>CM047426.1:89368891-89968891 GCA_026168455.1 Theocolax elegans
GAAAATCCAAGTATATTACTTAATAAATTATAAGTTAGTTTTTCGTAAATGATATTTTTAACAATTATAGAATAAAAAAAATGTATAAGTTATTTTACCGTCAGTTTTTACAATTTTGTTTTTATTATTAATTAAAAAGTTTGCCAATATATTTGTTGGGGTAATTAATAACTCTTTTTTAAATATAAACTACTAAATATTATTGTATAAGTAAGTATATTGTTTAAAAAAGTTAAATATCAAAATATAGCAACGCAGTTAAGTATATCGACTTTTACTTGAAACAATAACTATATGACTAAAAAAATCGTCTAACTACAATAATTAAAACAATTCTTAGAAACCTAAAAAGTACAAGCGATACAAGTATTATTTGGGTGCATCGACCTTGTATTCTTGTCCTCAAAGAATCGAATCACTAAGTTCGCCGAAAGAGGAAATCGACCAAACAATTTAGCATTATATATATACATAAATACGCGATCGACTAGGGAGTGAAACCCATACAAAGAACAAGGTATTTATATCTCGTGCCTGTCAAACGTCATTCAATAATGTGCCGTCGCGATGCCGGACACAACTAAGGATCGATTTGATCACCACCACCCCCCCTTGACCGGTTTACTCACCGCCGCGTTTTTTCCAACTACTCGTCGCCGATCGCCGCTACACAACGTCGAACGTCGAGCAACAACGGGCTCCGTCATCAGTCACCAATGTAGTACTTATCAGGAGGAAAAAACGTCCGATCCAGGATAGGATCCTCACTGATATGACGTCCGACAAGGTTGTTTAACTTTTTCTTTATAATTGAATTCTCGATCGCATCGATTCTTGCTACCGCGGCGTCAATTTTTCTTTTTAATTTTCTTGACATAACCTAAAAAAGAACACCTGTGTTGTTGGAGCAGTTTTTTCCGATTTGTTTGCGCTATTGGAGAACTGAATTCGATGATTGGTTCTATCGTGCGAGCCTTTAACGAGTTTGTAATTTTTATATTTATGAAATTGCGAAAATATTTGATCAATTTATGTTTGAATTATTTAGGTTTTATATACATTTATTGATATTTCACCATATTTGGTAAATATTTTTAATGATGTATATATTATTGAATTTTTATTACACATTTGGTAATGTTCTTTAAATATTTTAATTTTAACAACATTTTTAAGTATTTTAATTATCTCAATATTTTAATTAATATATTGTTAAAGAAAAATATTTAGGTATATATGCATTTTTTGTAAATATTGTATTTGATAGGTGCTATATCGATTGGATCAACCTCATGGACCTGGAACTATTTTTATTTCTTGGCGGCCTGGTAACAGCACGCATTTGGCTACAACAGGATGCGACTCAACAGTTGCTATTGTGGACAGGCAAGGGGAACTTCAAGACCGATTACAGCTTCCTGGTTTATGCACTGGATTTGGGTGGGATTCGGATGGAGATGTTTTGGCTATTGTCACAAATGGTTCATCTATTATTACTTTATGGGATGCTACAACCGGTAAAAAGTCACAAATTGATGCAGGAGTTAGAGATGGATTGACATGTATGATGTGGGCAAAAAGAAATTGTATTCTTGCTGTTGGAACTCAGAAAGGAAATTTGGTTATATATGATCATATAAATGCTAAGTAATTATAGACAAATATACTTACTAAATATTTTTATTTTTTTAACAGGTATTTTTATATTTCAAATTTTTAATTAATTATCGATTTTAGGAGAATTCCAATTTTGGGTAAACACAGAAAACGAATTATTTGTGGAGCATGGTCAATGGAGGGTTTACTAGCCCTAGCAGGTGAAGATAAAATTTTGACTGTTAGTACTAGTGATGGAGATACTCGAAGAGAAATAGAATTACATGGTGATCCATCCGATATTCAGTTTAGTGAAATGAAAATGGATCAACGAGTTGGTGGAGAAAATACAGTAAATATTTCTTGTTTAAATTATTTTTATAATGTAAATTAATATTTTAATTTTATTTATGTATTTTACAGGTATCTCTAATTGTTGGTAAAACAACATTATACCTGTTTAACATTTTAGATCCAGATAATCCAATAGAATTAACATTTCAAAAACGATATGGTCCAATTGTATCATACAAATGGTAATTTTATACTATTAAATTAATATTTTTAATTACCTAGTTTATCTTGTAACAATATTTTAATTTATAGGTATGGAGATGGATACATATTATTAGGTTTTGAGGCAGGCTACATTACAGCTATTTCAACACACATAAAAGAAGTTGGTCAAGAACTATTTCAAGTAAAAAATCATAGAGATTCATTAAATGATATAGCTATTAATCAAATTACGAGTAAAGTTGTGACCTGTGGTGACAATAATTTAAAAATACATAGTCTGCAAAATTTGGAAGAAACAGAGAAAGTAATAGTTGTAAGTGGTGAAACTGGAGTTAATTCGGTATCATGGTCAGCTGATGGATCTATGTTAGCTGCTGTTACGCATAGCGGTAATGTTTTGATTTATTTAGCTCAAATACCAAAGCTAACAAGTGTTTGCGATAACAGAATTGCAATTCTTGCCAGTTTGACTGAGGTTGCTGTATATTTATATACCTTGGATAAGGTTAAATTCTTTGTAATTTCCTTTTTCTCTACTTAATTAATACTAAACATATATATAGTATGTAACATAGATATACTATTTATTTTCAGTCTAAACCCTCACCACAAATAATAAACACTATAATAGAGCCATCGATAATTGCAGTAGGTCCACTACATGTAGCAGTAGCATTAAATAATAGAGCTTTATTTTGGAATTTAGGAATTGGACAAACTAGTAATTCTACAATGATACATTTTGAAAGAGATTATTTAGCATCCGTAGATTCAATGTTTTTGAATGAAATTTATGCTTCTGTATTATTTGATGGTAAACTACAATTACACGCTGTGAGTGAAAAAGATTGAATTTTCTATGTACAATTAATAAAGGATACAAGTTAAATCATGTACAATTTTTAGATTAAAAGCGACCATACCTTAATAAATAATGGGAAAGATACAAAAATGTTTCCGGACCAAAGTGCCTTAAGTTCCAGAATAACGTGCCATGCTCTCTCCACAGATTTTTTAGTATACGGTGACGATGTAAGTCAATAACTGTGTGATTACTTTGCAATTCAATTTAATTTTAGATTATTTAAAAATAATTAAGCAACTTATCTATACTTTACAGATGGGTAATATCGTCTATTTTTATCTTGAAGAATTTAAACAAGCTCTTAAATATTCTCACAGTAACGGTGTGAAAAATGTATTCTTAGATGCAAATGGATCTCAGTTATGTTTTATTGATAATAAACTTGATATTTATGTATATGATCCAATCAATGAAATAGTTTATCAAGCACCTGATTGTCCAGATTCAGTGGAAGGTATTGTTTGGGATCAGAATCTTATGGAACGTTCAATTTTTGTTGCATATAATAGCAACACTATTGTAACTTATGTTTTTATTAGATATCACATAGATGGTATGTTTGCAGATATCAATATATTTGGTAATTATAATCCCAATTCATTGTCATTTATTTTTATATATTGTAGGAACAAAAATTATTAAAATTAGTGACACAAAATTACCTTCGGATACTGTACCAGCTCTCATGTATTCAGGTGAAATGACGCTTAGCACATCAGGTAGTAAACTAATTCAAATAACTTTATCTTCACACGAAGACATTGGAAACATAGTAGATAATAAAAAATTAATAGAAATTCTTGGTAAACAAATACTTTGTGGAAGGTAATTATAAAAATCTTCTTACTTAATATCTGCTCTTACATATTTGTTTAGATAATTTATATTTATAAAAATTATAGATTTAAACAAGCTTGGGATACATGCAGAAGATTAAGTGACAAAAATGAATGGATTAAATTGGCAGAAAGCGCACTTTTAAATTTAAATTTAGATATGGGTAAATATAAACTTTTTGTTTTCAGTTCAATGCATTTTTATTAATATTGTTTAATAATTTATAAAAAATATTATTTTATTACTTAAAAATACGTATTTTTCTTATTACGAACTTTTTCGTTCAGAATAAGATAAAGATAGTAAGCACGCTGTTTCTTTATACAATTCTAGCTATAAGAGTGTATCGTCATATCGAAGATGCATCAATGGTTTGGGCATTACAAAAGTTGGAAGATATAAATGAATATTCTCTACTGTGCGGACATGTTTGTACTCTTCTCGGTAAATATGATGAAGCCGAGAAACATTTTCTACAATCATCACAACCTGTGGAGGCGTTATACTTAAGAAGAGATTTAATGCAATGGGTGCAAGCATTAAATTTGGCACAAAATTTAAAACCTGAAGAAATACCATTTATTGCTAGAGAATACGCTCAACAACTTGAATTTACGTAAGACTAAGTCTTAATGCGGAAATTTTTAAATACAAGTATTTGAGATTTATGAATAATTTCAGAAAAATTAACTTTATATGTATAGTATTTTGTTAATGCATTATTGTCACTTGTCGTTAAACGTATTTCGTATCAGTCCGATTAAGTTTATTTTCTCTGCAAAATTCTTTAGTTACCACTTATTAAAATTATTTCTGTAATCATTAAACTTTATTGAATGCAACAAAATTTATTACATACTTTCATATTACATTTAATGTTTTTCTTAAAACTACTTTTCACAAATAATTAGTAATGTAACTACAATTAGAAATAATTTATAATTATAGCTTTAAATAAGTTAAGTTTTTAAAAAATATCAATTTTCTACGAAATTATTCGTAGCAAGTTATTAAGTAGTTGTGTATATCATTATTAATTGTATTAATTCTTACTTTTTTCAGAGGTAACTATCCGAAAGCTTTAGTAAATTACGAACGTGGACTTGCAGAAACGTCGTCAGCGTTGTTATTACAGAATCCAAATCATCGAGTCCAATGTTTAGCTGGTATTGCACGAACGTCGATAAGATGCGGTGACAGTCGAAAAGGCGTAGGTATAGCCATGGATAACGATAGTCCGAGATATTTGAGAAAAGAATGCGCTGAGATTTTAGAAAACATGAAGGTAAATTTGAATTTTTAGTCTTTTTATCGTTGACTGTTCTAATGAAATATTTATCAGAATTTTATTTATTTTACTTATGTAAATAAGCAAAAATGTAGTTAAAATTAGTTGGCATTAGTTTTTATCGTAATGTACCCCGTCCAAGTTGTATTTTATATTTAAATATATATTATATCAGTACGATTTCGTTTATTTAACGAAGAATTAATATTTATTAGAAGCATTCGAGTGTATATTTTTTTTCGAAATATTTTAATTTCTAGGTGTTAATTTTGTACATTTACTTTTTTATCATTAATAGCAATTCAATGAAGCTGCTTTGTTATACGAAAAAGCTGAATATTTTGATAAGGCAGCATCTGCTTACATAAAACTCAAGAATTGGCATAAAGTTGGACAGCTTCTACCACAAATATCTTCACCGAAAATTAACATTCAGTACGCTAAAGCTAAGGAATCTGAAGGAAAGTTTGATGAAGCTGCTCGAGCTTATGAAACTGCTAAGGACTATGATAATATAATAAGAATTAATTTAGAACATCTTAACAATCCTGGTAATTTTTTTAACTTCCAATATCACAAATTCATTTTTATTATATTAATTAAATCAATAATAACATATTAATATTTACGAAGCTCGAAGCGTTGAAGTGGTACAACAAACAAAAAGTATTGAAGGAGCAAAAATGGTTGCCAGATTTTTCCAAAAAATGAATGATTATAATTCTGCCATAAAGTTCTTAATATTATCTAATTGTCATGATGAAGCTTTTCAACTTGCAAATCAACATAGTAAAATGGAATTGTATGGTGAAATTTTGGCGAATACTTTGAATGATGGTAACGTTAGAAAAGAAGATTTCAAGAGTCTTGCCATACATTTTGAATCTCAAAAAAATAGTCTTTTAGCTGGAAAATATTATTTTTATGCTAGAGAATTTCAGAAAGTAATTTTTGATTACTATATATTTTTCATATATATATATTGAACATATTTTCTTTATTATTATTTATAATTATTTATACTTTAAGGCATTAAAACACTTATTAAAAGCTGCACAAATAACAGCAGACGATGACGAAGCATTGAGTATAGCAATTGATACTGTGGCTACATCGAGAGATGAAAAATTAGCGAATCAACTTATAGATTTTCTTTTGGGTACCGACGGATTACCAAAAGTAAATTTTTCTTCACATTATCAATCTCATAGTTTTAGAAATACTTATATGTAACTTCTTATTTTATTACAGGATCCAAAGTATTTGTTTCGTTTATATATGGCTCGTAAACAGTATCGAGAAGCGGCGAAAACCGCAGTTATTATCGCTAATGAAGAGCAAATTAATGGTAAAGAAACAAATAACAGAATAAATTATGAATTAATTAATTTACGTATTTACATATTATTAACTTTTACAGGTAATTATAGAAACGCGCACGATGTATTGTTTAGTATGTACCAAGAGCTAAAACGGAATAAAATAAATGCTCCCTTAGAAATGCAGACTAACATGCGACTTTTACATTCGTACATATTAGTACGTTTACATGTAAAAAGGAATGATCATGTAAAGGGCGCTAGAATGTTAATCCGTGTTGCTAATAATATTTCGAAATTTCCATCTCGTAAGCATTAACTTTAAAATTATAATAAAAAATGTATTTAACATCGTTTTAAGAAAATATGTATAATTTTTAGATGTCGTGCCAATTCTGACATCCACTGTAATCGAGTGTCATAGAGCAGGTTTGAGGAGTGCTGCTTTTAACTTTGCAGCGATGTTAATGAGACCAGAATATAGATCACAGATAGATGCTAAATATAGCAAAAAGATTGAGGCGATTGTAAGAAAACCACCGAGAACGAAAGAAAAAGAAGAAGATGAACCTTTGACACCATGTCCTTATTGTAAGAGTCGACTACCTGAAACTGAAGTTAACTGCGACAAGTGTAAAAATACGATTCCTTTCTGCATAGCTACGGTACGTTAAAATCTGTAGTCATATGGTGATAATATTATTAAAGTTAAATTATTTATAGTTATAAATAACGACAATAAATTCAAATATTTTAATTTTTCTCTAAATTCACTTTAGAGTCATTTTTTAATATTATTTATATTATTCTCAACATCTCTTTTATTTAAATTATTAAGATTTATAAATTTATTTAATTTATATTTACAGGGTCGTCATATTATAGAAAATGATTTTACCGTCTGTCCCCAATGTGACTTTCCAGCGATAAGAAGTGAATTTATGCGGTGAGTCAACTAAAAAACTTTAATAAGTGTATTACAATTAAAAATATATTTTAAACCATTTATATTTATTTGATTCTACATTATTCCTTTAGGATAATCGAGACTGACGAAACCTGTCCAATTTGCTCGGAACATGTAGACCCGAAGAGCATCCCAAATAACGTGGATATTCGTCCATACCTCTACTTTCACAACGATCGCGATAATAAAAACGAAATATAACTGTACCTTATGAAGCCTTAATTTGGGCTGTAGAGAAGTGCTATTATTTAAGTAAACGTATTTAAATGCGTTTACACGGTTAATTTCACTCGGCGATGCCATAAGATAACAAGATCGAGGAAGTACAAAAATATATTCTTACAAAAAAATTTTTTGTTCGTTAAAAAAAAAGTGATGAGAAACCTGTTTGTATATAAATCGCTTTGATCAATTTACTGCTTCTCGATCTTGTACTAGAAACGAATCCGTCCAATGCCAGTATGCCTTTTTATAATAAGTACATTGTTATGCGAATCCCGGGTTAAAAGTTAAATTGAAAAGTTTGCACACATACTCAAAATATTTGATCTCAAGTCATAAAACAGACTGATTATGTTTAATATGCGTACTCAATATTTTACAAATTTTCGATGTATAATCGATTTCTAGTTTCTTTATAAACTAATATTAGTATTCGGTTTATTAAAACCAAACGAAATTTTGTTTAAAATATATAATTATATTTTTATTTACATACAATGCTTATTGTACAAGTATTATGATGTAAAATTTAATTAGTTTATATTTAACACGAGAAATTATGGATTTTTTAAAGTTTGATTCGCATTGACCTACATTTAATTAACTTAAAAAAAATATTATTCGTACGGTAATCAAGAATTATATATTAATGATTTTAATAATTAATGTAAAGAATCATGTTTTCTCTAAAGTTTGATGAGTTTTATTTTAATGTACACTTGGTAGAATTGTTCGGAAGTAAAACTTGATTATCATTATTCAAATGTACTATTTTCACACTTGTAGCTTTAATTTTTGCAGAAAAAAGTAAGTAGGTAGTGCAAAAATTCAACGAGGGACTAAATACATTCCACAGTCAATTTAGATCGTCTATCAATCAGTATTAAAACTGACGCCGACGTTCTTTTTAAGCCTATTCCATTATAATTCGCTAAACCCCTCCGTATGTATGTAGATAAAGACTTTTAAAACAAATTGGAAGTTAACTTTTATCAATAAAATCTATCTTATTGAATGGTTTCTTTTATTTTTCAAATCCTTTTCTTTCATAACATCGAAATACAGTTTATAAATTTTTGTTACATGTTATACCTATTAAAATTAATTAGCATTTACAATTGTTTTTTATAAATAGAATATGCAGTGCAATAATTAAACGTATTTATGTTACAAATAGTGTATTAGAATTATTCAAATTAATTAGAAATCTTAAAATTAATATCTTACAAGTATTTAAACATTGTTCAATTTTTTGTAGTAAGTAAAATATTTTAAATGTCATAAAACACATATGTGAATGTTAATTATTTTAACCGCATTAAACTAATTGTTTACAGTTAAGATAAGAAAATGTCGAACATTTTTTAATTTATTGATTAAAATTTTAAGAATGTTAAAAATAGCACCTCTAATTATGGTTTAAGTAATCTTTAAATTCAAAGGAAAAAATAAGAAACTTTAACATTCTGTATGATTACATCTGCCTCATTTTTTAGCTATAATTTCACTCGAAGATTATGTATAAATTAGAAAAAATCGGTTATAAGAATACGACATTCTAATGGTCATAACTTTCTCCTTTAGACGGTATAAAAAAATATAACGAACAAAGCAGCGTAACGATGAAGATATAAAAATTGGTGCTAATGCATGACCAAATTCTAAGAATCTTTGCAGTATACTACACTGCGCTTATAGACTTACCGTGCGTTTTGAGTTAATTATTATATTACGTAAGTAGAATGAGCGATATATCAACAGGTTCAGCGTCGAAGTGAAAACGTAAAGTTTCATATATCTACGACGTTTCGAGCAATTTTGTGTATATAATACTGACCGTCTTTTTTTCTTCGATTCGCATTGTACATTTTGTTACTTTAACTGTTTGTGCGCATTTAGTGGTATCTCTATCTTAGTTGTAATTAATACATTTTATTCACCTTTCTCGACACATTGAAAGAAAGTGAATATATAAAAAAATTAATGCACTCTATATAAATAACTAATCATTTTTATTAAAATGCGTATCGAAGGTTGCTTAAAATCGCGATATACCGAATTTAAAAATTTATTTATATATGGTTTTGCGTAATAATTGAGAAATTGAAAAAAAAAAGAATTTTCACTAAATATTCATGAAAGTTACATAACGAAATGTGGGTCATTTCGATTATCAAAACGACGGTGCTTGTGTTACATGGCTACATGATTTCGAATTAAAAATATTTTAACGCGTTTAAATCGATCTGGAGAATTAAATATTACAACTAAAGAAAAAAAATGATGAGTCAACGCGCAATGTCTTTTGATATTCAATGAACTATTAGCGTTATAGTATAACGACTTATATCGAAAAGTCGACGGACAATTTATATACAGTTTATATTGAAGTCATAGTACTTATGCTTACTATAAGTCTAATCATTATTTGCATGTACTGAATCGTTTAAGATAATTCGGGTACTCGATCGATGCGCTACTTTTCGATTCGTGATGTAAGACGGAATTTAAAGATACTTGATAATACAATTCTTTATTGTTCAGTAACAATTTGTTATATTAACTTTAATCCTTTGTTAAATAAATTAAGAATATAAAATCGTTTATGACACTTACATAAATAAAGTATATGAAAATAAAGTATTGGTATACATTAATTTAATAAATGCGTTGTACTCTCTCCAGATTCAGTATTCTGTGTAAAAAAAAATCGTTTCTTTAAGTTAAGAAATTCCGTTATCTACAATTTAATCTGTATGACGCCAAGTTGATATAACACTTTTATCAACGATATATGTATTGCGAACTTAAGTTATATATATATTCTATATATTAAAGATGCGCAATTTCATTGCAACTTTAATTTTTTTTCTACTAGATCGGTTAACAATCGGAATTAGTCGAAATACGATTTCACTGAAATTTTATCCTCCTGATTAAAGTGTGAATTCGTTGCAATAAAACAATATACATGATATATGCGCGTCATCGAACTAAATTTAGCTAGCGATGAAATTAATGTTTTCTTTAATCGATATATTTTTGTCGTATATAAACTTTTTATTTAAATAACGACAATATACGAAGACGTTTATTTTTGCAGTACACTTTGAATTTTTCGTTGAATTAACTTTGTAAATGTATATAATGGGCTTAAAATAAAATCCGGCGTTCGCAGTGAATTTTGCGCACACACCGGCTACTCAGGAAAGAACGAAGCTTAACTTGCGATTTGTAACAAATATATGTAGATACCAGTTATGTGCTAAGTTTGCTAGAAAAAAAAACGGCCTTCTTGTGTTACATTAAAGTATATGTCGCACTCATGGTTAAAAGCTATACCTGCAAATATTCATTTCCTATTTATATTTCAATATTATTTATAATGGTATAATAATTTTGAAAAAAAATGTATAAATTAGATATGAAAAAATTAATAAAAGGTTTAAGTAACGTATTACAAAAAAAAATAAAAATTATAAATTAAATAACAATTTTGCAAAATATGTTTTGGAAAGTTTACAGTTTTCTTCAATCGATTAAGATTATTTGAGTCTTTATATACATATGCAAGCGGCTCAAAGAAGAAAAACAAGTGCGTATATCGGTAAAAATAACCGATCAATTTTAAACGCACATAAAATCTGTCTTTTTTTTTTAACTTTTGATTGCGGATGCGTATATATTCTTATATATAACTAAACGGTTTCTATTACACAAGATTTGAGTTTTTGTAATCCATCCGAATGACTTTACACATTTAATTTGAAAATGACTGTAGTAATTAGAATGAAGGTAAAAACACATTACAATATTTCTTAAAGATAAAAATATTTAATTTTTTATTTAAACGTTAAAATGTAATTTAATTGATTTCCGTAATTGATTAAATAACATAAAAAAAATGTTTTAAACGTTAATTGTTTAAATATTTTATTGTATTTATAGAAATATGAACAATGCATTTAAAATAACGTATCCAATTAGTTAAATAAACGCCTCGAATGATCCGCACTAGGAAAACCGAGTACATTTCTTGTAAGAAAATGAACTATCATGTGTGTAACTTCATTTTCGCTAAATCACGAAGACGCATCAACGAAGATTCTGGTGACGTGAGCATCATCATTCATTGCAGTGTAGCCCTAAACGAACGGGCCTTCTCAGTTCTCACCAACACGCGTATACATTCGGTACACATCCAAGTACAACCAATATGTGAAACGCAAGCATATAGTTATAGAAACACATCCACATGCGGCTTTTAAATATATGTGGACGCGTGGCGCAAGAGGACGCGCAACTCGCAACGACAGAGTAAAAAAAAATAAAAGTAGTGGGAAAAAGAGGCGCGCGCGCGCGCGCGTCTATGACTGGGCACAAGTTTCGAGACGCACAGTTCCCCCAGCCAGTATCGTATATTCGTATGTACGAGTGCATAAGCACTTTTCTGTCGAACGTTGTGTATGTATACATATATATATATAAATTTACAGGCTGTTTTACGCTGGGACATTGACATCATCGTTGACGATTCAGCGTCTCTAACCTATATATCCCCCCCGTACGACGTATTAAAAAAAAAACTACGCACACACACGTATAGATACACGTATACGTGTTGTAACCGAGTGTAGAAGGGACTCCAGAGCGTGGCGTTTAACAGGTGTGGCGGAGAGGAAACCCGAGCGAGTTTCAGTCGTCGCGTAACCTCCGCTGCAAAATGGCTGAAACGAAGGTGCCACCGGCGCCTACGGAAGAATCTTATAGTGATTTTGCACGATCGTTTATCGCTGAAATCGTTGGCAGTCCAGTAAATATTGCACTCGTCGGCATAATCGCTTTTCTTGTTTACAAGATATTTAAAAGTAAAACGCAACAAGAACCAGCGTATCAACCAGTCAAGGAACTTCCGAAGATCAGGCGCGACTTCACTGTCGAGGAGTTAAAAGAATACAACGGGACCGACAATGACGGACGTATCCTTGTAGCTGTGAACGGGAATGTCTTCGATGTAACGAAAGGCGCTCGGTTTTATGGACCCGGTACGGATTTTCGATTCATTTTTACTCTTACGCGAACCTATAGTCATTAGGATACACACTTCATTGAGTATTCTTCTATATGTACTTTTTAATTTATGCACGCCCGATCGATTTCTGATTCATTGTTGTATTCGACTTATTACATTTATCTTGCTTATTGCGTATCATTCTTTTTTTCCTTATTCCGTTTCCTCAGAATTCAATTTATAATTCTTTAATTCGATTATGTGCATTTTGTAACTAACTGCGTGGTTCTCTAAGGATTTACAGTTACACAATTACTTTTGGTATTGATTCAACAATATGTAATCTACTCTACAAATTTACCTTTTATTTATGTTTGTCCTTCGACGCGTATTAATCCTTCGTGTATCATTACTTAACTAATATTTTAAAATTAGGTTCACTCAAAGAAAAAAAAGTTAAATTTGCGGGAATGTGTCAGTAATTTTTACTTGACTACACCGGTAAAGAAGTACTTATATCGATCGCACTTACGCACAACGGCTCTATTTTTATTTTGATTAAGACACCATTCTAGACGCTTTCTCCTGGAAATAAAGCATTCGAGAGTATTTTAGATTTATATTATTTATTTTACTTAATATAAATATTTACAAAGTCCAACAATTGTAGTCTTCGTATGTCTTTATTTTTACTAAGTCACTTACATATAGATATAGTTTTGTGTCTTGTTTCTTTGAGTATGTAGATAACAATTTATTTTGTGTTATATACTTTACAAATTGAGTTATTAATTTTGATAAGCATGTAGTCATTATAATTGGAGTTTACTATTTTTCTTCTTCACATATATATTACTTACAGTCAAAGCTATTTTTATGTTAAGTACTTTATTCACAAACCATTCGATGAGAAAAAGTAGTGGGTAATGTATTATATAAATCATTGTCTAGCAAGAAATATATCTATAATACTATCTATAATACTAAATTGCTTTGTCATCTTTGCATTAAAATAAATGTAAATATATTTATTTTCATTAAACAAATATATAAATATCAGACATATTAATATTTTGAATTTTTTGTTTGATTGCCAAACATAATAATAAAAATTAAAAAAATTTTTATAATATAAATAAACTATGTAAAACAGTAATAGCAGCAACCCAATTCTCCTCAGATATTTTAATTTTAAATCTCTAAGATTTAATCTATGCTAAATTTAAAAAAATTCTTTTGATAAAAGGTTGTAGTTCATTTGATATGTAAATATTAAGAAAATAGTTTTCACAGAATAATAACATAATAAATGATTTTAATGGTTTATCTGTATTCACATTATTCTTTTCTTTTATTAATACTTATATACACTTTTTATTTGTTTAAAAATAGGTGGACCTTACGCAGCTTTTGGTGGTCGTGATGCTAGTCGAGGTTTAGCTACATTTTCAGTTGTTCCTGGAAAAGATGAATATGATGATCTTAGTGACTTAAATGTGGATGAAATGAATTCTGTTAAAGAATGGGAAGAACAGTTTAAAGGTAAATATATGCTCTTATGCATAATTTATTTAAAAAAAAACAAAGCAAAAATTTGAATTCAGTTTTTGATAATTATAGAAATGGTCTCAGCAATTCTTATAATTTATCCTTATATTAGCATGACTGTGATTCTTACTAATACTAGACTTCAGTAAATGAAGCAGTCTACTGATTTTAAATTATCTTAAATAATGTATTACACATGAGATCAATGTTTGAGGTCAATGTGACAGTGTTTTTAGTATTTTTTTTTGTTTGTGAAACCCTGTTTTTAGTAACCAAATTTTTTATTGGTTATACCAGTAAAGCCATTATTATATATATTATTCACTTCACATATATTGTTCACATTATTATATATACTTATTCATAATCATAGATGCTTAATTATAGTTTAACTTTCAATTACTAATATTACTAATACCTACCATATATACATTTTTAAGAATACATTAAATATGATAATATTATTCATACTTCCAAATATTTAAATTATTGTAATAAAGTAAAAATTAAAAATTATATTACATTTGTTTCAATTTTCTTTAAAAGTAAGAAATAAAAAAGTATAAAAGTAAATAAGGGATTTTATTAATGATTCAAATTTTATTTTAGAGAGATACGAGTATGTAGGTAAGTTATTGAGGCCTGGAGAACCCCATTCTAGCTATTCCGATGAAGAGGAAGAAGGAAGCCAGCAGGATAACGATTCCAAAACCAAAAGCGATTGACCACTTAAATGCAGGGTCAAGATAAAATTTCCATTGAACACAGCGCGCACATTGTTGTTATATAAATTTACAGAAACATCATTTACAAGTACATTTATGGTCGTACAGTTGAATGTTTCACCATTTTATGTTTAAAACAAGACATGGAAGAAAAAGGAAATTGTACGTCTGTTAATAAACTCAAGAAATATATATAAAAATGTCAAGTGCTGGTATCGCGAGTTAAAGACTTGATTGAGATGTAAATGTGCGAATATGTTTCTTTTTATATATATATAATTATATATAAATTTTGAAAAAATATTCTTTGAAATTAATGAATATTCTTTGGCAAACTATCTATTAGGAGTTCAATTTCTGTATACAATGATAAATTATTTAAAATTTTTTATGCAAGCACATAAAATATTTTATAAATAATAAGCAAAGAAATTTGTATTAGATTCGAAGAATTTTTTTTTCAGATTCTGGGTGACTAAAATAAATGAAGAGTGCATTTATCGTGTGTGAGTTTTAATGGTTGTAAAATTTTTATGAAATACATTCACTGAGCTATGTATATTTTTTGTGAGACAAACATAAAATAATCATGGACTGTTTTTAAAATTGTATTATTGGTGGTAAAAGGATTTTTATTATCTACTTTATGGTATAATAGCAAACATTTATTATTATTAAAAGAAATAATTATATATTATGAGAAATGTGGGTTGCATTTTGAAACAATTGCACTGATATAAATTTTTGAAAATAAAATGCATATTTTTATTATAAAACTGTTTAAGTTATAATTTTTTAATTTACATATAATGTTTTATTTAAAATTGCAAAAGATAGTAAGAAAATTTTTTTTTTACTATTTCATTCATGAAATTAATGACAAAAATGTTATTCTAGAATAAGTTGGAGTGGTAAAATACTGTTGATTTATATATATTCTCATTAATATCAATAAACAATCAACTTGGTTTTAGCGTCAATAAAAATACAATCAATTTTTTAATTAAGTTTAATTTAGCAAGCGCTTCTTTATTAATTATTTTCTTACAAAATATTGCAATTTTTGACATATTTGTATAATTTTACTTTTTTACAGTCATTTAATTATTTACTAAAAGCGTCGATTCTATAATATTTTTGCATTGAGATACTTTTATTTTTTTTTGTCTTCAAATTAAGGGCAAAGTATAAAAATATTAAAACTGCTAAATGCAATAAAAAGTCAAACATTTTAATGTGGATGTGTAGATTAAGTTGCAGATCTTGTTTAAGTGAAATCAAATTAGAATGAAAACTACATTATACTAGATACAGATGTATGATGAGGATTAGTAAAAAAACAGTTACTTTGAAATCAACTATGTAATGTGCCTGTGAAGTTCTTAAATAATTTTAAAAATTTCGTCACTACAGATAAAATATAACATAAGACGTATATCTGAATAATTGTTACAGAAATTTTTAACATTTTGTTTCAATATTAATATTGTGTCAATATAAAATTATTTTATTAATATTTTGTTGAAAAAGAAAACTTTATGCTGATGCAAGAAGAGGCTAAAATATGTTTTTAAATAGGTGTAATCAAAATGTATTTTAATATATAATATTCCAGTATTTCACACTATATCGTTTTGAATACGATGCAATATAAAATATTAGATATTTGCTCGTTAATATAAAGTTTTTGATGTAAATGAATTGATTTCTACTAGCCAAATCATTCCAAAACGGGCGAGACTTCATTTCTCAGTCCCAGGAAGTGGTCCTTCTTAGACACTTCCTGAAGATTAATTCATTTACATCAAAAACAAAATGTATTTTATTTAATAATTACACCATTGTTAATTCATAATTAGCACATTGACTTATTGAATATTTAGCAAAAGTAGATCTGATGACACATAAATAATTAAACAATTATAATCTACATGCCCCACAATTCTGTCAACAATAGAATCAAAATTTCGTAGTTAAATTTCATAAGAAAGCTTTCGAAAAATGTTTTTATATTTTTAAAAAGAAAACAATTTCAAAAGACTGACATTTTATCGAACAAAGGTCTAGAATCAATTATAAAATTTTATTGAACGTGTATTTCAATTGTTTATATTTATGCAGTCGTTACTTTTCTTTATTAGATTGCTTAAAAATATTAATAAAAATTATTTGTCTACGAAAAATTTAAATGTGATTTAATCAAAATTAAAATTTGTAAGTGCAATACATTTCTTAAATGTTTATTAATGTATATCATTGTATTTAGATAAATTGTACTATTACTTCAAAAAATAATGCTTTTACAACTTTTTTTATTATAAGCATCAACAAGAAACGAATTGAACAATATTGCGTCAAAAAAATGTACTCAAATCTTGAACATACAATTAGCTTAATAATTTATTCATACATACATTTTGTTGTATTTATATAGATTTTTATTTCAACAAAGTTAATGATTTATCTAGAAAACGATTTTAAATATCAAAGAAAACACAATACAAAATGCTTATATTAAAAATTTTGTTGTCAAATAGATAATACTAATATAGTTTCTCTTTCCACAAAGGACCTAAATTAAAAAATATACAAACAAGGGTATATATATATATATATATATATATATATATTGACAGTTTTCTATGTTCTATAATGACATAGAAAATATCTGTTAAGAATTATTTCCATCTTTCTTTAATATAGCTGTACTTCCAAACTCTTTAAAACAGAGCGAACTATTTTTAAACCAGCACTACATAAAAAATAATTCAAACACTATATGTGTACTTTAAAACTTTACTGAAGATGCTTTTAACAACAATATTTTCAAAATATAGTGATCAAATATGCGCGTGCAACTTGCGTTATTAAAAGAAAAGAATTTATTGTATTTTTGTATATGCATTTTAAATTTTGAGTATAACAAACAAATTTTGTATATGTTTTCTTAATTACAATATTTTTTTAACTCTTAGGGAAACTTAGAGTATTACTTATGTAGCAGTAGTTTAAGGTGTTTAAAATGCATTCCTTCGAGCAAAATATTTCTGAAACTGCATTTGAATTATAATATTTTATAAGCTTTAATTGAGGTCTTTTTATGTATAACAACACACCAAAAATCTTTATCTACAATCTAAGCCATTGTAAAAAAGGGATAATCTGTGTCACTGCGTATATTTCTAACTTTTGTAAAAATACAAATGATGTTAAAAAAGAAGCGTTATAGCTATTTAATATATGTGCACGATCGTGAAGATAAATAAAAATTTTTTTTGCGATATAACATGTAAGAATGGCAGCTTGATCTTAAGATGCAGGTGTATTATCAAACAAAAATACTTATAAAATCGCAATTTATCTTGTAATTGTAAACGGGCATCGCACCAAAAAATATACATTGTTAGTACAAGGTATTATACATTGTTTCATTTGCATGAGCAGAAACATTAAAAATGTACAAAAATATTAATTGTATTTAGCACGATGTTTATTTTCCAAATATATTTTTTAAAAAATTAAAAATATTTACTATCAATTAATGTTTATTAAATATTTTATTTCTATTTATATTGCGAATATTAAAGATAATTAATAAAGAGTACGTATATTAATTATGATTTTTGAAAAATTTAACTGTAATTGTATTGATGAACATTATTGTAAAAGTAAAGCCATGAAATCAACGAGTTATCGTTTGTTGTTAAGACAATGCTGATTTATAATTGTAATAATTGTTTATCAATCGCTTGATTAATGATAACTATACTTAGCAGCTCTGTAAATATTATTATTTAATAAAATTATAATTTACTATACGCAAAGTAATTGAATTTTACAATATTTAATAAATATATTTAATAATAATTAATAATTACATTATGAAATACGTGCTGTGTATAAAAAGAAAGAAGTTAATTTATTATGACTGTGTAACAGCTATAAATCATAATTAAAAAAAGGTTAAATTTTCATTGTTTACATCCATGCGATGTGTACATATTGCTCGAGACCTGAAAGAACAACACATGTGCATATGGTACACGTGTTAAAAGCTCGAGATCGACGCAAACCGGTACATACATATACGAGTGTGCATACAAAAAAATTGTATTGAATGAGTCGTGTGAATGAGCATCGAAAAGATTGAGAGAAAGAAAGAAAGATATAAAACAAAGGGTATAATGCATAGTTAAGCTTGATTTTTTCTGATTTTTATTTTGTACGTTATCCATGTATACATTTACTGTACACGTTCAAGTGAAAAAGCCATGGTGTTGCTTTGCACAAGTGCAAATCAAATGCAATACACAACACATTATATATATAGAGGTATATATACTTTTCGTGTGGTGGGGACGAAGAGGCACGCGACTCCGAGTTTTCGATTGGTTCGAGAGCGGCTACATATACTTATTCTTTTTCTTTGTGAGAGGAGGTGGCTGCTCGCGTGTATATACGAATGAACCCATTAGTTCCCTTGTGTAAATATGTCGCTGACGCTTTTCATATACTTTTGCAATTTATAGTACACTGTTTTATCTTTTAGATAAAGGAGATGTTACTTCTTTTGTTATAGGGTATATGACATTTTCTGCAGAAATGTAAAATTTAACGAAATGCATTCTGAACAATCTTGGGTTGTGCCAAGGTAAAACTTAATTAATCGTTCTCTAGAGATACAAAAAAAGACTATCTTGTTAATTTATATTTATAAATCGATCCTAAAACCCGTAGAGCAAGTTAATTTTAAGCGACTTTACAAAATTTTGTTCTCGGACTATACCCAGTCTTTGAATGTACACCTATGTAAAGCAACCCTTCGATCCAAGGAGTATCGACATGACGAAGGATTCATTATGCAGTCGCGCGCGTCGTCCCTTTCTATATACATATACACGGCGTCCATTGCGCTGAAGTCTGTCTCTATATATATATATATATATATAAAATCCTCCACCGTGATTAAATTCTCTCAGCTGACTCGCGAGTATATGACCACCCGGTAGAGGAAAAAAGAAATTCCTTATGGGGAGTCATTCGTCTCGATCCTTTTAACACGTTTACTTATGTAATTTCGAGTACTTACTCGTATTATATGTACGAGCTTGTTTATTTCACTATTGGTATGCGCGCAACAAGTTCTCGATTCTTCATTATATAGTTATCATATATTTTTATAAAACAAATTAGTTATTTTTAATAAATTATTTATTTTTAATTGAATAAATTTAAGTAAATGTTATTTATTTTGAATATAGATGATTTAATGTAAACAAAAATAGTTATTTAATTAAACTAAATATTATTTCTTTAAATATATATTTTGTATTTGCACATTTTAGAAGATATCTTCAAATAAAAAGAAGATACTTATTGTTGATAAATCTGTTGATTCTTTTTTTCTAATTACGAGCTAATGTTTTTTCGCTGAATTAATTTTTAATTATTATTTTCAATAACTTTATTTTTTTTACATTTTAGGAAAAAATTTATTTATTTATATATATTTTGTTATTTATGTACTTTTTTATTTCCATCGTTATGTTTTATACAGGTACTTAAATTTTTTAATAGTAGAATAAAAAAGTAGATAAACGTCGTTACGTTTTAGTAATATTTTTGGTCATGAAATTTCATTCATGTTTCTAACTATATATTTTCAAATTACTATTACTAATACTTTGACATTTAAGACAGATAAGAAATTCAGATTAAATATATTGTTTACAATTGTAACAAAATTCAGTTTATTAGATCAATTACTTAATATTTCAAGTCTTCTGTATTTTTACATTGCCGTAAAAAATATTTATCAATGAATTTTATATTCTATTGGTGTTTAACCCATACGCGAATTTAAAGGTATATCGGTCTTTTAAAATCTTCGCATTGTATTTAAAAAATAAGATATAATAAGTGCAGGCTGATTATGCGTTTAAGCATAAACTCCAAAAGAAGCGTTTGCCGTACGTTGAAAGCGAATTGAGGAACAACAATACAAGTTTCAACCCTTGTAACGAGATGAAGTAAAAAAAAAAAGCAAATTTGTAACACAGTGACCTATAATACAGTTATAATCGGTAATTGGGTCCTTGAGGCGCAGCAGGAGATCACCTGTTTTTCCTGTGAATGAAGCAAAACGTTGCATATACGCGCACAGCTGTCTTCTTTTGGTGGAGCGCGCGCGCGCGCGCGCTCGAGTAGAGAGCGAGCAAGCGAGACTGCCGGCACGTGCCACCTTCTCCGACGTATCTTGTATATACACTCTCTCTCTATATATCTCTCTTCCCTTTTCCGTCGCCAAACATCTCTTGTCCGATCCTCTTGCCGTAGCTCCGCGCGCACTTGATGTTTGTCGCGGACCGCTTACGCGTGCAGTGAACTTGATTTTTCGAAGGTTGCACTTGCGGAGTTTAAATGGAGAAGAAGAGGGGAGCGTTTGGTATTTTTAAGGGTCTCGCTCTCTCTGTCAGTATTTGTGTATCAAATGCATCTATTTCTTTTATTTTCTATCAGAGAAGTATGTCTTTTTTTGCATTAGTCAGGATATTGAATAACAGTTCAATTAATTAATTAATTAATTAAATAATTAATTCAACAAAGCTTTTAATTAAATATATATCTTATACGGTACTCTTATTATTGTTTGCAATAATTAACATAAAATACTTCTGAAGATTAAAAAGTTATTGAAAATTGATCTTTTCATACACATACTTTGAGAAGATTTATATAAGAAACAATTAGGTACATCATAGTCCAAATGACAAAAAAAATCATGCTCTTTGTTGTTTTTCTTTATACGATACATATTTTCATGTGTATATAGTATTATGTTACATAAATTATATATAACAGATAGATTGATTAAATGGCACATATTTGTACGGCTTGTTTCTTTTTTCAGATACCGTCTAAACAATTGTAGCATGCAACAAAGTAGGAGAAAAAATAAAATTTCATGCAAGTTCATCACACGTAAATAGCCGTAAAAGTATTAAATAAATTTGTAAAAATACGTATTTAAATTGGTCGCACTACTTAAATTATAATGCGATGTCCCCATTGTTTAAAATTGCGACTTTTATATTTAGTCATTCCATTCCAAAAGATTTGTTCGATAACAAATTTCATAAAAATAGTTTAAAAAATTGTTACACGATCAATTGATATATATACAAAGATACTTGAATTTTCGCATAGTGTATCTTTTTTAATAAATTGTTTATTTATTTCGGCATTATTTCCGTTGAATAGATAATATTAGATTCTTTTTATGAATGTCTTCAAAATGATTCCTGAAATTTTACATGGCAAACATTATTAATACATATTTTTTCTAGATAGTATTTATACCAATTTACATTGTATTCGCTTGAAGGGGCTGCATGTTTTCTTATACGTTGACTTAATTTATAAAAAATAAGTACTGTGATTTGTATTTCATAATATATATTAATATGAAAATGCTCTGATAAAATGGGCTTAGTGTTATTATGATTTGAAATACAAGTTTTGCGATGAATATTAGATAATGCAAATTATTAAGGAATAACTAAACTTTCGCGACTGAATTACAATAAATGAATGACTGAATCCTAAGAAAATGAACTTTCGATTTTTATGTTATATATACCTATACCGTATCATATTCCTGATCAGTATTCAATTCTTGATCATTTTGTTAATTTAAATAATAATTTAATAATTTAAAAAATAATACAAAAAGCAACTTTAAAAAGTAATTATAGATCAAATACAAAAATCCATATATTATTTGAAAATATACTTATTATTTACTTTGTATTATGTGTATAGTTGATGTGATCAGAAATTGGGTATGCTACGAAATGGTACGTGTAAATTTGTGACGTTATCTGTATTCATATTATTTTTAATATGAATTATGATAAGTAAGGTACTTTTGTACTTACAAATGCGCGGTTAGTCTATTTTATACGTTATGATTCGCGATTGGAGAAAAAGTCAGAATATGTATAGAATAATATAATATAAATAATAAAGATAACAAAATTTCATTATCCATCAATTATTAGATTTATAATTTAAAAAGTTCTAATGATACTGCAAAAAAATATTTCTTTAATCACTTGGAGTTTTAGCCTTCATGCAATGCAATAAATTGTCACACTAATGAAAAATTAAAGAATATACTTTTCAGTTTTTGGTTTTCAGGGGTATTAAGTTTAAAGAGAACTAAATGCACGTATTGACGATAAAGTTCCAAAGTAGTTGTATCTTCTTTCGTCTATCTTATCTGGATAAATAACAAAAGTAGGTACTGAAATTTAAAATTTGAATAGAGCTATCGGTTTGAAAATCTGAGGATCCTGAAATCTAAGTCACGTAGGAACTAAAACGTACTTAGCGGCTATAGAGAAGAGAAAGAGCCTAACGCGAGCGCGATATAATGAGTATACGATATACGTTAAAAAACGTTTGTGGCGCGTAGCCCGTCTCTGGAACAGTCAAAAATCGAATTCTACGGGTAGTAACCAATCTTACGGCCTTGGCTCAAACACCTGCGGAAAAAAAGATCTTTCTCGTTACATCTCTATAAACTGCATATATATCAAATCTGCAAAAAAATAAACGAACCTTTTACCAAAAATAAAACTAACCAACATTTCTAACCTCAAAAAAAAAATTTTCATTTTACTCCTTACCTGTTATACAGTTATAAGCGCTACACGAATCACCGAAAAAATGAGTTTGAGTAAAGAAAAAAAAATCGGTGCACTCAAGGGAGTCACCCGCACACGTCTCACAGGTGTTCGACCGGCCATGTTACGTCTCGCGAAGAGAGAGAGAGAAAGAGATATGGAGCGCCACGATCCTACGACGCCAGCACTAAAAAATCTTTGGATTTCCCTGAGTTTAACCTTAAACCATGAAAAATCAAAGCTTTGCCATCGCATTATATTACGAGATGAACAGAAGTACCTATAAAAACAATAAAAATGAGCATTGTTTCCATTAACCTCGAAGGTTACATAGGTATATATGTTTTTTGGTTAAAGGACCCCGGTGTGTTTTAAAGGGCACCGAAGTAGACAAAGACGGAGGATATACACGATAGACGTATATGCGTATATACCGTGTACGCATCTCTAACGAGACGAGTGAAGGAAAGAAGCGAAAGCCACCACCTATGTAGAAAAACGCAGTAACACATCGTTCGTATTCGTACCGTTCTTACGTGATATCTCACACGTATAGGGTGCATCTACACACACACATAATGATGCATACGTGTGTATATGTATATATATAACCTACAAAATAACAAAAATGCTACAGTGCAGGTAAATGTTGGAGGGTAGCGTGTGCGAAAGTTAAAAAGTATATAAGGGGTAATCATTGAGATTTTGGTTAATATATATATATATATGATCTAGATAGATATAGATATATGCGTATGTATGTAAGCCGAGTCGAACTCGAGAGCGGAGAGGAGAGCCCGAGAGGAGATATCCGCGTAGAGAAAAGGAGAGGCGGTGGCGGTGGTATAGTATAGGAGTATAGCGATGGCCCCCAGCCCCCCCTCGATCGAGTCGAGACTCGACGACTCGAGTCGCGCGCGTCTCGCTCTCTCTCTCTTAGTCTCTTAGTGTCGCGGTACATCGTATTGGTATATAGATGTATATGTATATACACGGAGTCTTAGGCGCATCGAGTCTCGCGCATCGCAACCTAAAGTCATACGCACCTTCGCGTCTTTGAACAATGACGGTAATCGAGACGGTTACCACGGGGTCTCCCGGACTCTCCCGATGATCGGGATCGTACTCGCGATGTTGATAGACGGTCGCGGAACCCGTCACGCCGGTAAACCCGTAACCTTAGCCAATCGAGTCCTCTAAGCCCGGCCACGTGACCGCCTCGACGAATCGGGAGGCTCGGCTGCGCTCGAGTCCGGCCTAAAAGCAACCCGCTGGCAGTACGGGCCAGTCGGACATTTTCCCCTGACAAGCGCAGCTCAGCCGCGACGAGAGCGCACTCGAGCGCCACACTCTCTGCTCTCTGCGCACGCATACAAACAAACGGGGGAGAACTCGTCCGTCGGTATACAGTATATACCAACCTACCAACTACATCGTGAGAGAAAGAGAGAGAGAGAGAGAGAGAGAGCGAGAGAGCGAGAACAACCTACCGACCGAGAACTAAAGACAGACAGAGAGAGAGAGAGAGAGAGAGAGAGAGAAAGACTCTCGGTGTCCGTCGTATCGTATATGAGTCTCGCGCCAGAGTGAAAATACACACGAAGGTGCGCGCGCGCACAACCGAGTCTCTCCGTCTCGCTCGACAGACCCACTGTCACTCGGGCGCAAGTCTATCTCCATCTTCGTCGCGCAACAGCGAGAGCGGAGTACCACCAGCAGCACCAGCAGCAGCAGCAGCAGCAGCCGCCGCCATTTTGCTCGTCGTGTGTGTCGTGCGTGTCGAGTGTGTAGTGCGCCACCGTCCTCGTCACCGCGGTCCCTCCCCTTGCATCGGCATCGGATCAGTCGAGCTCGGGAGGAACATCGCTCGGGAGCCACGTTAAAGCCGCATTAAATACGGAACCGCGTATCCTCAGCTACGTTGAGTTTGTGCGCTGGCGGATAGCGCGCCTCTTCCCTCTCTCTCTCTCGTGCGGCGCGTGTGCCAGTGGTGCCCCCGAAGAGCCTGTCCCGGGGACTGAGGGAGAGAGAGAGACGGAGAGCGAAGATAGAGAGGGAGCGCGAGAGAGCGAGAGACCGAGCGAGCGAGCGAGCGAGAAAACCCACACACTCGCACAGCGAGAGGGAGCGCTCGCGTCTCTCTCGGTCGTAGCCGCCTTAGCCGTCACCGCCACCGCCGCCACCCCGTCCGAGTGCGGAGGCGAGCGCGCAAGAAGGACCATTGTCGCTACGAGTCGAGGTCCGAGGAGAACCCGGTGGGCAAGGACGTCTCGACCTCGGGGTGTACGTGGCCAGCCGACGATCGCGCGCGCCCCAGCCTAAGCGCGCGTGTGCGTGTCTGTGTGTGTGTGTGTGCGAGTGAGTGCGTGCGCGCGCGCGCGAGCGAGCTAGCGAGCGTGTTTGCGTTTTCGTTGGTGTGCGTGTGCGTGTGCTCGGCTCTGGTCGTCGCCGTCCGCCGAGCACCGAGAGCTCCAGAGGGCGCGTAAGAGAGAAAAAGCGGAGCAGCGAAGATGGTACCAGCGGCGCCCGTCAGGATCGCCCTGAGGTACGCCAAGTGATAAAAGCCACGACGCACGGGATCATCGTACCGGGTAACGCGGATCGCGAGTGCTCGTACCTTGGACCCGGTGGGTGCGCTCGGGCGTACCGCATAGACAGCTATACAAACTACGCGTACGACATCGACAACATCAACAACAACAGCAGTAGGAGCAGCAGGATCGGCAGGATCACCAGCCAGAGTGAGAGGGACAGGAGCAGCAAGACCAAGACTAAGAAGAAGAAGAAGAAGAAATCTAAATCTAAATCTGCACGCGCGCGACTTGTGTGCCGTTGTGTTTTGGCGGCGGCGTCGGCGGCAGCGCCGAGGGTGTCTACGCCGTGGACCGGAGTGCGCGCATGTGCCGGAACGACCGTACCGAGCGAGTAAACTGCCGAGGACTCTAGGATGCCCAATGGTTGACGAGGTGGTCTCTCGCGCACGGGGAGGAGGCTCGGGCCCGCGCGCCACGACGACGCGCATCAAGGAGGATCATCCAACGTCAACGATTTGGAGGAGGGGCGGCCCGGGCTGCTCCGTTGGGCCGATGAACCTGGAGTCTCCGCCGGCCCCGATAGAGCTAGCCCGAGGAGGCCGCCTCCAGGCCCACCGAGACTAGCCGCGAGTGCGCGCACGCGCTCTCTCGCGTTTATTAGCGGAACGGTGCACCCGTGTCTCCACGACCGTCTGTCTGTCTGTCTGTCTGCCTGTCCGCCTCTCCGACACTCCGACTGACCGCCTCTTTCTGCCTCTCTATCCGTGCGTCCGTCCTCTAGACGATTATTACATCCGTATTATTATTAACTACCCGTCGATTGTTTTGCGCCTCCCGCGATTTGGAGGCTAACGCAAGTGACACTCAGTTTACACCGGGAGCATGGCCGATCACCTAGTGGATGGGCCGCCCAACAAGCGGCCCAAACTCAACGATCCTTTCCAGGGCGCCTCCGATTCGTCCAGTGAGTCACATTTACCACTATATTTTTTATTAGTTTTATTTCACTTTTTCTTTTTTACCTTTATTAAGTACCTATCCTTCTTACTTTTCTTTTTTTTTTTTCTTACTTAATTATATTGTTTAGTTCCTCCTTCCCAGGTTATGTATCCCTTTTTCTTACAACCTTTTTTGGGTCTTTTTGTCTATCCAATTTGACAAGGTGCAGGTCTTTACAAGATTGTCGCAGGGAACTCTTCCTATTACTTTGATAAGTTTTTCGTTTTTCTGACTCTTCAATTAAAAATACTGGGTTGATTATTATTATTTCTTTGATATTATTGTGCCTTTTATTTTTTAATACATAGAAAATGTTTACTCCTTTCCGTGATCAATTCGTCAACAGTGTTGTAATGTTTTCAAATATATATACGGTAATCTCAAGTGTCTTAAAGTGAAGTTTATGTCAAATAGAAACTTATTATTATTTAGTTATAATAGTGTTTTAATCAGACGATTGCTAAGTGTACTGCGGTTGTTTTTGACAGGTTCGTATCCTCAGCTTTGTAAAATTATACTGTGTTCAAGATTCCTCGTAACTGTTAAAACATTTTCTTTAAGATTTTATTCGAATGAGAAAGTGATTTTTTCTTCTATTTTGCTTAACTTAATATTTGATAATTATAAAATATGGTTTAATTCTTCTTGTGAAATATAAATTTAAATTTTGTGTATTTGTATATATTCATCAGCTGATGCTTTAGGTTAGAAACAAAGTGTTTGAAAACAAAGTAGAGGTTTGAATTGGAATTCTCTCTATTTTGTTGAAAGAAAATTCATATATAATAAATAGAATTTTTTATATCCAATATGGTAGGTCATTGAACTAATTATTTATTTTTTTTATATTTTCAAAGTACCTGATTAAAATTTACTATATACTACAGCATCCACATTCAAATATTTTTTTAAGTTGCTATAATGTAAGTTAAATCGCAAAGTAAACACGTACATTGTTTGTTTAATAATCGTAGTACATAAAAATTGCAATATTTAGTGCAATTTTCAACATCAGCTAAAATCAAATACGTTCTCCATGGTTTTTCGCAAGAATAAATAAATGCGTAATATTAGTGAAATGTGACGAAACAGCAGTTCGTAACGCAGAAACAACAAAGCGAGCAATAAGTCTCGGTGAAGAAAAAAGAGAGAAAAAGATGGTGGATAACAGGGTGTTCGATTAGTTTAATGTAAAAAAAAAATAGAAACCGTTATTATTTTACATGAAGGTTTGGATAGTAAGTAACATAAATGTATCGAAACGAAGGGTTTGTGAGCGGTAAAAGTGACCGCGGACTACACGCTTCCCTCGCGTGGCCATATAGCGTTTCTCCGCGACCGCTACTGCGCCTGACCTATTTCCTCCTTTCTCGCCTCTCTCTCCTCCCTTCCTCTTGGTCTCGGCGCCTCCGCTCTCACCTCGCGGAGCATCGGCATCGTAATGTACGAACCACCAGGGGTGAATCCAAAAACCTTTCCCCAAAAAAAGAGACAAACTTGGAGGGGTTGTGCACTTATATACGTACACGATACGTGGACGACAGTTTATATGTATGCGCATATGTATCCTACGTGCCCAACAGAGAACGAGAAAGAGAGTGAGAAGACGCGGCCGTGGCGGCGCGCGAACTCTGACATGTTGTTGCCGCGGCGGTGTTGTGTTCCTCTCTCTCTCTCTCTCTTTCTCTTTCCCTCTCTCTTTCTCTGTCCCTCTATCACTCTGTCTCTCTCAGTCTCGTGGTGGCCGCCTACGCGCAGCCGCGCTCACTCTCGCTCCACGTAGGTATTCTCTTTCGCTTTGGATTTCTCTCGCTGCGTATACGATATTTCGTCTGGATTTGATGTTTTGCTACGGCTCGGCAGGTTGCTGGAGTTTTAGTATGCCTAGGTCTAATCTCTGTTATTTTGTCTGATTTGAGGATATAAATCTCAACAGTTTTTTATTCTTTTCTATTTTTAGGTAGCATGAATTGTTCGAAAATCATCAATTAAACATGTTTACATTTAAAAAGTTTGACAAATCTTTTTTGATATAAAATTGCTTGAAACAGTTTCTTTCTGATGTAGACAGTTTCAAGCTTTTCAATGGGATGCATTTTCTCTCTAGCCTGTATTCTAAAAGAGATTAATTTTTTGATATTTTGTACATCAGGAATAGGGTGACATTGACTTCTTCTATTGTTACATATAAAGAACTCTTTACTTTTCTTAATTTAGTTTTTTTGGTTTCATCAGCTTTTGTGTTTTGTTGTATTTCCATAGTTTTAAGTAAATTTAGTTTTATTTTATTTTTCTTCAAACACTTCTACTAAACAACAGTAAAATCTACACAGAACATTTGATGTTCCTTGTATTTTATTTGCCAATCAGTTTTTACATAAGCACATTTTTCTGCATTTTTACAAGTTTTTTAATTGTAATATTTAATCTTTAGTAGTGCATGTTGTTTATTAGCATGAGCCTCTGAAAAAAATATATATATATACATATATATAGCTCGCATGTTTTATGCACTAACCAATTCTATTTTATAAATAATTTTTTCTCCCTTAGACTCTGCTCTTTTTCTGTTGTTTTTTTTTAACCATTTGGAAAAGTTGTCAAAGTTTTTTCCTTTCCCCAAGATCTTTCACTTACTTTATTTGGCAGTAAGGGTATCCCAGTATACAGATCCGTCAATTTGTGAACTTGTATGTTTACATAAAACTAAACCTGCAAGTAAGTCACAGAAACACCAAGTGCTTTTAAATTGAATTCACGAATGACGGAATTGGTGATGGTCTAATTTTGCAAATATATGTATGTATTAAGGTAGTTCAGATAAGAAAAAGCTTTAAAATTTTATAATAATTATTGATTAAACTAACCACAGCATATGATGTATAGAATCAAAGTAATAATAATAATGTACTCAACTTTTTTTTTCTAATGCATTACATTGGCTGTTTATCAAAGTTGTGAGGGATATTGAAATTTTCTTATATTCTGATTATTATGTATTATAGATTGAGGTTATGGTCTTTTATCTTGATTTGTCAATAACAAAATAATAAATATGAGTACAGTGTTTAGGTAAATGAATAATAATAGATATAAAATAACATCCTTTATAATTTTAAAATTTATTCTTTTGTGGATTACCTATATATATATATACATGTACATATACAAATAAACATACAATGAGTAACAGAAAAGGGCAGAAACTAAATAAATGTAGATCTTAGATTAGTGCTTTGAGCTACTTAAATATCCTGTAGTTTGACAGTTTCTGCGACTTAGTTGCGCCGTACTTAAATGAATCAAAACAAAATTTATCTGAATAAATGAGAGTAAAATTGAAATATAAACAATGTGTCGGTAATAATAATGCACAGTCTTAAATCATGAACTGTGATGTATATGTAGTGGGTATGGCGCCTCTAATGATGCACCATGCTTATGCAAACTACGGGGGAGGTGGCAGTGGTAACATGCAACAAATGCAGCTACATGTACAGCAGCAGCAACAGCTACATCTGCAACAACATCAGATGCAGCCTCTTTGGAACAACCACAGTCATACTACGCAAAAAAGAAGTAAATATTATTGAAACAGAAAAGTGATAAGCGAACAAGAAATTTGAATTCAGTGTAAATTATATAAAGAATCTCAGATGCTCATCTGGTTCTTTTTTGCATTAATTTAATTTATCCATTTCAAGTTTTAACTATTTCATATTACTGAATTTAGTAAACAAATCATTTAAACAATAGACAGAAGAATATATTTAAAATTTACAACTTTTTTTTATATGTTTGTTAATTATTAATATATTTTATGCAGTGATCAATATGTAAAATGGAAAAAATTATAATTAAGGTATAAAATGAAACTAGGCTCTGAGATTCATTAAAAACATTCTTAAATTTGTTTGAGCACCATTTAAAAGATTGTTTCGTCCGATTCCACTTCATTAGCACATAATACCATTAATATTTCAAAATCGTTCATGTAGAGTCTATTTTTTACTAGATTCAACAAAGTGACAGTTCAATCAGAATATAAATTACTTAATTATGCGTCTCGATTACTTGTGTGTAATAACTTGGTAACAATTAGAAATTATTAAAATTAAATCAATGAAAATGTTAGAAGAGCGAAAGTGAACATTGTACATGTATTGTATCTTTTTAATATTATTGTATTTTATAAATTAAATGTAATTAGATTTAAAAGCGATTGACCAATCAAAGTTTATTGAAGAAAAGTCTACAATAATTAAACAACATTTAAAAGTCACTAGTTAAATAGTGATAACTAATATTGAGACATGCGCCAGACACATATAGAGCTACAAACGATTAAATAAAAAAGATCTTCTATTTTTGTAGGAATATGCTTTAACATTTAGGTAATTTAATTATTTTGCAAGATGAAATCCTAGTTAACTCTCTGTAATATTTCATTGTTGTATGCTCTACAAAATTTACATAGTAATAATTATTATATTATAAATTAATTAAATTTAATTTTATATAACAGATGTTATTTTTAGATAAATACAGTGAAATTATATTATGATTTCTTAAATAGTAATCATGAAAAGATTAATAGAAGATTTTTGAAGGTTTGCTAAAAATGTTCAGGTTTACTAAATATTTTGTTTATTGTGCTAAAAATTCAAAAAATTATAAAATATTTTTTTGTAGAAATAAGATATGTACAATACTATTTCATTTTAAATTTATTAAAATGAAATTGTATTAAGTTTATTTTAATTATGGAATTTAATTATTTGTGATTAAAAAAATGTATGAAGCAATTTTTTATAAACAAAAAATAATAATTTATTATCAAAAATTTTAATCTACTCCTAGGAGGGTAAGATGTAATAAGATAATTGTTAATATATATTTTAAGTTGGAAAGGCTGTAAAGGAGGTGATGGTAGACTATAACCTAGCTAGTGCGAGCATTTTCAGTTTTACCTGTATTTTATTAAATGTATCATATTATTTATAAATGTTAAAAGACATATATTAGCCTGCAATAGAAAGTCCTTCTTAGATTGACAACCTTATATCTCTAAGCATGTGACTCTATACAGTTTGTCATCAGTAGCTTTGCAGCTTTTGTAGTTAAGCACGAGTTTACTGTGGATCATGTTTTTTATTATCCGCTGAAGCATAAACTAAAAGTTTTGCTCTTGCGGTGTATGTCTCATGTCTTATTTCCTACTTTGTTTAATTTTTTATTTCTCTTTTTTTGTACTCGTTTGTTTATACTCATACGAGATATGTTACTTGAATAAATATTTTGCGTTTTTTTGTATGTAATTGTCCCTTTTTTTATTTATAAATATGGTCAGTCGTATACTTTCATTTGATTCACATCATCTAATTTTAAAAATGAGATGACACTGAGTGCTTTTAAAAAATTAATTTTGTTTACATATAAATATTGTGGGTTTATAATAAATTGACTAATTAAATTTTTGTTTTCTGAAAATGTTATAAAGGATGTTACTGCAAGTTAAGAGACAATTTTATTGTAATATAAATTGAAAATGGTAGTTTTTAACTGAACTGAAACTCTGGATAAAAAATTGCGGTGATGGTATTATTAACTCTATCTCCATGATAAATTACTAATGCTGATCTCGGTATCTTCAGTACATTATGCACTATCACAAGATCTGTCCTTTTCTCACCAATTAGTCTTTTAGCAATGACAAAACATATGACCTAAGCTTTATTTAGCTATAATTAGAAATAATCTATTTTTTTTAATTAGCATATTTTACACTTTTATCGTGTTGACATTGTAGTAGACTTATTTTAATCCTTTTTAAGCATTCTTTAAAAATTAGCGTGTCATATTTTACTGTGTGTTACATTTTTTTTCATATTCATTCAAAACAATTCACACAAACTCAGATTCCAGAAAATGGGATTGACAATTTATTTCTTTAAATTTTCATTTCTATAAAGCTAAAATATTACAGTATTAGAAAGCAACACAAGCTAATAGTTCTATTTTTGCCTTCAGATTTCATGACAAATACAGATATGTTTGATCTTGAAAATGATCTGCCTGATGATCTCCTATCAACAAGCACTTGGGGCTCAGCAACAGAAAGTGCTAAGCCACCAGCTACAGGGCCAGGACCTGGGCAGCAGAATGGTGCATTAGAATCGGAATTACGTCATGTACAACAACAGCAGCAGCTTTCACACCATCTCATTCAGCAGCAGGTTAATATACATTCATTATTTTACAAAAAACAATTTACTAATTATGAAAATATAACCTTAAAAAAAGTCATCTGTCAAAGTAAACAACATGTTAGTTGGATAAAAATAACTAGTATATATAATTAAATGCAGCAAATGTTTTTATTAACTTAATTGATTTTAGATAATCATCAATATTAATATTTTCTAAAATTAAAGTTTTAAATATAGTTTAATATTTATGTAGTTAATCTGGTAATTTATAATTATAATAGATGTGATATATATGTATCTATATATTTTCAAATATGCAACTATATTTTTAATTTAGTTTCTTTAATTTTCATTTACTTTTGCTTGTTAATTTATATAGAGTTTTTACTTAATTTTCAAGTTTTTATTCAAATTTCTATATAATGATAAAAAAACTTGGTTTTACTGCTATTTTAATATAATAGTATTATTTCTGTATAACACATTTGAATAAAAATATGAAAATCGAATAAAATTTAAAGGATTATACATAATTTAACAAATAAAACACTCAAATTTTATAATAATTCAAATAATTATTATACTTTCAATAATTAAAAAAAAAATTAATAAATAGCAGGGCAACAAGGGACTGGTAGCGAACTCGTTGGTGATGGCGGGTAACGCTCTAGGAAGCAAGTCCCCAAGCATGCAGTCACCGCCAAACGTCTCGGTATCGAAAAACGTCGTGGATCCTCAAATGGTCGTTTCGTTGGGTAGCTTACCAAGTAGTATCGCAAGTTCACTAGCGAACAACCAACAACAGATGTCGATAGCCAATTCGATGGGCGGTGGTGGTCTACAAACCTCTATGAGCATGCAACAACAGCAACAACAACAACAACAACAGCAACCTCAGCCGCAACAACCGCAACAAGCGAACCCCGGGCAGCAGCCGAATTCCGGTGGCATGCCAATGAATCCCGGCGGCATGAATTCCGGCCTAGTCATGACGAGTACCGGGGGCGCCACCGTCGCGGGCAGCAACAACAACACAAGCATGACCGGGATGGCCGGTGGAGGCCTCGTAGCCAATAGCTTGAGCAAACAGCCTTTGAACACGGTTACGTTGATGGGTGGACCCGCGAACGCTCAAGGTTTGCACCATGCGCCCGGTCAACATGGGGTTGCTCAAATGCAGAATGGCCCCGGAGCAATGATGAACGCCCGGGCCGTAGCGTTACAGCAACAACAGCAACCTCATATGGTCGCTGGACCTACGCGAGGGCAAAGTCCTCATCAGCAGGTACATCAAGTAGGAATTGTTCCAGGACCTAGTGGACCTAGGTTACAGGCTCCACCAAATATATCCAACATGCCTAATATGGGACAGATGGCGGCTACCTCCAGTCCGTATGGATACGGTAAATTAATATTTTAAAAGATTATTACATAATGTTTTTTAATTACCTGAGGTTTTTTAGTCTTTAACATTTACTATAATTTAAAGAATACATTTATTAATTCTCTTTTATACTTTATAACACAATGGTTTGTCGATCATTTAGGTTCACCTGGTGGTGGTCCAGGAGGACCAGGTGCCCCAGTAGGTGTTGTTGCTCCTCAACAACGTGCCGGTTTGGCAGCGATGCAAGTCGGTCGGTTTGGTGGGGCTCCCGGTGCCGCGGGTCCTGGAGCTGGACCTCTCGGTGCTGGTGGTGCCGTTGGTGTACCTGGCGCTCAAGAAGGAGGCATGGCCCAGCAAGCCCAGCCACCTGCACCCAGCCCTGCTCAACCTCAAAGTGGAGCTCCGAGTGGTGGACAACCTGGACCACAACAAGCCACGCAAGCTCAGGTTCCTGGAGCTCAGCCACGTATGTTCAGTTTTATTAGCTACTTGTTGTACTCTCAATTATCAGTATATATTTTTAAATTTTAATATTGCGATTTCTATTAAATACTCTATATTTTAATCTTTTAATAAAACTTGTAGGATCTCGTCCTTTAACAGCCGACCCGGAAAAGCAAAAGCTGATCCAGCAGCAACTACTTTTATTTCTGCACGCGCATAATTGTCAGCGTCGTGAAAATCAAGCTAATGGCGAGCAGTGGCAATGTAATCTGCCTCATTGTAAAACTATGAAGAACGTGCTAAAGCACATGTCGACCTGCGTGGCAGGTAAAGTTTGCACGGTACCCCACTGCAGCTCATCTAGACAAATTATTGGTCATTGGAAGCATTGCACACGAAACGATTGTCCTGTCTGTTTGCCTCTCAAGCAGGCTGAAAAGAACTGGCATTCGAACACTGGTGGTAAGACATGTAATAAATATTTATTATTATATATGTTGATGTATTATTTATTTATAGATTTACTCTAATGTATAATTACTTAAAGTGTAACATTACTTACATGTCATAATGTTTTGTATTTGATTCATATTTCTTTTTAAATAACTACTAAGTTAATAATCCCAGAGACTTTTTTCATATATATAAAAAGATTACAGTTTATAGTAAATCAAAAAGAATAGATAATACCGGATTAGTTCTTTGAAACATACTTTAAATATTACTAAAACGCAATTTTTATACGTATTATGTAGCTGCAGCGACCCAACCTAATAGTCAGCCAAGTCCGAGCCCTTCGGAAATGAGGAAAGCATACGATGTCCTCGGTATCGCTGTGCCTCCTACAACGCAGCCCGGAATACCTCCAGCTCAAGGTGTTGGTCGAGGGGTGAGGATGGCAACCCCTGGTATGCAAGCACAACCCGGTGCAATGGCTAACGTCAGATTAACGCAGCGTGAAGTTCAAGGTATTGTTAAGTCAATATTTTGTTATAAAAATAAATTAGTTAATTAAAAAATGTTAGCATTATACTTTATTTAAAATAATTTTTTTGAATATATATATTCCACCATGTTGGATAATACTATTGATTTTTGGAAATATTATTTGCATTACTAAGTTTCGCGCATATTTAAATAGAATTAGTATTTGCATTTCACTTAAATAGTTAAATTATTTTCTTTAAATGTATCGAAAGTTTTACTGATTTTAAAAGATGGTTTTCGTTCTAACTTTCATTGTTACTTTTTTTATTGCGAACAACTTTGCTGGTAATACATACAAATTACAAACACATATGCAGTGTTGGTTCCACCATAACTCTAATAATCAAACACTATCTATCTAAACTAAGTAAATAAATAAATAAAAGAAATATAATCGAAATATATTTTGTTAGGTGGTCCAGGTCAGTCGGTCGTCGGTGCTTCGCATGCTCAAGTGGTGGCTCCGAACGTTTCGCTACCACTGAGCTCGGATCCGTCCGCGGTAAATGCAGCAGCCGCACCAGCGGCCGCGGCTGCCGCCAGTCAAGCAACGACGACGTCTGGCGCGGCGGGTACAGCTCCGGGAGCTCAACAGACAGCTGCTCCGGCTGCAGCTGCAGCCTATATCCAACAACAAATCTTCGGGTTAAATGAGTCCGGTCAACCAGGTGGCCTGCAGCCTGGTCAGGTCACCGCTACGCCCGTCCAGGGCACCAAGGAGTGGCATCAGTCAGTCACGCCCGATCTCAGAAATCATCTTGTACATAAACTGTAAGTTTCTTTTTTTTAAGGTTTACTCTAACGCCTAACATTATATTTCAAATTATTCGAATTGTCTTATAAAGGGAATAGTATGAGGCGTAATATAAATGTGGAAGGTTAATTAACTCATTTTAGTTTTATTAACTTTGATGGGTCAGTCACCTTACCTACAGAGATAAAACAAATGCTAAAAATAATATAATAGTTTTATATTATATATTATATTTACATTTAATTCCTTTTTGTAGGGTTCAAGCGATATTTCCTACTTCTGATCCTCAAGCTATGTTGGATAGGAGAATGCATAATTTAGTTGCATATGCCAGAAAAGTCGAAGGAGACATGTATGAAGCGGCCAATTCGAGGTCGGAGTACTATCATCTACTAGCAGAGAAAATATATAACATACAAAAGGAGCTAGTTGTGCTAAGTAAGTTAATTATACAATACTATGTTAAGCATTTTGACAAATACCTTTGCATACATATATTGCAATTTTTTCTCACTTGTAGAAGAGAAACGTCAAAAACGCAAAGAGCAAGAGTTACAACAGCAACAACTGCAAGCACAAAAGTTACAAGCGCAATTACCACCGCAACAACAACAACAGCAACAACAGCAACCGGCGCCTGGTGCTCCAGGTCCAAGTTTGAGGCCGTGTGCACCACCCGGTATGAATGCAAATGTGCCGAGGCCTATCGGCGCTGTCCAACCGACATTACGAAGTCATTCACCTGGTATGGGTCAACTTGGACTAACGAATATGGCTTTACAACATAACCGTATGCAATTTGGTCAACAAGCGCAACAGGTTCAGGCCCAACAAGCTCAGGTACAAATTAAATGAAGTTTATATAATTTTCACATTAGTACAGAATCTATTAGTGTTAGATTTAACTGTATTATTAAACTGCTTATACTTATAAACATATTATTTACTTAGCAACAAGCTCAAGCGCAACAGCAACAACAGCAGCAGCAACAAAGCATGATGGTGGGTCCTGCGGGTCCAAGTCCCAATGGTCAATCCGTTTCCAATTCGACTATGGTGACGAATCCAGGCTTAAGTCCATTTGGTCAACCCCAGATGTCTCAAGCTAACTTAACCACGACCACGGCTTCCGTGACGACTAGTCAATTCCCAACGTCCAACGGCACAACGGGCTTGTCCAGTAGTTCGCCGATACACAACCAAAACCAGTTCACCGATATTAGAGTGAGACTGGCGCAAGCTCAGGTAAAATATTTTATTTTTTTTCATTAATACTGCACCATTTAAAACAATTGTACTCACAATTAGACAACTAAATAATTATACCAAGATTCGATTTACAATCATATTATATGCCAGAATTCATATTTTAGAAATTCTTATTTTACTTGTTTCATTAAGTACAATTGTTGCATAAATTTTGCATTATTTGTAACACAAGTATTGACGAGCAGGTTGTAATAAATAAAAATCTGACAAAATGTGTAATACATAATGTAGCTTACTGAAAATAAGAGAAAACTTAAAATCTTAACTGACTAAAAAGTTCAATAAATAAAAAATATTTCTCAAAATGTACAAAACAACGTTGGAATATTATGATTCCCAATTCTGATTAATTATTTTATATGAATATTTAAATTTTCATTTAAATCATTTTAAGCTTAAAACAGCCAGTAAAAAAAATAATTATCTCGAACCCCAGGACTCCCTGACATTTCAGGCAGCGCAAGCGGCTCAACAACATCAACAAAGTCAGCCAACCAGTACGAGTCAGAGCGTAACCGCCACGACAATACCTCAAACACCGTCTCCTTTTGGTGGCATGCAACAACAGCAGCAACAGAATCAACAACAGTTCCTCGGACGTCCAATTTCGTCATCAACGCCTAGTGACAACGGATTGACGGTCTCGACGCCGCAGACGATTCCACCGCCGGCCTCGAGTGGTCCTAGTCCCAGCACAACTCCTATTACCAACGGGCCCCAATCTACGACTTCAACGCCCAATACGCCACTCGTACCTTCGCTAATGACGCCTTCACAGGTTCGTTTACCGTTCAAGATATTCAAAGAATCCAATTAAATTAGTACTGCATGGTTTGTTGAAAATTTACATAAATTTTGTTAAAAAATTCAGGTGGTAACGAGCGCGAATCAAACACCGCCGCATCCCGGCACGACTCCGTCCCCTGCAGGTCTTGGCAAGGGCATGAGCTCGCAAGAACGCGCAGCATTGAACGCACCGCGCAGTTCATCTATGTCCTCTCAAATGGCCGCGATTACAGCCGCACTGGATCGCGATAATTCGCCTAGTCCTCTGATGAACAACAACAAAGGTAAACTCGACACGATCAAAGAAGAGTCTGGAATTAAGATGGAAATGGACCAGGAAGAATCTGGAGAAGGTCATAGATCAGAAGCCGGAGCTGGAGATGGAAAGAGTGTGAATAACGACATGACTAGTGCGAGTCAGATCAAGACTGAGATTAAACAGGAGCCGATGGAGGAAGGTGCAACCGATGCAAAGGCTGTTGCCGGTGGACTGATCAATGAAGAAACAAGCATAAAGGAAGAAATAGGAACGGGCATGAGTCAGGATTCATCAGGTGGTGATATCAAACCAGCCATGCCTGAACCTATCCCACCGAGCGGCACTTCGGCCGACAAGAAACCACTATGCCTGTTTAAACCTGACGAGTTAAGGCAAGCGCTTATGCCTACTCTCGAAAAACTTTATAGGCAAGACCCCGAATCACTGCCTTTCAGGCAACCCGTTGATCCTCAGGCCCTCGCTATCCCTGACTATTTCGATATCGTTAAGAAACCTATGGACCTGTCGACGATTAAACGTAAATTAGATACGGGGCAGTACAGCGATCCGTGGCAATACGTCGATGATGTGTGGATGATGTTTGAGAATGCCTGGTTATATAATCGCAAGACTTCCAAAGTTTATAGATATTGTACAAAGGTCCGTATTCTGTTTAATAATTTTACCTAATTACAATTAATTTTGTTTATTATGTTATTTAATTGCATCTTTATATGTTTATAGTTGTCGGAGGTTTTTGAAAAAGAAATCGACCCTGTGATGCAAGCGCTAGGCTATTGTTGTGGCAGGAAATATACGTTTAATCCTCAAGTACTGTGCTGTTATGGTAAACAATTGTGCACGATTCCACGGGATGCTAAGTACTTCTCATACCAAAACAGGTCAGTGAAACCATTTATTTTAAAATTGTGTTTTATAACATTGGCAAATCATGTTCAATAGTTTACCAATCATGTTTTGCATTTTATTAACGTGCATCGTAAGAAACGGCTTCTGTAATATTCTATATAAACGTTAAAATATGTTTCTAACTTCACAAATACCATTCTTGCATATTATCAAAATGAGTGTATACAAATTTCAGAAGCATTTTCTTCAAATCCATAATCTTTCATAAATCATGCATGAATAAAATAGCATACATTAAAAGAGCCATCCCTGTAGAAGTTTTTACACTATACGCCATCAAAAACCAGTAGCTTTAGCCTTTAGTGCGCCCTAATACATTAGATTAGAAGGCGGTACAAGATCATAGAAAGTATTATCATTTACATTATTTCAATCATTCAAGTTGCTAATGACGTGAGCGTATAACGCGGTGGGAACAAATTAATCTTGAAAGCTAATTAACCCGTTATGGCTTATTTACCAGATGTGGGACGAATCACCTTACTCGCAAAATGTTTCAGATTTATGTTTTAGTTTCATTAAGTGCAAAAATTCACTAAATTCTGGAAGATTACGCAGAAATATTATATTTATGCATATTTTATCAATCCTTTCAATTTTGTCGAATATCAAAATAGTTTTAATATCAAATAATTTTTCTGCAATAAATTTTAAATAATGTGTTTCTGTTTAGTCTTCCCTTTGAAAGCTTTTCTTGCGTGACAAGACATTATTTTAATCTTTTTAATAAATGTAAAACCTTCAATTTTTTAAGTTCAGAAGATACGTAAAAGTCTAATATTTAATTAGAACACAGACTTGTCATTAAAGAAGCTTTTTTTACTTAATTGTATGTGTCTCCATTTAGTTAATTGTAAGATTTTATTGAAGCATATTTATTTAAAAACAATAAAATTGAAAGTTATAAAATGTTTATGTTAATGATTCATTACTTGTTATATCATCTAAAATTTATTGAATCGGTAACGTTATATTTTTTTTCTTTACCTAATGTACATACGTTAATATACACAAGAAAATAATATAAATTGGTGAAAAATAAATTAAATAACGGCGGTGAAAGTATTATTTTAAACGTGGTTCATTTTCAAGTTTTATTACTAATTTATGGCTAAATGATAATTATTACGTTAAAGATCACTCACTTTAAGTAAAGTCGTTTTCATAGCGATTGCTTTCAAATAATAAGTATAATATCTTGTATTGCTATGTGTTTAAAATTGCACTATTGCAGACTTCCCAATTTGAAAAATTTGAATAAGACCAATTAAAAATATTTAAAAAAGTTTTAAGTATAATATGCTTCAATTTTGATCTTTACATATATACATATATACATATATATCTCATATCTCATATCTCATATAAATATTGTATTATATTTATTTTTTTTTGTGTATGTAACATTAAACTTAAGTTTTTTATAACGTATTTTTTTTCTAACCATGGCACCATTGTTCTCTTCTTTGTATGTACCCTCCTTGAAAAAAAAACCACCACTTCCACGGATTGCGCACACACGCACACACCACAATCCGTGTTTGCCGCTTGCTTCTTGTGTTGCCTACGTACTCTCGCTTCTCCTTTCGCCACAACCTCTTCGCCATCGATCGCAAATCAATTGGTTCTTGGACACTCGGATCAATGACTGAACGAACGAATCGGCCAAATTGGAATCGGCAAAATTATATAACGCAATAACAACATCGAAATATCGGATTACGGATAAAATTTGCACGTTTAAATGATTAACGTATCAAATACGCACGTTTGCGACGGACGCATAATTGGCAAATTTCTAATACATCAACAAAAAATAACATATTTAATCGAAATAATGCACATTCATAAATATCCATCCTACGATGATTATGGAATATTATAAATGATTTGGGCACATTTTGCTGGACTCACGAATCTCCTGCGTTAACTATGACTAACGACCATTATCATGAACGAATTATACAAATCGATAATTTAAACTTAATCCGAATGTCCGAAAATCCCCTTCATTTTGGATTTAAATTCGGATGTTTCATGCAAATAGTGTAAAGTCGTATGGTCTTGTTTCTGACAGATACACCTTCTGTCAAAAATGTTTCAACGACATTCCCGGCGATACGGTGACGCTAGGAGACGATCCTACTCAGCCACAAACGTAAGTAACTTTTACGTATTTTACCTTCGAGATGAGGTCTTTGTATTAACTTGTACAGTTAGTCATTTGATCTGTATCTCGGAGTTTCTTGTTCATTTATAATATTCGCTTAACTTTAATTTAATACTTTTAGTCTCATCAAAAAAGAAGAGTTCCAAGAAATGAAAAATGATCATTTGGAACAAGAGCCGTTTGTTGTATGCACTGATTGCGGTAGAAAAGTTCACCAGATATGCGTGCTACACATGGAAGCTATTTGGCCGTCAGGGTAAGCTTAAAGAAAATCCCTTGAAATATTATTATGTTTTATTCTAGTTTCAAAATTAATAACAAATTTAATATGTTAACAGCTACACTTGTGATAATTGCTTAAAGAAGAAAGGTCAAAAGCGCAAGGACAACAAGTTCAGCGCAAAACGATTACCTGCGACAAAACTTGGCACGTACATCGAAACACGCGTCAACAATTTCTTGAAAAAGAAGGAGGCAGGCGCAGGCGAGGTAGCGATTCGCGTCGTAGCTTCGAGCGATAAGGTTGTAGAAGTCAAGCCAGGCATGAGGAGTCGGTTTGTTGAAAATGGCGATATGTCAGGTGAATTCCCTTACCGAGCGAAGGCACTTTTTGCATTTGAGGAAGTTGATGGCACTGACGTCTGTTTCTTCGGTATGCACGTACAAGAATACGGAAGTGAATGCACACCACCTAATACCAGGCGGGTTTATATTGCGTACCTCGACTCGGTGCACTTCTTTAGGCCCAGACAATTTAGGACAGCAGTTTATCATGAGATTTTGCTCGGCTACCTCGATTATGCTAAGCAGCTTGGGTAAATTTTTTAGTTGTTTTATTCAACGATCTATAAAATCTACATGAAAATATTTTTTAATATTTCAATATTGTATTGCAGTTACACTATGGCTCATATTTGGGCTTGTCCGCCCTCGGAAGGTGATGATTATATTTTCCACTGCCATCCTGCAGATCAGAAAATTCCCAAACCCAAAAGATTACAAGAGTGGTATAAGAAAATGTTGGACAAGGGTATTGTTGAAAGGATTGTGCTGGATTATAAAGTGAGTCAGAACGCTAAATATTATTAAAGTATAATTTAGTCTCAGTGTTACCTGTTTGCTAATAATTGCAATCAGATGTCTAGTGAGACTTACAGTAATTAGCTCATATAAAGCCAATATTCTTATTTGATTAAAATTTGAACTCGGAATCAATGAGCAATAGATTCTTTAATTTATTTGAATTGAAATACATATATTTGTACTGTATTTTTTATTAGTATTTTAGTATGTTTATTTATTTTTGTATTTATTTTATTTTTAGGATATCCTGAAACAAGCAATGGAAGATAAATTATCTTCTGCAGCGGATTTGCCGTACTTCGAAGGTGACTTTTGGCCTAACGTTCTCGAAGAGAGCATAAAGGAATTGAATCAAGAAGAAGAGGAGAAACGCAAGCAAGCTGAAGCTGCGGAAGCTGCAGCAGCTGCTAATGCGGTAAATACTGAATCAAAAGATTATAATATTTATTAATTCTTCAGCTTATAATAAACTTTTATTAATGAAAAATTACAGATATATTCGCTTTCGGAAGACTCAGAAACTGGACCAGACGGCAAAAAGAAAGGGCAGAAAAAAGCGAAAAAGTCTAACAAATCTAAAGCGAATCAAAGGAAAAACAGTAAAAAATCTAACACTCCACAAACTGGAAACGATCTCTCGGCTAAAATTTTTGCTACTATGGAGAAGCACAAGGAAGTATTTTTCGTTATTAGACTTCACAGTGCTCAAAGTGCTGCCAGCCTAGGGGTAAGTTATAAATCATTAAAATTTAACTTAATAAAATTAAAGTAATTAAATTCTTAATATTGTGCGTTTGTTATTGTAGCCAATTCAAGATCCAGATCCAGTTCTTAACTGTGACTTGATGGACGGACGCGATGCTTTCCTCACAATGGCAAAAGAAAAGCATTATGAATTTTCATCGCTTAGAAGAGCGAAATTTAGTTCCATGTCTATGCTGTACGAGTTGCACAATCAAGGATCAGATAAATTCGTTTATAATTGTAATAAGTGTAGGAGTCACGTTGAAACGAGGTATCACTGTACTGTGTGCGATGTAAGTATATTTCTTATAATAATATTTCTAAAATAAACAAATTAACGTACTGAATTTGAGCTTACTATTTTTATTGCTTTCAACATATTTAATACATTATTTCGATAATTGTTCCTTCGCATATTCAGGATTATATATATTTTTCTTTGCAGGACTTCGATTTGTGTCTAAGTTGTAAAGAAAAAGAAGGTCATCCACATGCTATGGAGAAGCTTGGTTTGGACTTGGACGACGGATCATCGCAGGCCGATGCAAAGCAAGTCAACCCTACGGTATGTATTTGATTTCGTTTCTATTTAAAATTATTTAAAGTAAGTGCTTTAAAATTATTACGCTGAAACTTACTGTTTATTATATAATAGCAAAATGTTCTTGGAACGTTTTTACTCGAAAAGCTATAATTAAATATATTTTGTATTATTCAAATATAAAGTTAATTAAACTTTTGTTTTGGTTACAATTGTAAAAAAGTGCTTGATATTTTAATACATACGAGTATATTAATTTATTAATTTATTTACTTATTTTACATTCAGAAATATAAATCAATAATTGGTATGTTCGTATATGAATGTATGTATATATATTCTATATATATATATATAGAATACGTATATATATGTATGTGTACATAATTTTGTAGTATAAAATTTAATGAAACACCAAAATTAATATATCTACATATTTTCGTACATATATCAATCAATTGTAAATAAATTTCATAAAATTTATGTATACTGCATGGAAAATACTAAATATTTTACAATATGTAAAATATAATAACAATAAGTATGAAAAAGAGGTAACCGTGCATAGTACGTGAATCCAAAGTCGTTGCGCTGGGAAAATGCGTCGTTTTTGAAGCCAAGATGGCGGAGTCGATAGTATCACGGATCTCTTTTGTATATCTATATCTAGAACATATATAGGTATACAAGTTAAAGTGATAGCGCCATATTGACTTGATAACTTTGTACGTTCGTAATGCATAATGTAAATAAATTGTTAATTAAATAACAACTTTTTCGACAGTTTCATAAGTTAAATGATGTTTTATATTATAATTTAGTAGAAACTGCATATGTTTAAAAATTTTAATTTGCTAATTGTAAATTTTGTACACATGATATTTATATCTTAATTAAATAACAACAACAATAATAATTATAATAATAACATATCTCGGTGAAATCATTAATTGTAGTAGATTAATAACAAACTGTTAAATTAATAATTAATTACTTTAACAATTATTGCATTTACTGTTTGACATTGTAGGAAGCCCGAAAGTTGTCGCTACAGAGGTGTATACAGTTGTTGGTGCACGCGTGTCAATGCAAGGATGCAAATTGCCGGTTAGCCAGCTGCCAGAGAATGAAGAGGATAGTGAATCACATAAGAACTTGCAAAAGGCGTACGGGAGGCTGCTGCCCGAATTGCAAGCAGCTCATCGCTCTTATTTGTCATCATGCAAGACTTTGTCAGGAAGCGAAATGTTTTGTACCTTTCTGTTACAATATTAAGCAAAAGATCAAGCAGCAGCAGTACCATCAACGAGTACAACAGGCACAATCACTCAGGTACATATAAATTTTAAAATTACCTTACTTGCTTAGTTAATTTTAATTTACCGTGAAATTTCATAGCCTTCTTAAACTAAATTTGAATATTTATAAAATTATTATTCACCATACAAAAGAAATAATATTTTTGCAAAACTTACACAGTTTGGAAAATCATTATATTGTAAATTCCAGGCGAAGAATGGCTGTGATGACAAATAACCGCCTGATGGGTTCGGAATCGAGTATGCAATCAGGCCCACCAACGCCGAATCCCTCAATGTCATCTGGCGTGGCTATGAAACCAGGTATCAATCCAACATCGTTATCCTCGCCTCATCATCAACCAGGCATCGGTATGAAACCTGGACCTCAAACACCACCCGCCCACGTGCTTCAAGTTGTGAAGCAAGTACAGGAAGAAGCAGCCAGACAACAAGCACCACATGTTGGTTACGGGAAGGTAACACCATCTGGTGTTGGTGCAGTTGTTGGAGTTGGCGTCACAGTAGTTGGACAACCGGGTGGTGTTATGCCACCACCGCAAATGCAGAGGCCTATGCCAGTACAAATGGCTAATCCCGCTGGTACACATCTTGCCTCAATGGACCAATGGACGTCAAGGTATTATCATCAGTTTTGATCAATCTCATTATTTTTCATCTTTAACATCCATACGATCTTTCCTTTTTTAAAAAGTAGTATTTTTAATTCTCTGTACTAAGAACTAAGGTAAATAATATTGCTCCCATATTTTTAATTCACAAAAGTAGTTTTTTTTATAAATGTATTATAAACTTAGATGACTGTGTTTTTCACTATCTATTTATCTTCTCTATTTCTTGTACCCATAATTTAAACATTTTTCTTTAAAGAAGTGAATGCATACTTTAATAAATATTTGTTTTATATATTTTTTCCGCACATCTTACTTATCTAATTTTTTCAAAATTTAAATACTACAAGTATTAAACAATATTATTGATTAAATATAAATTATTGCCAATTAGAAATGTTTATCGTAACTAATAGTAATAAATAAATGGTTAAAAGACTTTTGAAGAAAGTTTTTAAATAAATCTTAATATTAGAACAATACTAAGAATGAATAAGAATAATGTTAAGAATAAGTTAAATAAATATGAAAATATAAAAATTATTTCTTGATGCTATGTGAGTAAAAGATTTACATGTATATATCACGTGATTCTATCCACTTAAATATCTATTCTAAAACTTGTATCATTAGTACTAGCTAAAATAGTATGAATAAAAAAAATTAAGTTAAATAAAATCAAACTAATAAAAAACATTTATGTTTTTTAGCAACACAATGTACAGGTACCAGCCGAATGCAGTAATGCAGCAGAATCCGGGCCTGAGGCAGCAGGCGCCGCAACTTCTGCAGCAACAGCAGCAACAGCAGCAGCAACAACAACAGCAACAACAACAGCAACAACCACAACAACAAGGCCAACCGATGGGTGGAATGGGAGGTCAAATGCCCAGACAACCTGGTGTAATCGGTGGTCCAGCCGGTCAGGTTGGCCAGAATGCGGTGGGCAAACAAGCGCTGCAACAATTGATGCAAACCCTCAGGAGTCCAAATACACCCGAGCAACAGGAACAAATACTTCACATACTCAAAAGCAATCCACCACTTATGTCTGCCTTTATCAAGCAGCGACAAGTGAGTATTACAATTGAATTGATTAAAATATTGATTTAACGGGATGTCGGACCCAAATTACAGAAATTTGCACCTTTTAATTAAAAAATTATATCTAAAATAGTAAATTAAAAATAGTGACAAATTCATACGTATAGCTGAAAGCATAAGGTAGGGTTTAGGGTTTTTAAAAAATTTATTTATTGATTATAAAAATAGTAAAAAATTAGCATTTTCTGAGTTCTAACATTCCCTTAAGATATATTTATTATTAATTACCATTATTAATATTTCTAATGTTGTAAGAAAGGTTAAGTTGGGTTAAGTTGTAATTATTTAACTTGCTGTTGAAATATAATATTTGTAAATTTTTATAAAATTCAAAATTTTAAATGTTTTGTAATTGTATAAACATGAATATTATTAAATACATATGCAATACTGATACTGAACTACAATTTTTCCAAAGGCTTTGGCCCTTCAGCAACAGACAGGGCAACGCGGTGGTGCAGGCCCGCTAGGTCCCGGTCAATCTCAGCAGCAGCAACAGCAACAGCAGCAGCAACAACAGCAACAACAACAACCTGGATTACACATGATTACGCCCCAGCAACAACAGCAGCAAACGCAACAAGGTCGCATGCAAATCCAGGCGATGTTGAACCAGCAGCAGCAGCAGCAACAGCAACAACAGGGTCAACAACAACAGGCACCAAGCGTGCAGCAACAACAACAGCAGCAGTGGTACAAACAACAACAAATGCTCTTGATACAGAGGCAGCAACAGCAAGCGGCGGTCGCAGCCGCAGCCGCTGCTGGCTCTCAACCCTTTACTCAACCATCCGCACCGCCTTATGGTCAACAAAGACCTATTAGGCCACCAATGCTAGGTATTTTTTTTGATAATTAAAATTAACTATTTGTTTATCTAGTCTTTTATTTTAATACATTTATATTTTAATTTTTCAAAGTGCAAAGATTTTATATTTAACCTACGATGTTTACTTGTAACTACAAGAATTTATATCCAAATTACACTTTTTCTTATAAACATTAATATTTTTAAAAATAAAAGTATTTTTATTTAATTATAATTGCTTGATTAAATTCAATGCAATTTAAAGAACTTTTATATAGTTTTTGAATACTGTTCATAGTAATATCTATAATGTTAATAAAAAGTTAGGTGAATTTAATTATTTGGACAATTAAATTTATACATCAAGAATTGGGTGTATAATAGCAGTTACATTTTGAATAATGCTAATGTATAATTTTATCGTATTAATATTCGTAACTCGAAACAGAATATCTTTATAAACATATAACATTATACAGTTTTTGAGTAATAATTGCAACCGATTATTAAAAAAATTCTATTTAAAAGTAATTGAATATAGGCAGTATATTTGATTTCAAAGTATTGAATAACTAGCAAAATCTGTATATTCCAAAATCGATTAAAATTGTATAAGGTAAGGTCAATGTAGAATGTTTAACGCGGTATAACATTTTCCAGAGATGCTAATCGATCGATGTATGCTTGCTATAGGTTATAGCGGATTTAATGAACAGGCGTATGGACAACCAGGTCTCAAACCAACACCACCTCCAGTACCATCGCCTCAAGGAGTGATGGGTCCGCCTGGAATTTCGTCGGTGCAACAGCAGTTGATGCAGTCGGTGCGTTCGCCACCTCCAATCCGATCACCTCAACCAAATCCGTCGCCGCGACCGGTACCATCGCCCCGCAACCAGCCAGTTCCGTCGCCACGAGCGAATCCCGTACCTTCGCCGCATCATCACCCGGGTGCGGGTTCCGCGGGTGGTGCTTCGGCTGGCGGTCACGCAGGTGGTACGCCCACTCATTCGCCGGCACACGAACTTGGTGGTCCGAGCGAAATGATGCTCTCGCAACTAAGCCAGGCGGCTGGTGCCGTGCAAACAGCACCCGGCTCAGGACCTGGTGGTCACCCCACGGCAATGCCTCATCACCCGTCGCCCGCGGGACCGGGCCAACCCCAGCCCGGACCACAGGACCAGGGCGACGTGACGCCTATGACGCCGCAGGACCAGCTCTCCAAATTCGTCGAGGGCTTGTAGTGACCGTGGCTACCGCTGCCGCTTAAAGCGACGCTGTATACTTTATACATATATAAATACGTTTAGGGCCCGAGGTTTAGGGTTGTCGACAGGTCGGGGGTTTCACCGTGAGAGGCGCCGCCACTCCTTTTTTATTCTCGCCGACGATGCGCCGAAAATCTCGTTTATATATATATATACGTATATGTGCAAACGCGTATGTGAGCGTGCGTGTGTGTATATGTGCGTGAATGCGCCGTTTATATGTAGTGTATGTATATGAAGGGGAGAGACATGACGCGAGGCGAACAATTTTTCCTAAAGCGGTTTTTAATCCGCGAGGAGGCTGAGAAAGGGAGAGAGAGAAAAAGAGCGACGAGGAGATGCGATGATGCCACACATCCTAGCGATTGTCAAATAAATAAATATATACATATATATATATATATATACATACATACATATATAAATATATATACATATATATGTACATATATACATATATAAATATATATACATACGTACATATATATGTTTGTGTGTGTGTGTGTATATATATATATATATACACAATATGCATCTACATGCATATCTATAAATTTTTAAGAAAATTGAATACACACTTACACTCAACACACTAATGTTTGTCACACCGAGTATGTCTTTGCCGACATCTTTTATTTTTTCCTCAACTCCTGCCCCCCCCCCTCCCCCTTAGGACACGAGAGCACTTGTACACTAATTACAAGCAAGCAATTTTACTATTCCGAGAATGTCTTTTCTTCTATGCATATATATACACTTTATTTTTTTCCTTGCTGCTGCTAATCGCGCGAGCGCAGATTTAAGTGAAATCGTACAAATGTGTTGTGTATACTTAACGTTAATTAATTATTGATATTTCAAGAATGATGAAGGAGCAAAATAATACCACTGTAGCGATTATGCAGTTATTACCATTATGTATATGTATTAAAATATTATTGTAACAAACGAAAAAAATTATCAAAGGTGATGAAATTAAATTCTCGTGCGACGAGAGAGAGAATATGATTAATATAAAAATTTAAAGTTGGATGACAGATCACAAATCCACGTATTGTAATGTTTTAAAAACTATGCTAGAGAGTATAGAAAGAGAGTAATGAAAAACAAAACAAATAAGTGAACAATTTCGTAAGTGCAACGTAAGAATGGAATAAAGTAATTAAATGCTGAAACTGAGTTTTTAGAACCGCGAATTAATAAGCGAAAGATGTTAGATCGTAAGGTCATTTGTTATTAAACAAAAAATATAATATAGAACTAATCGCGTCAATCCGTATTACGGATGTGTCGAGAGAAAAAAGAGAGAGATAGAAATCGTGCGAATGTATGACTGGATATATAAATATATATAAAAGAAAACGGCTTCCTCGGGGCCGTAAAACTTGTAGTAACTATTACATAAAGAAAATTTTACAAGATTATTACGAATGAAAGAAAACTAATAAATCCGACTAGCTTAGGCATTTCTTCGGCGTTTCTTAATCCGCGAGGGAAGGGCTTAGCAACAAAAGTGTGTTTGTGCGTATGTGTATGTGTTTCGACAAACGCATCGATGATGTTCGTGCGGCGAGCGCAACCAAATAATTATTAATTATCAGGAGAGAAAAGTAATGTAACCACGATGACAACAAAAAATGGATGCTACTACGCAAGAACGCAGGCTGCTAATTCGCTAGTGATGATAATTATTAATGACACGGGAGATTTATTATATATTGAAAAGAAAGCGTGTTGAATTTCATTTTTTGAAGGGAAACGCAAAATCAACTCGGGGGCCTCCTCCCTACGACTTATTGAAAAAATTTTTCTTATTCTCTCTTTCTCTCTCTCTCTCTTGTTTCTCCCTTCGAATTTACGTAAGTCTCTCGCTCTTCTTCACTCCACTCCAATTTCCTTACTCTGTAATACTATGCTCATCCTCAACCCCCTCTCCCTCCAACCGTGTGTGTACAGTCTAACCAAATTGTGTAGCTATAATGATAACTTAGCCAAAACGGTAACGGGGGCCCCTTCGTATATCATAACACTCTGTAAATATTTAAAAAAAACTATGAGTACAGTAATAATAATAATTATTATTAATAATTTACCTGTCTATTATAAATTTATTGATTATTATTATTATTATATTATTACATTTCATATTATTATTATTATTATTATTATTATTATTATTATTATATATTGATTATTAAAATTATTATTGATATAAAATATTGAATCAAGTAATTTACACGCGTACGAAGTATTGTAATATTTTGATGACGAGTCGTGCGGTTGTGTGTGAATGAAAAAACGCGCAAATCACTCTTTCACTCTTGTTTTTTCCTCGTTTTCATTTTTTATTCGTTATTTTAAGTTAACTTTTATTGGATGATCCCACGAAACGCGACCATGCCAGTGTATTATATTGGAGGAGAAACTTAATGTAATTTACATTTTTTATCCTTTGTTTAGTTTCTTAGTTTTATTTTAATTTAAATCGAGTATGGTCGATTAAAAACTATCTCTGTACATTTATACATTATGTCTATTCTAATTATTATTTTTATTATTTCCTTCGTTATCGTATTAAAGAAAGGAACATCATTGGGTTTTTGAAGAGTGCATTTAAAAATGGGATATCAGGATGAGAGAGAGTGCAAAAGTTTCTTCAATCGACAGTGAGAAATAAAATTTCCAGTGCGATGAAAAGTATAGTGCTTTATAAATCAATTTACCATTGATGTTCGAATAATGTGAAAATAAGAAAAGAATCATTGTTTTTTTTCCTTCGCTGTACAAATGTCTTATCTATTATTATTTTTTCTTCTTTTTTATCTTTAGAAGTGTTTTCAGGTCTCTGATGACTACTTTTTTTTTAATAAAAGAGAAAATATATATTATGAAGAAAATATCACGTACATACTTATTGAGAGTTGCAATGGAATGGAGTTCGCGCGTCTATCGAGTCTCAAAAGACTAAAGAAACTGAAAAAGAACGATCTTAGAATGTAGAAACGTCGATCGAACGACCAATTCTGCGTGCGTGAACGATCCAGCGAGAAGAGATGAAATGACAGTTAGCTCATTTACAATGTGCATGATGAACTTCTTCCTAAAAAACATAAAAGAAATGAACTAGGACAGTTTATGACGCAAGTACAAGTAGACTCGACAGTGTTTTACATAAAGAAAAAAACTCTTACCTTTGTAAAAATGTAAGCCGATAAATAAAGTTTTGTTAATTTAACGATATAAATTTTATCGTTGTTAAATTGACAAAATTTCCTTGTCTTTTGTTAGGTGAAGAAGAACTTGCTTTATTTTGCGTTTTATAATAACTTTTCAATATCACATGAGAAAAGGCTAACATTCTTTTTATATGGAACATTAGCTTTATAAAATGCAATTTAAGTTATTTATTGTATGAAAGTGATTGCAATAATTATTCTTAATAAAAACATTAAAAAATTTTATCGTATTAATAATTGCAATAGTTTTTATTACTCGATCTAATCAATGCGTTCAGTTATTCTGAAATTATATACATTCTCATACAGCTATACATACACACACATATATATCTATATGCGTGTATATATATATGTATGCGTGTGTGTGTGTGTGTGTGTGTATATATATATAAAAATAATGTTAGTGTCGACTTTTTATAATAAAATTAAAATGTTTTACACTTCATTCTGAATAACTTTTCTTTCATTATCTTTTCTAAATATTCTATTTTGTTTTTTTAATTTATAAATTATCAATTATTCTTGAATGATTTCAATTGGCACTTAATTAATCGACTTTTTTCATTTGTTTAATTTTTCTTAATTACTTTAAAGTTTCGAAACAATGTGTTCTTTTCACATAATCAGCTGTAAGAACGGTCATATTGGTTATCCAGTTCGAAACATCAAGGTTTAAGTGACGATGACGACGACAAAATTAAAAAGCGTTTGGCGTATATACGAATGGCTGTGTTGCTCGAAGCAGTTAAAGTTCATTGGATATATATTTGTTAAGTTGCTCATTCGTAGGCAGTACTCAAAGTATGATTGAGAAAAAAAGGACAAGGTTTTATTTATAATAGTTTCTTTAACAATTAAATGTGTGATAATTGTATAGGCAAAGTGCATTTGCTATTATCATCTCTTTTTTTAATAACAAATTTTAAATAAAATTATTATTTAATTAATATTTAAATTTTAATAATCATAATGTTTAAATTACAGATTTCTATTTGTAATATATGAAAAATTATTTCTATCAATTTATTCGTTCGTTTTGTTGAGGGCGGGAGTTTTACGTTCTTCTTCATCAGAACTCTTTGGAAAGTTTATTCTAATTTCAATATTTAAGAGTAGAACACAAAAATTTCACATTTTTTTACTATCGATAAATTTATTGTATTACTAAACGAACATAACTATGTATCAATAAGAGATGTTTTTTTATAAAATCAACCTTCATTTTTATACTAATTATAAAACTACTCTATGCAGTATTTTCAACAACTAATTTTATTTTCGATAACTTTATATTACTAATTATAATTATGATTGTTCATTAAATGATTCTTTTTCTAGCACTTATTTAATATTGTAGAATATAATCGTTGCAAAAGGATTAATAATGAAGAAACTGATTTAACACGTAGGATTTAGAATAGTTTATTAAAATATTTACAAAGTGTTGAATTAACTAAGTTATTTGATCTCATTTGTTGTGGAATCATTAATTTTAGAAAGCCAAGGTGCGCTTTAACTAATTACTATAATTTATAATAACGAAAATAACGAATGTATTTTTAATTTACCAATGAAATTATAATCAAACGGCTTCTGTACATAATAGTGAAAAAAAACCAAGTGCTGATGAAACTAACTAATATTTTTAATGAGTTCTTGTTAATGCGATTTATGAAAACTAATATAGCTGCTTTTGGTTAATTTTTGTACATGTATCATTAGTATATTTCAAAATCTAAGAAAAGGAACAATTTTCCTCTAAGAAAAATAACGATCACACGAATTTACCAATATTTTACATTTAGATAAGATTAGTTTTTAAAGGTAACAACTGTCGCTTTGAAAATTAAGTCGTAATCCAAAGAGTTGAGACGACCAAGAATAGTTTTAATTAATTTCAATTAATATATTCTTGGTAATAAAAAAGAAAATAATAAGTTGACTCAGCAGTACTAAGTATATATATGTATATGAGCATCTCTTCCCATAATATATATATATATAGTTCGATCATCTCGAAGCAATTACGAAACGCTCACTAACAAAGAAAACGTCAGTGGAAGTACATTCATACACGCGCGCATTATTAATATGCGTTTTAACGATCCTCATTGTAAATAATTTTAAAAAAGGATGGGGGAAGATTACCTCGGGCCCTTTGACAAGCGTGCAATTATATAATACGATTGTATACTTATATATATACATACACGTGTATAAATATGTTTTTTAAAACTGCGTATCGTATACTTTATATATATATATATATAAAATCATTAGGCAAACATTATAATTTTTAGATGACGAGGATTTATATTAGCTAGAAATTCGTAATTGTAGGTATAAATAAATATATATATATATTTACAATTATATATATATATATATATCCTTGGACAGAGATAGGAGAATATGAACTTACGGAGGATCCAATGAAGAATAAGTAATAAAAAAAATAAAATAAAGAACTAACTATACTGCGGAACGTCGTGTAGATAAATGTATAATCACTTGAATATTTTTATTTTGTCACATACGAAAGAAATAATTTAAAATATATATATATGAAATACGCGAATTATATAGACGATAAGGGAAGGAGGAAATAGCGGAGAAAGAAAAAAATTTACCGCGCTCACTGCCTTGAGACGAAATTTTTTCTTCCTTTCATCGGATTATATATACATACACACACACACATATATACACACACATACACACTAATATAAATAAATACATATATATCTAGTACACATAAATATATGTATATTCTCACGTTTACTTTTTTCTCTTTTCTTTTGAACATTCTGAATCGAAACGTTTTGTACAGAAAACATTAGCCACTATACAGTACTTTTTTCATACATTTGACGCGTGAATGTTTGGTGGAATATAAAAATCAAAAAATTTTCATGTGGTAATATAGTTTTCTGTACAAACTTGAATATATATATATAAATATATATTGTATATATCCCGCTTGAATATATTTTTCAACTATATTCACGGTTATATACGAACTTTTTTTTAAAATACATACACACAGACACATATACACGCACGCACGCACATACAAAGAGACACGTACACCCGCTATATACTTGTAAAGTTTTTGACGCATGCGAATGGAGTTTTCGATTTTTCTATATATGTATACAGGAATAAAAAAAACAAACAAACTCATATTAACGAAGTAAGAAAAAGCGAAACTATATAAAAATGCGTATTATATATATGAGATATATTTAAACGCGGTACAAGAAGCAAAAAAAATTTCGGCTTCTATATCCAGTGAAAATATGTTATAATTTAATGTAAGTTGTTTCCTTGTTGTTTTATACGTATAGTACGAGAAATAATGCGTCGATAAGAAAAAAAAAAGAAAACAGTGATGCATCTATACTATGTGTATATATTTATACATATTATATATATATCTACCTGCAGTACGAATCTTACGAAATAAAGTTTACGTATCGTCATTTCAATTATGTCTTGGTTCATTTCAAATTTGTTTCATTTATGATTCATTATCCTTGTAATCTGCAACTTTATTTGGATTTAAACATTTAATGTTTCCTTAGAAATATTTTAATTAGAACTACGTTTCATTTTTATGAAATAAAATAAATATACGATGCCATTGTATAAAATCGAGATTTATTTTTATATAAATAATTATTATACAAGGAAAGAAACAGTTCAATATTAATTTTTTTTTTCTTATAATTGAGAAGTAAATTTAATAAAAAATTAATAAGTTTTAATTCATTTTTCATTTCAATATGTCCATAGAGATCATTGCAATTTATGGGTAGGATACATGGAAAAATATATAAAAATACACTTTTCATTCCGTAAACTTCAGATTATTACGAAGTCATAAAATAAAATTTATAACTAACCTGCAAAAAAAATTTGTGAAAAATTCAAGCTATTATTACATATTAAATTACCGATAATGTAAAAATTAGTATAAATTTGAAATAGAATACCAATATGATTGAGGAAACGTCACTTGAAGATTTAAATCAGTTATCTTCGAAGGAGTCGCAAATAGAACCACTGTAAGTAATATAAAAAAATCCTACAAATGGAGATAAAATAAAAAAAACATATTTAAATTATAATGATGAAAATTTTGTAAGTGATGCATCTGCGGATACTATACGAACTGTATGTGAAGAGGTTTATTCTACCACTACGCTACCCAAAGCTAGAGCGATAAAACAGGTAAGATTGTAGATATTTTAATCAGTCGTCTACTATATCTAAAAATATTATTACATACGGTATTAGTATTAGTATTTATTATTACAATGTATCTTTTAAGACTTCGGAATCGGCATTATTAAAATACCGCTCGATTTTTCGGGATAAATCACCTACCAATCGATCATTTAATTGCCCAAAAATATCAAAATGCAAACTTACTCAATGGCGAGCAATCGATTCGATTCGAAAATCGAAATCTACGGCACTTGCTATTTGTGCGTACATTTTCTCTTTTATGAAATGATAATATCTACAAAGATGGGATAAATTAATTATTTTAATTTATAACATTCAATATTTAGCACCTGAAAATTGGAATTCGAGAGAATCATCTGTGAATCCAAATTATGTAGATAAAGATGATCGATATCCGGATTTTGATTCAGAAATAATTCGGTATCAACATCGAAGACAACGAGTGCGTTTGAACCGAGCTGCAATATGTTACGATAATATGAGATGGATTTGCATTTTCTTTGATTGTGTTATTTTGGTAGGCGTTATTTTTATTGTATTTACTTTTATCGCAAACGTAGTTTTACAATTTTTATAATAAATATAATTATTTTATAGAAAAATAATTTAATTTCTAATTTTTTAAAGAATTTTTAAAATACTACAGTAGCTTAACGTTAATTATTTATTTTGTTACAAATTATATGTTTTAAATATTAAAAATATTTCAGCTCTGATTGCAATGTATATTACAGTAATTATTATTATAAACTTAATTTTAGCTGGTAATATTTGGTGAAAGTTGTTGAAGATTTTTAGTAAATGGAAATATTAAAATTTTTAATAACTATTAGTATTTTTATAATGATAGTGATTAGTATTATTTAGTTTTAGTATTTTACTTTAAAAAATACTGATAATTTTAATCAAAGTATTAGTGCAATATAATTGAAACAATTATAAATAATTTATATAAATATTAAATTTAAATTTAACAACAACTATGTAATTTAAAAAATTTACAAGTATGTAACCTCTTCTATATGTTTATAGATATTAAGCATATTATATTTCGGAAGCGCACTGGCTTTTACTAAGTCGAAAAAGATTTTTTTATTATTGATGGATTATAATACATACGTACATCTAGTTGCTGTATTTTATACCATATCCATTATCTTCTGGATTATAGGAATATCCGGTATATACCTTGCATGGAAAACGTCGAGGAAAATTAAAATTGTGCGTTAATTAAATATTATTATTTATTACACTTATAATATTATATAATACGTTATAATAGCAGATAATTTATTAGCATGCGGGTGCAACATTGTGCATAACTATTGCAGTAGCATCGGTAATATTTTTACAATCTTTATCTCAGGATACTATAGAAACTAATATTCAATCGAGATTAATGTCTACGTTGTCCTCTAATAATTATGACAATAAGAAATACGCTTGGGATTATCTTCATACTAGAGTAAGAATTTAATAATTATTAATCTAATTGAAACTAATCAAATTTGCTAAAAACTGTAAAAAATTCGGAAAAAATATTTTTTATTCTCCATATATTTTTGATTGATCAAATTTTTGTATAATATAAAAATTAATGATATTAATTTACAAGTTTAAATGTTGCGGTGTTACTGGATTTTTGGATTGGTGTCTACAAGGAGATTTGTATTCGAAACTTAACAGTACAGACAAAAATTCATACATAGGGACTTATGATTGTCCTATACCAAATTCATGTTGTACGAAGTATGAAAATGAATATGTGGATCAAGCGTACGAGTAAGCTTTTTAAATACAATATAATTAATTATTAAGCAGACAAGCCTGGGTTAAAGATGGAAAAAAAAATCAATACTAACATTTAATAATTTTTTCCATGAATGAAAATACTTCTTATAAATTGATGAAGTACATCGTGTAGTTAACTTTTATTTAAAATTATTAGCTAATTTATTTGCAACATAAGTGTTTTAATTAATTATGAGATGAGATTCCATACTCTGATATTTTTTAAAATAGACTTACCGACAGATATTTCAGGAACCTCTTAATTAAATAGACTAAAATTTTAAGAGTAACATGTAAATATGATTTTATTTCAGTTGAATAAAAAAGACTGTATTAATATTGCAATAAAAGAATTATATTTGCCAAATTATTGCAAAAAATTGAAATATATTTTTTACATAAACATTTAGACTTTTTTTGTTATTTAGTTTCATAAGTGGATTTAAGTCATGTTTTGTTTTTAGTGTGTAAATAAAAAGCTAACACATTTTTAACATAAGTTAATAATAATACAATTAGTTTAAAAAATTGAAGAAACGTTTTTAATTATTATGAAAAACATTAGTAATTGTTGATATTGAATTGTTTTTTTTTCAATTTTAACTCAGGTTTGTCCCCTTAATTCTTACTTATACTTTGATAGTAAATTTTGAATATCAAAATTTTTTAGCAGTGTCAACTGCACGAAGTTTTTACAGGAAAAGAAAATGACGAATTTAGGTTGTATAGTGCCTATTAGAAAAGAAATTGAGAAACTGGGTACAATGTATAAAATAATAACTGCTGGCTCCGCAATTGTATTGGTAAAGTATACAATATATTATATATATTGTATTTATTAAATATAAAAATAAACTACATTCTCAAATTAGTAATTTTATTGTACTCAATATGCGGATTATTTATACATAATTGTTTTCATATTTGAAAATAAATAAAATCTGAATTAATTAATCAAATAAATTACTTTCCTATTCTCTTGCAGATGTTTCTATCAATTGTGTCGATTGCACTTTTTGTTTATCTCGTAAAATGAGTAAACAAGAGGGTAAATACATGGAAATAAGAAGAAAACTAAATGAATTGTATTTCGATTTATTATTAAATGTGCCTACATGATACAAATCAAAGGACAACACAATTTTGGTATTCTTTTTCTATATATAATAGTAAATATTATATATATACTTATATATAATACGTTATCTCTCATTTAACTACATTCGCAATTAGAGATTCTGTTTTTTTATCATTATAATATTCGATTTTACACTCGTTTTCGCTCTTTTTCTCATACGCTCTAAATCTTTCGTTTTTCTTCTTTTCTCATAGGATGCGAAATATCTCTCTTCGGTCATCCTATTATTTTTGTAAGTATATCGTTTATTTATTTTTTTGCCACCTTATACACCATTCTTGAACCGATTCACGAACTATCACAAAATTGATTGCTGGTTGTATTATTTTTTTTTCTATCCCGAAGAGTTCGTTTCATTTTTTTTGCATTTTCGTTTGTACGAGGTGCTTCTAAAACCGTTACTATAGTTTCATTTTTTTCTTTTAACGAATATTGAACTTCTTCGAACGAATTCACTTTGCTGCCGCCACTTTTCTTATGCTTGTTCGAAAAAGTGTTATACCCTAAGCTTCCGTTTATACAATTTGTTATTATTTACTTTTTTATTTTCATCTTTACATACTCTCTGTTCCCTCGATCGAAAAGCTTATTCATGACCGTTGATTATTTGCACTCCAAAAATCACAACTGGATTTGTCACTTTTGTGTCTATACACGTGACGATATTTTTTTTACACATTATTTAATTAATTACTTTTGTAATTGAACAAATTGAAATTAATTGTTATATAATACATTTCTTTAACTTAGTTTAATATATGCGCTATTATTTACTGCACATGGAAAGAAAAACAGCGAAAAACAAAAATTTAATGAAATTATCGTCACATGCCTTATCGATTATCGGATAAAAATGTCACTTTACATTTTTCGTCGTTTTTATTAATATTATTATTACAATTATTATTATATTTTATAATCACAATTTTCGCGAATTTAGAAGACACCTGGTACGCGATATATTATTATTATTTTTATTATTATTATTATTTTTGTATTGTGGTTTTTACCTTTCGACTCTTCGTTGATCGACACTTGTTCTTATTTACCATTGTTCACTTTTTTTAATTTTGTTCATTTAAATATATATATACACACACGCATATGTACAAATACATATACACCTACATGTATGTACGTATATATTATTCATTTATATATATACATATATTTGTATATAAATCGCACAATGATTGTGAAATAACACCACGTTAATTTTCTATGATACATATACATATGAGACACCTTATTGTTTCACATAGTAAGAATTTTTTTTATGTCTACGTACAACGTCGGCGGCGTGCGAATGATTATCTATATAGAATATTCGGTCAATCGTTTAAACCTATGGCTTGTTACTTTTCATTATTTTATTCTGTATACTTTTGAATTTATTTATCTTTTCAAGAGCAATTTTACTTTGATTAAATTTTTTTGAATGTTTCGACATTTTTTTATTGTCATGTTTGAATAGGCATATGACTATTATAATTGGATGAATGTTTTCTTAATTATGAGTAACTTGTGATTATTTATATACAATGAGAAAATTATTAACGGGTTCATGTCAGAATAATTAATGACGAATTGATCATTTGCATAATAATAATTAAATTAAAATTATAATTGTTTTATTATTTTACATTTATTCCGAGATTTATCTGACACTTTGTAAAACCTTTCCACGAAGTTCTAACATTTACATAACTAAGTAAAACATCACTAAACAAAAATATTCAAAACATCCAGAAAAAGTTTATCAAAGTAAACTCTACAAATTGCACAAGTGTATATACCAAATGAATCATTGAAAATTGTAAAAACGAGCCTCAGTAAAACCGACGACACTTATATTCATTCGTCTTGAAAACCTTTACATTTTCAACGAAAATTTCGTAATCGCACAGCATGCGTAAATCGCATAATCGAAACCCCCATTTCTTTTTGAAAACGCAGCGACAGTAATGACGAAGTGCACAATCGTGCACGAAAAACTTAAACACTTTTTTTGTTTGTTTCATCAAAAAATCATTAACGCAAGAAGCGGCGTGCAGTCTCACAGTTTAATCAGCGTATATCATAAGATCAAACGTTTTGGTAAACAAAACAATCGCATGTATTTACAAAAGCTCGCAAATGACTCGATGGCGGAATGTTTAGCAAAAATTAGCTTCGCAAACAAATCTTATTGTGACTTTATGTTTAACTAGGCGGTTTGGACTCCAGTGACATTCGTAAATTGGATGTATAAAATGTCCTTTTGTTTTTCACTTAATACAGGTGGAAGTGTATTTTTGTAAAGACAGTGTAACACAATACATATAAAACAAGTTTATTGTTATTTTACGAATTTCACAAGTCCGCTAAGATGTTTTTAAATATACAATGCATAGCTAATGAATAGCTTTCAAATGTCTACGAAGAAGTGAATGCAAAACAATCGTAATTTTTACTAAAGAAAAATGCGTGGCAATTTTTTTATTGACAATAAATAATTTCCATTCTGCATTTGTAAAACAAAGCCTTAAAAACACTTTGAACGAGTGGGTCGTGTGCTTGTATTTTCTTTAAATTATACAATAGTTAAATCAATAGTGACTCAAAATATGTACATTGAAATACAATAATAATTTTGTGTTAATAATTAATTTTTTACTTTTGCATTAAAATAACGGAAAAAATATTATGCAAAATCAATTATACTAAATAATTTCGAAACCAGCAGATACCCCTTTCAAAGTGTGATAATACGGCACGAACGGTCAGCTTAATAATGTCAAATTCACAACACCAGCATTTGTTTATTTCACCTAATTATTTTTTTTTATGTTTTTGTATCTTGTGTCTCATTTTGTAACTTGGATATTTTTCCCTATATAAATTAAAGAACGAACTCGAACTTTACTACAACAACTTTTTTATATTTTTTTTCATTTTATATATTTATCAAGTTACACTAATTAGTTTCACTACAATCATCTTGCACATTTCATCAATTGTTTCACAAGTTATTTCACTTCATCGTATTTCTGCATTCGATTCTCTTAGCATTATTCAAACTAAATATTCTTTTCATTTTTTATTTTTTCTTAGTTTTTTGTTTATATTTGTTAAAAAACGAAGGCCACTGAATCCAGAATCTATTGCAAGCTATCGTATTCCCCCTATTTTTTATTCTTGTTCATTCAATTTGAAAGCGGTAGAAAGTTCATATCCTTTCACTCTTTTATCGTGCCTCTTGAGTTCGAGTATTCATTATAAAACTACATCAAACACTAAAGCAAACATTAGGCCAAGATCAGGCGATATCGCAGTTCTCTCCTTCAAAAACACAGCACGAGAAGAGACTCACATTTTTTTATTCCATGTATTTAGAGATTCAGAAATTTCATTGTAGTTTCAAATTCTTTGTTTCATAAGCAATAGACGCAATGTTTATCGTCAAATTGTATGAATTTATTGAAAACGTTTCTAACGATATTTTACTTTACACACAAAAATGTTACGAAAATTTAACAAACATTTATTTGTAATAATTATAACATTTCTTAATACCAGAAATGTACAAAACTGACCAAAGAAGTTTTTTTTCCTTTTAATTCTTTAACTTGTGCAACAGTAATTTTTTTTAAGTATATCATTCAATTTAGATTAAAATATTAACTTACGATTATTATAAAGACAAAACTTATATTAGTACAGATAAGAGAGAACACCCATTTGCTTTCAGACAAGTATTAGCATAAAATACTTAAATAGCACGCAATTTTTCATAAATCACAAACAAAATATACTTTAATAATATTTGTTACGATAAACAATATACTCTAATGATGTACTTTTCGGTGAAATATTTCCGAATAAATAATCCATCACAAAATCGGGTATTGTCATGTTACTGCAATCAACAATTAACTGTAATAGAAATAAAAATAATCAAATTTCGTATAATTGTTGCCATTTTATTTTTCCCCTAAAATATTGATTGCCTATAGCCTTTTATCATTGCACGTATATAATATTTCGTATAAGTTTTGTTACAGATACATTGAACTCATCCATAAAAATTTTTTTATATATTTCATCACAAAACAATATCATTTCCTAATTATATTAAGCAATAAAATTTCATATTTAATTTATTTCAATAACAATCGAGTCCTTCATTTGTAAAATAAAACATTTCTTGCAACTTATAAAGCTAAATATAATATAAAAAAAAATATTCATCTTTTTCGTTTACTCGATATCGCTTAATCCAGTATAAAATATTTTTCAACAATAAAACAATCAACCACACGCAACAATCTCAAAACTGGTAAAATTAAATCATAGAAAATTCATCATTACTCTTCGATCATACATATGTACATCATAAAATACCTAGCAAGATTACGTTCGAAGTCTTTGTGCTGCATACGTCGGTTATTTAGAAGAATACAACAGGGCAATAAACTTCGCTCACATTCGAAGCCTCTTTTCGCGACATTCGCTTGCCCAGGCACAAAAAGGTTGATTTCAGGAAGTATTTTGGGCTATTTTTTCATTCACTTTTTCCCACAATTGTTTCGTGAAATTATCTTCTTTGAACATTCAAATGTATTCATGCTACAAGTGGACCATTTTCGCTAAAATGAGATTCAAGTTTCGAGTACAATTACACAACTTATTCAAGATTTTTTTTGTATATAACACGACTAGGTATTGTTTTCTTTTAAGATCCAAGTGGGCATTCATTAAATATTTTGTACACAACTTACTTCTAACTCAAGACAATCAACTCTACTTGAGACATCGATTATAATGTAAAATGCAACATTGTTCAACTCGATATCGTTTTGGCAGTGAAATTTTTCAAGACCAATAATATATATATATATTTGTATTTAGAAATATCGAAGAAACGTTTGATTCGGCAATCATAATCTAGTTCCACTTTTAGCATAAGCTATTTTACACTGGTATGATTTAAACGGTAAGACCGTGTTTAATGAACATAATAAAAACAAGTTTTGTAGTTCAGTCACTTGATTTCGAGGCTGAGTATCTATTTAAAATTTTTATATGTATACTTGTTCGAATCAAAGTTTTTATATTTTTCTTTTTAATTCCACAATGTTGCTCTAAAGATTAAAATACTCGAACAAGTACGTACGTTTATATATACAGATAGTAAAGATTTCTTTCTATTCTCATCTAGAAATATTTACTACGTTTGTGGTGATAAAAAAATTATTTGAAAGATAAAGCCTTTTTTTCATTCGACTACTTTAAATAGATATACAATTGTATTAATTTTGAGTTGCTACGCTCCTAAGCAATTCCCTCGACAAAATTGTATTGGTGCACTGATCACATTATCGTTAATGCTCCCTAAAGTGAGTTTTCTTATTCTCATTATTCATCTCGCTCACATAAATGTGCATAGTTGTACAATTATTTATCTCACGCATCGGGCTTTATCATAATTCATTCTTTGTCGAAGAAGATAGACATACAGCGCTTTAATTACTGTTTTTTAATCCTTGTACGACATTTACATTACGTTGAGAAAATAACTTTTTTGCCGTATATGTAGCAAATTTATTGTTGGTTAATGTTACTCGTAAGAACCTAGTTTGCGCGAAAATCTCCTCCGCTACCACTTTTACTATTAATGACAGCGTACGAGTTACACATCTCGTACACTTACCATGATTGCTTATATACAACGTCGAGTGCAATATGAAAAAAATAAAGATTCTCGCTTGTTTTAGAAAATCCTCCGGTAAGCAGTATTTTGTTGGAAATAAATACAATGTGCCTCTTCTTATTAAAAATAAAGAATAAGATCTCAAATAAAACAATAAACTTCCTGCTTAAAACAACAGAATAATATTGTATACGCTCGTCGCTATTCATTGTACGTAATTGGAATAAGTTAGCGAAAATTTCGAGCACCGGTGATTTCTTTCTCTACGTTAAACTCTAAGGTGGAGAAGGATTTCACTTTCGCGATACCTTCTGAACTTTGGTATTTGAGGTGAGAGCCATATGAAAACTTAGGTCTCTCAAGTTATGAGACGGGGACTATGGAGACCTTCGACTTGCGTGTCGATAGGGGGACAATGTTGCGTGTCTGGAGGTCCCCAATCGTGCAGGTTACCACTGTTGGCTAATCGATGAGTCAGTCGGTGGGCTATCGAAAAGCCACCGCTACCCTCGAGTTGCGTGAGTACGATTATCACTTGGCTAAAAAGTTAGATCAAATAATGAAAATATATTATTTATAGTACAAGTACATTGTATAAGCATGATTGTAATGTTTTAATTTCTAATTATTATAAATTAAATAATAATAATATTATTGTTAAACGAATAAAAGTAGAGTATTGCAAAATTGTTATTTAGTATTAATTATTGAAAATATTAATTTTGTGTTGATAGGAACAAAATATTTTTGTTAATTTAAAAAATGCATCATTGATAAATTATACTATTACAATGTTATAATAATTTCACAATAAAGATGGAAATAACATACCGATGAAGTGGAGGAACACTATCGGCAGTTCTGAGTTGTCCTCTTGTAGATACAACGTTGTAACTCTCATGGCAGTCACATTTTACATGAATCCATTTATTAACATGACGATTTTCAACCATTACGACCAAACCCGCCCAACCTTTAGTTAGATAATAAGCAGTCATGCCTTCCCTTCCCTGTAAAATTATCAATTATTATTTTTTGTCATATGTTTATATTCTATTTAATTAGTTCAATTGATTCATTAATGAATGATAAGCATACTTCATGTCGTTGACCCTTGGCAAGAGTCAGGCTGATAATTGCATCGGCAAGCACAAAGGCCGGTGGTGAAATTTGCTCTACGAGCAATCGTTTCGAACTGTGTATTGCTAGTACATACTCAGGGTAGCTTGATGTATCCTCCATACCAGTATGCCAATGATTAAATGCTAAGCAAACAACGATGTAAAGGTCTCGTTCGAGCATCTTGTGACAACCTACGAAACCTCGTACTTGTCGTTTACTATGTTCCACCAATCGGCCTACTTCTGGTGCAGCAGGCGAGCGTGTCCGGAATACCACAACACATAGGTCGAGTTGTGAGCGTTGTGATTTTTCCGAATTTCTATTAGAAAAAGAAAAGATTTTAATGCTCTCAGTTGCTTATGACACTTACAGAATTATTTTTCATACCAAATTAAATTTATTATTTACTATATTTAAAAGAATATCGCAAAAATCACTATCGGCATTCACTAAATAACCAACGATTAGAGAACTAATTTATATTATTCTCTTGTAAGTAAATAATAATTAGCTTTTTACGGTATTTAATATAAAACATTACCTTTGACCTTCTTGGAATAAGGTGAACTCGGTTTCTGTGGGTTCCAAAACAGTCAACAGCACGCATGATAAATGCCTAAGAGAGGAAAGCGGTGGCAAAGTACCTCTGAGTCTTACTTCGCTCCATCCTACCCGTGTTTTACAGATGTCGATGCAATCGAAATATTTTAACACATCATCGAACGAGATCCAAAATACTCCATCTGAAGCTCCATCTGGCATAAGCATTTCCTTCAGTTGAATTGTCCATATAGGACTATCATCTGACCAGTCCCCTTTCCAACTATAGTGGCCCCATGGATTACGAAGTCGCAAAAGCCTGATTCCCTGTTGTTTTTTTTTAAATTATAGTGCACGATTTGATACAAGTGTTTCATGCAGTGAAAATTAGAGAAAAAAATTACTTACCTGAACATCACGAACATCTAGTACTGAATACGCATGTCTGTAATAGAATTATACAAGAGCGTGAATTTTATTGATTATAATTATTTCAGTGTCTAAATTTTGTTAAATAAAATTTGACATAGTAGATAATAGAAGTATTATTATATTTACACTAATTGCTACTTTAAAAACTTAAATAAATTTCAATCGAACCTTGGTCTGAGGCCTTTTTTCTGGTACTCTTCCTCGTCAACTTTCATGTTACCACCACCGCAACTCGCACCCATGAGGAACATAGCCTGCCGCGAAGAGAGCAATTGAGCCCAAATAAGGTCCTTATCGAGCTCGTCTTCGCTAGGCAGTGCCGAGGGCTGCAAAGGCACACTTTCGCATGGGGCTCCGGTCAGAGTGGCCAGACCTTCAATTGCCCGACCCGAGACCAAAGCCTCGTAACACCCGTGAATTTTAGCTACCGCTTTTTCGATTAGTGGCACCCACAATTGTTTCCTTTTAGCCTGTTTAAAATAAAAAATTAATAATCTTTGTCATTTATTCGAATTTTAAACGTTTTTTTGTTAATTTAACATTCATTTAATCAAACAAACCTGAGAATAAACAAGATGTCCTCGTTTATCACAGGGTAATAAATCGTCTACGAGAACAGTGGTCCACTTTCCATCCTTACAAAGCCTGACCTGATAGGCACCTTCAGGACAAGTCTCACGCATGACAAGAACTCGTTTTACGAGCTCATCACTCTCAGCAAGAACGGCAAGGGCTGAGAGCAACCAACAATTACCTAAAACACCTTGTGATATGTCCGAGGGCAGTGGAGTTCGAAATACTGCCCAAGGCAGCATAGAATCAACGCTTGAATCAACATTGATTTGGTGCGGACGTTTCCATTGGACCACATGGTTATCTTTCGTTTCGGAGGGGTTGTAATACAGGGATTTGGGCGCTGGCGGAAACGAATCATCCACAAAAGGTTCATTCGTCTATAAAAGAAAGAGAATCATGAAGCTCGAATTTTACAATTATATTAGTTTATGTTGAGTATTATTATCAGAATAATAAGTAAAAATAATTAATGAATTCTACAATATGATAGTTTAATCACCTCTTTACAATATCGAACTATTCTCTCCCACTTTTCAAGAGCTTCTCTTTCTTCGATTTGACGCAAATTTTCCATAACAACGCTTTCCTGCCGTTGTATCCTGAGTGTGCTCGTGCTTGGTTCGTGATGTAACCGCGGACGATCACTGGCCATTTGAGATAAACTTTTTGAACTTTGGCACATCTCGCAGTTTCCACTCGAGCTTTTGTTCTCGTACGTACATAATTTGCATTGCCACTGTAAACATCGAATTAATGTAAATTATTTAAAAATATGTAAATGAGTCTATTCAAGCGTAATTACTTATTCTTTTTTATTATATTAAAAAGATAAAAAATAATCGTACATGTGAGTTACTAGAGTCTCTGGTTTTGGAATGCCTTTTATCACTTGCACTTGAACTTCCAACAGCAGGTCCATTCTTTTTTACTGAATTCCTATGTCTAGGTGTTACAATTTTCTGCATAGGACTAGTAACTGTTGCTGCTACGGCGCTTGCTAATCGAGGGCTCGGACTCCTCTGCGTCGCCTTATTACAAAAATAAAAGTATTTTGTTTTAATTTAAATTAAGATCTATAAATACGTATTTTAATATACTACATAAGAATCTACTTATATATTCAATAATAATAACCTGCTGATGGTGATGATGAGATGATGTTATTCTGGTTTCCCTGGGTAACTCAAGAAAATCTGCGAGATTTTTACATGCATTGCATGATTGGGCAGTAAGAGGGTTACGTAGTGTGCAAGACGGACAAACCCACGATTCACCCTTCCGTAAAGTCGGATCCGCTAAGTGACTAACGCTTCGCAGCTTCGAACCTCCGCAAGCTTCGCAAGTAGTGCGCGATACTGAATTTAATAATGTGCATTTTTTACAGGTCCAAGAGCTACTGGTGCTTCCACTACTAGGTATGGGATCCAAATGATCTTCGAGGTCTGATTCAGCAGTGGCGAGAGTTGCTACTTTGCTGGGTACATACCGTACGCTGTCACGTGACATCGCAATCGGTGATTGCAACTGACCTCGCGATCCATTTTTGCCAGCTGCATATATAATGCATATTAATTTTATTACTTATATTAAAAAGTGTGATATTTATAAATAGCAATTTTTGATAGCTTTATGTGATAAACCAGTTTAGCTTGACCAAACATATTTTTTATTGCTTTAACAGTATACTTTGGAAATACTTTATAATAATATTTATTGAGTCGTCTAATTTTAGGAATGTAATACTTACATGGGTTGGCTAATGTGATCAAACTCGGTTGAGTCAGCGATGGCGGCGATCTGGGTGAATTACAAATATCGCAACCCGAGGACCATAGTGGATTGTAAGCATAAGAACATTTTCGACAAGTCCACATTCGTTTAAGAGGGCTAAGACTTGGATCAGAGACTCCAATGGCTACAGGACTTGTGGATTCGCTTCGTGCATGTTGTTGAGCAGCCAATGCCATTTTAGAGCCTTGTTTTTTAGGCAAAGGTGGCGGTACATCCGGGTCCGCTATGCCGATGTAAGAATATTTAGGTTTGGAATTAAAACCAGCTGAGTGTGGTGGTACCGCTGGAGGTTCGTCATCGTTAAGACTACGGCGGTTCGAAGCTTTTCGTTGAGTTATTGATGACACCGAATCTACATCCGAAAACGAACGCCTGTAATGACAGTAATAAATGATTAATTAAACAAAAGGGCTTATTAAACATTAGAACTACATTAAACTACAATTCTTTCCAATATATTTATTTACTTTAGAATAATCTTTTGTTTTCATTGGTTTGTTTAGAAGATTCACTATGTCTCGTACAAAAAGTACTGATTCGTGCTTCGTGTTCGTTCATCGTTATCTCGCCAAAATCAACAAAACTATATACTAGAAATCTATTTATAGAATGGATATATTACCGCTTATTCTTTTCTACGTAAATATCGATTGTTAAAACATTGAAAAGGCATATAGAAGCTTTCTAAAAAGAACAAAAGTGGTCGAAAATTAGTTCAGTGGAACTATTAACACTCTCGCTAATTTAGATTGTTATAATTTGTTTGTAAAAAAGCATGTAACTCTTATTTGGTTAAGTATTTATCTCCGCACTTCTTTTATTTAATTTATTTTAATTCAACACACAGTAATCAGTAAATATAAGCAATAAAGATTTTTGGTAACGCAAATTTAAAATTAATAATTTTTTAAATTGATTCAAATTAAAAAATTGAAGTATTATAAAATTTTGTTAAAAAGATTATCAATAATCATTTATCCGAAAGTTTAAATAAAAATTGATTTTTAATTAAATCTTAGATAAATAGTCATTTAAATAAAATAAATATTAAATATACAACTCAAATATAAGCTTCTAATTATTTGTTTACGTATCTCAAATCAATAAATAAAATAAAAAAGATAACTAGTTTTAAATTTTAATAACCTGTAGGATAGCGGTCCAGCAGAAGCCAATGCACGAGGCTCCCAGGCAGGTACACTAATAACAACACCACTACAAGGTGCTGGGCTCCTGGGTGCTTCACACGCTTCGCATTGCTCAAGTCCAGGTTCATTATCAAGAGTACAATTGTCACAACTCCAAAGACTATCATCAATTACATGATTCATTTCGGTAACCAAAAGACTCGTTGGTCGTGCCGCTGATGGATCGGTCATCCCAGCAACACCTGGTACTTTTTGCACTACTGAACCGTTTGAGAGTGAACGACTTACTTTAGACTTTACACGCTCGTACATCGATGGACTGTGTCTTTTCGGGGAACGTTGTGATGAGTGACTGTAAAAAGAAACATATAATTAATCGTATGCTTAATTGATTTGTTTTTAATTAATAAATATTAGAAGGTAATTACCTAGGATTATCAATACCGCCATCAATATAACTTGCTGAGGCATTTGGATGCATGCTGTCGACGGATGGAAGCGTCCAGTCGTCGCGGTTGCTGCTACTTGCTGTACCGCCTCGTGCTCGATCGCTACGGCTGATGCTTGTTAACTGGGCCATGTCTGAAAAGAATAATAAACAAAGTCAATTGGCTTTTCCGTTTTAGTTACTTTCTTCTTAACAATAGTTAGTTTTACCTATTTTAATCGTATTATATGACTATGAATGTCTGTGGTTTATATTGTCATGAATGATAATTATTATGGTTATGATTTTATAAAAAATATATAATATATTTTTAAAGTATGAATTTATACTGATTAGAGTATTTATATTATTTATTCATCAACCTCATAGAAATTAATGATGAATAATTGTTTTAAATATATATAATTCATTATTTAAGTAGTACACAGTTATAAAATTTATGTTTACAAATTGCAAGCACAAAAATTCAATGATACATAATTTAAAACGTTTTTACTTATTAATAAAACGACTGTAATTAAATAACTGAAAGTTTTAATATAATTAAGATAACTTTACCAAATTCAAGTCTCATTAACTAGTTAATAAGGTCAAGGTGCATCTTAGAAGACTTCAAACATCAATACAACAAGATATATGTATAGTTCAATAAGCAATCACCTACAAAAGGCACTTAGTTATTTATTAATGCATATAAATATATATATCCATTTGAACAAATTATTTTTAGTTTATTATTTAGTTTTTTATTTAGTTTTTATTAATTTTTTAGTTTGATAGCTTTGATTAGTGATTTATGAGATTTACTAGAAATTTTTTTAACATAATTAATAATGCAGTAATATAAATAATTATAATTTAATCAATTTTTCACTTTTACCTTCTAATTTTGTATTGCTATTTCCTATTGAAATTTTCACATTATTTGTGTTTGTATCCAAAACTCTTGTAACAGACCCTGTTGTTACTTTAGTAACAAGGTCTAACTGAGCACCTGTCTTTGGTCCATTACTCTTACTTGTATTGAGTCTTCGACACTTTCTAACTCCAACCTGAACAGCTTGAGTTTTTGATATTGAAGAACTTGCACCACAGGCTGTACAAATTGGTGATGCTCTGCAGCTATTATCCAATAAGCAGCGAATACATGTCCACTGAGTTATCAGCGATGGAAGAGATGGAGCCTTTACAACTACAGGTTTCTTTATAGAACTTCCAGACCAGGAGCCTCGACGTTGCTTTGTGGTGCAAATTAGTTCCAAACTATTACTTTTTCCACTATGCATTAAATTAAGTTAGATGAGTAACACTATAAAATGACTTATTACTGTATGTACATTTTAAATGCAAATATAATTTACTTTAATACGAGGAAGGTTTCACGATGATTCTTCTGTCGAGGTGGCACAGGTGGTAATTTTATTGGTTCCTTTGGTTCTAAAGAAGCCGAGGCACCGACAGAGGGTCGACTACTTTCCGCTGTGATCCGATGCCTCGGCGGTGGTGTAGGAGGACTTGAGGATCCCGAGGACGAGTGGGATGTATTCTCTATCCTCGGGTTATTCGGATACTGGGTCAGGGAATCGCGAAGGAGGAAATAAGTCGACGCAGCTCTTTCATTGCTCTTAGCACGAGACAAACCACACCTTGCACATTTGGGAGTCTCGGTTGGGTTTATCAGAGAGCATTCCGAGCAATGCCACTGAAGCACCGAAGCGATCGAACCCATTCTCCATACGTAGACATGGCTCTATATTCCCTAAAATCACATTTTATTACTTTAATATAAATAAATAAACTGTTTGATATATTCTATCAATAATATGTATTGTAAAAACAGAGGGATCAAGCTTAGTTTTAATAATCAATTACCTATCATTCTTAAAAGTTTCCTTTAAATATTATACAAATATTCTAAGATTGTAAGATTACATTTAACAGATTTATTTATACAAAAAAATTATCTATTAATTCTTATTTCAAGAGTTCTATAAATGATGATATCTATTAAATAAATTTTTTTAAGCAAATGTAAAAAGGTTAAAAAAGGTAACGAAAATCTTTTAAATGTATATACATATATACATATATATATATATTTGTGAACATATAATAAAATTAAAATAATCAATGGCAATATTTATAGATGATAATTAATATAACTAAATAACAAGTTGCAGTTTGGGAGCAATGTAATGAAATCAACCTTATTATAAAAAAAATAACAAAATTAAATAAATCATAAGAAATTAATTGCATTTAAAATGTATAAAAATTAATAATTGAAATGCACGATGACACAATGATGGTTCTAGTTACAACAACTAAAAGTCAGCCTATAGTAAACTTACCACATTGCTTATACAGCGAAATCACTCACATCATTAGAGGAACATACTATAGATAGGACATTCGATAGAATCACCTGGACATCAATCATTCACAAAAATTCAAAACCTTTACTCGTAAGAATCACTTGAAATAGTTAATGGCATTTGACGGTAATCATGTTTTTGTTTACACATGCACCTGTATTGATCCGTTAAATAGATAACGGCGAAAAAAAAGCACAGTCCGAGAAATATCTCATTAAGAAAAAGAAAATATCGTTTTGAATTCCACTGTATTACTACAAATTATATATATACACATGTACGTGTGGGTGAACGCATATACAGAAGAGAGAAATATCACTTGGGAAAGAAGAGGGTACAATGTCACAAGCGTCTGGTTATCACTCGCGAGCGTTAATCAAGCCTTTCAGGAGCATCGTCAACAACAATAATACACAAACCGAGCGCGTGCGTGCGTGAGACAGGTAAAAGAGGAGAGAGAGAGTGAAGGTACGAGGGGGGGAGGTGCGCGGTTGGAGGGTAGGGGGTGGTGGATAAATGTCGAAAAAAATCTTTCAGTCCAAAATAATCGATTTAGAGGATTCTCGTGAAAAGACACTTTACGCTTAGATTGACAGGATCAACATAGTTAAACATTTTGATCGACACAACAGTGCGTGTAAAGAAGTAAAAAAAATATGCAAAAATGTTTATAATAAATAACGGAGGAAGGGGGATGGTAAGAGAAGTGAGAGATAAAGAGAGCGAAAGAGAGCGAGAGAGAGAGAGAGAGAGAGCACCGAAACTCTACCTGACAAGGGTCCAGCCACACCGAGATCGCTCGCGGGGGGGGTTGTCGTGTACTCGTCCACTTTTGATTCACGAGGTTACGCGTATTACCGGAGGAGAGTCAGTTGATACGCGAACCCACGGGAGAGGCTCGACGCTCCTGATGGACGAGCAGCCCGCCATCCTTTGTCATATGTTTTCGAGCCGCCATCTTTGGCTGGCGCAAGCGTTGTGGATTTCCCCTCTTACTTGCTAGTTGCTCGCGATCATCTATACGTGTGTGCGTGTGTGTCTAGTCTTTATATCTATATCTATATCTATCTATATGTATTGTACAGGTCTGTTCTCGCCTTCTCGGTCTACTTCACTATATACTCTTGACGTCTGGTGCCGCGAGTTTATAGAGTTGCGCTTCGTTTCCACTCGGAATCATTACTGAATGATTCACTTGTTATTAACACTGTAAGTGACAACGAAAAAAATTTTCCTTAAGTACTTAAGTATATTTTTCATTGTCTCTATAAGGACTTACCTTTTTTGCAGATATTTCATGAGTTTAAAATAATTTTTATTATCTCTAATTTATAAACTTATGTACCAAAATTTTTAATCAACAAAATAATTGTGTCGATAGTACGTTAAATAAAAATCTCTTATTAACAGGAAATTTTTATACGTAAATTAATAATAGATTATATTATAATTTTCAAAGCAAAATGCCAGTAAGTATAAGCGAAGTAAATAAAGCAGATATATGTATGATTGGACAGTCCCAGCAGTAGTAATAATAATAATAAAGTACTTAAATCGAGACAAGTGGAAAAAATGCGCGGCATGAAGAGACGGGTAGTTGTGGAGACGTCTGCGGCTTTTGAGTTGAACGGACCTTATCATCGCAAGACTATAGACGCCTGCGAGCCGGAGCAAGATAAACCGAATGTCTATGATGAAAATAAAAAAATAATATATCCGTTTTCCTCGAACAAATTTTAGCCGCGACAGAGATGTCAATTTCCTTTCATTTTTATCTTGTATGTAACTATAAGATACTTTTATATATACATAAATATACACATAGTGGGAAAAATACGATCTTTATCAAATATATTTGCAACAGGGATTAGAATTTTTAAATTCAAATTTGGATCTATCGATTCTAGATACATCATAAATTTTGTACGATTTTTAAATAACTATTTCATTTTATGTATGAATTTTTAAAAAGAAAATTTGTTTTTTATTGCGCGTGGTTTTAGTAAGTCTATATATATAATAAGTATGCTGCGTATTTAAATAATGCGTAAAATTAAATTAAATGCGGTAAAATATTTAAATATAAATGCATCGAAAATATAATGCGGAGATAATCTTTCATGCGAGGTCATCAAACTCGCATACTTATATATATAGCGAGTCGCATATTTCGCGATTAAATAAGTCTTGCACAAAATGTATACACGGGTACACACATATAGATATACAAGTACAGTTAAATGTCCAGACGACACTTGTAAGAATTATAATTTTTTTTTTATAATTATTTACAGGAGTCAGTGTGTAAATAAAATAAAACCTGGAATTTTTCGTAGATTTTGTATGTTCCCAATAACATGTAAACATATAGGTAATTCACGATACAATACTCAAAAATCTGTACGCAATAAAAATTTGATAGTTATGAAGAATCTTCCAAAAATGAATAAGTTACAAAATCTTAAGTATACGATACAAAACATATTAGAATTTAGTCTTATAAAAAAAAACGATTTCGAGATTGAACGAGCGCAATGCACATATGCAGGTATATATGACGGATATAGGTATATGTATATATATCCATATAGAAGAGATATACTTTCGCGAAGTTCTCGTTTTAGAGTCTCTCGAGAGGCCTGTTGCCTACCCAACGATTTTCCATCTCACTCGTCCAGTCGGTCACCCTCCTCCTCGTCTCGTTCAACTTTTAATCCAAGGAGGGAGAGGGAGAGGGAGACGGAGAGAAATAAAGCGCGCGCGCCGCGTAGAGCTTGACATCGTTTCGATGCGCGACGCGTCGACGGGTATACGCAGGTAAACACTGTCTATACCATATTGCTTTTATACCTATAGATATGTGTATAAATGTACATACAATCGCGTATATATACTCGCGCATCTTGTAGAACTGATTTATAATTAGTGTTTATTGACTCTTTCGTAGAATTTGTACGACGTAACAGTTGATTGCTTGATTGATTTTGGTTATATAGCATATAGATAGAGAGAGATCGTATAAATTTTTTATAATTTTATAGTTTCTCCGTATATATACGTGTGTTTATTTCATTTTTGTTTTTTCGTCCTTTAATTTGGTTTGTGTGTGCTATTTTGGATCTTTCCGCGTAAAATTATAACGCGAACTCGTAATCTTCTGTGCCGAAACTTATTGTTACGAATTAATTAATATTTTCCATTATACAACGTGAATTTCAACGAGCATTTCATATTGTACGTACACAATAACAATAAGTATCTCGTAATGTGCAATTATTCGAATAACTTGCTGTTACCGGTCTGCGCATTATGCAATTTATGTAGATAATTAAATAACTTGAAGGAATAAATAAATCTTTGATTAAACGGCAACGACGCAAGGTATACGCTTTTCTATCTATATATCTCCTGCAAGCTCTCGAAGTTGATCGCGTTTAGATGAGAGCGCAACGAGAGCTCTAACGTACCAAATGTCGGTATATACGTACCACACGAGTAACATCGGGTAAATCTATAAAACTTGTGAGTAATCTTCGTAACGCTGCGTAATATCGTATATTGCGCGTACGTCACCGCGCGCGTCTTTGGCTCGTGCGAATGTGTTGGTTCGTAAACAGTGATAAAAGGCCATCTGCCGGTGTGATTCGAGAAGCCGGCTCGGTTAATAAAGTCGCTTGCGGGCACGCTTGCACGTCGAGTCCCTGTGGCGCAGAGGATAGCGCGTTGGACTTCTAATCCAAAGGTCGTGGGTTCGATCCCCACCAGGGATGGCTCATTGGCAAAAAACGGCGCACGGCACCGTGGATTGCTCTTTTTTTTAGTGACAAGTTTACTAATATACCTCCACGTTAATATCTTCGAATTCCTTTCGTTTATTAAGTCGAGCTTTACGCCAAAATTTCATTGATTATAAGTTTACTTTGCCGTTGTTTTAATCAACGGGTTTTATTAATTAGTTTATTTAAACGCCGTTAAAATTATCTTATAAATACTTGAAGTATATAAGACAAGGTGCATCAAATAATTGCCTGCATTTGTTTTTTATTGATTGGTTGATGTTCAAATATTTTGATTATATAGTTTTTTTATATATTTTTTACTTCATACTTATTCAAACAAGATTTTTTTCAGAATTATTAATTATTTTTATAAAATATAATAATTTTTTATAATAATTTTAAATGAATTTATATTTTTATCTTGGGGGTTTAGCACGATTATATTACAAAGTTCATCTTTTCTGATGATTAATTATGTGATGAATTAATTTTCAAGTGCTGTCAAACAGTGTATTTAATTATTATACGCAAATTGTACATACAATCATAAATTGTTATGTAAATAAAATAACTATGTATGTATTATAAACAATTTCCACTTATTTTTTTAGTTTTCACAATGACATAATACTTATTTATCGTACCAAAAAATTTAACAATTATTCTACCTTTGACTTAAAAATGTTGACTCGGTGAAGATGGGTATTTCATTGCTTACTTTTAATTTTTTTTCGGAAATACGATAGTTTCTTGTCTTTAACTTAGAGAATAAAAAATATCATAAATTATACATTACATTTATATAAACATAAAATATACAAAAGTATGCAACTAAATATTTTTTACTTCAATGCTTCTTAGCAAAACCGTCTAATTTTAATGTATCTTATAATTAAAAATATATACATTTACTATTTAAAGACGTTAAATACAGATCGGAACTTGATGGCGTGTATTTTTTTAAACAGATCATCAGTAAAATTATAATGTCAACAATTACTAAACAGCCATTGTGTTACAATGATCTATAAAAATAAATGTATAGCAATTAATTTGAAAAAAGCCATGTATAAATTCACTACTGTTTTAAGATAAAAATCGAATGTTTGTCGCGGATTGGAAACTAAATTTGTCTCCAGTATTGCGCAGATACGTATAATACATATGATTGACTCGCGCCTTGAAACAAATCTGTAAGGCGAGCAATGACTTTCTCGCAGTGCGCAACAAATCTTATATAGCTGTATCTGACAGGCGTAGGTGTGCGGTAATAATTGTAATTCAACTCGTAATTGATTATGACCGAGAGATTTTGACAGGTTAAAGAGACGTTCAAATCAGTATATTTAGTGCTCTTTTCTATGTGTGTATAATATATACCTATACATATATTTAAATGAGATTATATCAGCTTCTCCGTAGTGTATATCAGTGTGATCCAATGTACAAGATGAAAGGTTTCCTTTAGAATGTTGTTATAACTATTAATTCTTACTTCGTTTCATTTGTCTTGGGAGTTTATCCAACGATGCGGGCTCGATCGCAGTCGGTTTAATTCTCATCAACCCAATTGGCACAATCAAACGAACTGGAATAACTTACATTGCGTTAAGCGAATGATTTTATATATACTATGGTAATTTTAATCTTTTCTTATATAGATACAGCATTTACACATATATTTCGATATATTACATACATATTTCATGAAAATTGTGTAATTATCAATATTTTTCAAATATTTATTATTATGCAAAAGTTATATATAATAATTTATTAGAAATGGAGTAATTAGTCGTTATTGTAAACTTAGATAAGCTCAAATAACTTACACGTAACATGATCGAAGTATTATCGAAGACATAAATCTTCTGGGTTTTTAAGACATTTAAATTAAAGCCATTTAGGTATAATGTACAACAATGACAATTGTAACAGTTAAAACTTGAATTAAAGCGCGTGAGTTGTGCTTAATTGTGGTTTACTAATTTAAATCATAATGGATATAGCTATAGTTCGGAATATTTTAAACGAGAATTAATTGACGCTCTTCGATAGAATTTTTAATTAATTTATTTGAAAATAATAATTGATTTAAATTGTTTCATTGTAAGTAAATAGTTGTTTAAGTAATTGTGATAATATTCAAAATGTATTTGCATCACTTTTTACTTGTGCCAAATAGATCGTTCGCTCCGAATTGGAAATAATTGCTTTAAACGATACTCACCATTCTTTAATGGGTTTTTAATTTTTTGATTATTTTAATTAAATTTTGTCTACATACGTATTTTTATTTGTTTTATTCAATTCAATTTACAAATAATTCAAGGACAATACTTAATATACTATTAATTATAATAAATAATATAGAAATTTCTGTTATATATAATAACTGATGCGCATTGATAATCGGTAATGTTAAATAACTTTATTATAATTAAGTAAGTGATTTAAATAATTTGTGTACAACAATTTAATAACGCTTAAGATAGCGTTATTAGTTCGCATTATGAGAAAATCATTATTATAGATCTAATAGAGCATGATATACCATGTGTCACAGGAGATGCGTCAAAACGTTTGAATCTTCCGTTTATCAAAATTCATATGTGTAATTAAATTGATCATAAAGGAGCACTCGTTACTAACACGTGAAACTATCCAAATCAAAGGTGAGTAATAAATCGGCTCTTCAATAAAGCTCTGTTTTGCTTTCACCGCTATAATGACGTAAGATACAACGGAATACTTCCTTTGAATAACAACGATCATGTTTTTCAGATTAATTTTTTTTTTTTCATTTTCAATGGCTACTGTTTTCAATGAAAGGAACTTTCGAAAGAATTATTTATCTTGACGTCTCGTTGCTTTTGATGTGTCAGTATCCTATATAAGAGTATGAAAATATATAGGGATCGTTTTCTTTTGTGTTTTGTAAGTAAAAGTATTTTTTGTTGCTTTTTATATAAAATATACGTTTATTAAATTAAATGGTACGTTACATTGCCTATACTTTCCAGACTGAATACTTCTTTTCGTTGTACTATCGATTTTATCGTTACATACGTTACATTTTTCTTGCTATTCGATATTTAATTTTTTTTTGATAGAATCCTAGATATACTGAATGTTTAAATATAAACATTTTTGAAAAAGTGGAATTATTTCTTCATTCGTTCTATCGCATTAAGTTGTAAAATATTGAAAAATGTTATGAAATATTGAAACTTGAGCATAAGAAATTATTTACGTACGATCGAGTTTATAATTGCATTGCACGCTATTTTCCAATGATATATATTTATAGCAAAGCTGGTGAGAAATTAAAAATAAAACATTGAAATATATGGGTTGAAACAACAATTCGACAAAAAATGTTATGTTATTAGTTTTATTCGACCTCTCTTGTATTTAGTATTCGCACTTTGAGTGATTAAATTTACTTTATATTTTATTTATGCATATAATATTTTTCAAAAAAGTTAAAATTTAATATTTTATTTTTTGGAAAAAAATATATATATATACGTTTGAATATTATATTGCACCGACGGGGTTTTATAAATATAGAAATAAGAAAAGTAGTCGGAAACTTTAAAAGTAAAGTAAAAATGCACACATCGTACCGTACAGAAAATTTTATTTACAAATTAAGTTATATTTAGCCGATTGTTTTCAACCGAAATGAGAATAAAATTAGCGCAGTGATTTCTTAACATCTCGTTAAAGAAATTTTGCTAATTATATTTATTTATATTTTTAAAGTTTTGTACAAAAAAAAGATAAATTTATCTGCGTAAAAATGTTCGTATAAACAATAAATAAATACTTATTCGAGTGAATACTGGGAGAATCAAGTGGTAACTGCGTGACTCGAGACTCACAACGTTATCGCGTATCGGTGAGCGTTGTGCATGTACCTTTGTGTGTGTGAGCGAGTCTCGCGGTAGTTCTGTGACTTATAACATCGCGGTTTATTGGCCGAAGGCCAGTTGTGCGTCACTCACCGAACACAAGCACCGCACACCAGACTCTCTTAAGTGCTCCAGACCGCTTGGCGACTTGTATTTGCCGTTGCGACTGATGTCCGGTCCATTTTGCAATTAATTTTCAACAATTTTTCAATTTATTTGTTTTCCATCATTATTTCTTCTTCGGTATGCTTTTAGTACAGCTGTAGAAATAATTTCAAATTAAATATCGAAATTTTGATTTTATTATTGAATTATACGTATTTTGATAGGAAATGTATACGTATCGCTATTATGTATAAATAATGCATATATATTTGATACTCCAGCCGTTATATATCTATGCGCATTTGATATTGTATTGCGACGTTAATACTCTCAAGTCTAAATTTTATTATAATTATTAATTAAATAGAGTAGACATGGTATCTTTGTTATTTCTAAATGCGTAATTAATTTGATCGTAAGATACATTTTTTAAATATTTATTATAAAAATTATAAAGAAAGTTGAATGTATGTATACTGCATTCTACTTTGTGTTATTATTGTATAAGTTATCACTTAAAATGATATTAAGAGTTCATATATATTATTGTTTATTTAACTCGAACTTTCGTTTGCAATTGCATTATCTGTAATCGTTGATAAATTTTAATAGCTAGAAACGATTAAAGTGATAGTAAATTTCTTTAGAAATTTTATTCTGTTTATCTAGTCATTTTTGTAAAACGAACAAGATACAACCAAATATCCAGGATTTAAAATTTTGACATAGATCTAGGTATAATTAATGAATAAATTAGACAAAATAAAAACATTATGTAAAATTGTTATTTTAGTTGATAAGTTCGGTATGGAATCACACAAACAAATCAATCAATCTATCTTCGGCTTTTTGTTTGTGATCGTGTGCGTATATCGATATAAAAGCGGAAGGTTTAGAGACGATGATTGACGGCCCTGAATGCAAGCATCGATGAACGCACAACTTTTGTTTTTCTACAATTGCTGCTGTACGCTGAGTTTCATAGTTCAACGATATTTTAACTAAATTTTATAAACACCGATAATATTTATTTAATAGGAAAATTTACAATTTTTTTTTCATAAAATTTAACGCCAAAATGCTTGGATTATACTTTACGATGTTATCTAAGACTGTATATCATTGATAAGTTCATGTGCATTATCGTTAAGCTTTTGAAACTGTTTTTTTAAAAATTGTTTAGGAAATTTTCAATTTTAAATCTGTTTGGTAATAAGTGATGTGTACACGTAAAATAAAATGATACACGATAGATGATTCACATATGAATCTGAAGTTTAACCAATTAAATCGTTTGATAATGTATAGCAATTCTAATATTAAACGATGCTTCGCTATTTCATAAATTATTTTGTAGTTGATGTAATTCGATTTGATGTTCAATTACAGTTTAAAATGCGCAAATGCACACATCTCTTATATGACAATTTTCGTTTTATGACGCATAGATGTCATTTATAAATAAACATTAATAATACATCAATTGGATTTCATACACATTTTTGTTCACGGATAAAAGTGACGAATCATCGAATTGCATATGTGTCTATCCAATTAACGTTCTCTTTCATTACTATACAAAAACTAATTCAAAATTTGTGGCATCCATATATACATGTATCTCCGATGTTAAATCAACCAATAATGAGACTTAATAACGCATTAATTTTCTATGGTACATATTAAATTTATATATACCGATGTGTTTGTAAAAAAATTAATGCACTTGAAATAAGATACGAAGTAAACAGTGCAATTTTCCACAGCATAAAACGATATGAGAACTTTAGATTATCTGATACTTGACCAGTCTGTAAAAAGTATAAAGTAGTACAAGTATACATGTCTAAGAGTATAAATATCAAATTTAAAAAAAATTTAAGCATAAAATTAATTAATTTACGTTATTATAATTATGAATATAAATTAAACTTCTATTTTAACTATCGCAGAACGAAATCAATATCGGATTAATAAAGATTAGATTTTTCTTATCAGGTAATTTATCCAATATGTCAATATTGTCAAGATGATCATTATTAGTATTACATCAGGTTTTAAAGTCTATTAGAAAATATATAACTATTGTACTTTATCGAGTTGTAGTAAATTTTCCTTTCAGGAAGACTTTTCTTTTAAGATATATAAAGTAAAGATAAAACTGATAGGAGAAAACGGGTTATTTAATTTAAATATTATCACTTTTTAATTTCATGTACGAAAATTGATTAAAAACTACTATTATTTAAGAAGAATTTTGTTTTGATGTCTCGCATTTCTGCGATAAAATTATCTTTTGTTGATTTATCCCGACAACATATTGTCCGATTAAATATGATTGATCGCATTTAAAATTTTGTACATTTTTATTTACCAATCTACATTTGTACAAAAAAATATTGAATAGCATTATAACTGCATAAAAGTTATTAATTATATTCGTTATAATTATTTAATTTATGAAAAGGATTTAAAGTACTTATAAAGTAATTATAGTAAATTTACTATTTAATTATAATTTTTCTTGTAAATTCGTTAGCGATAAACAAATTATTTTCCCTACAGTAATTTTCCATCTTGAAAAGCATGAGAAATTCCATCAGTCCATAAATAAGAAAGCATTATATAAAATTATCAAACTTTGTATACGATTATTGTCAAGTTTTATTCCCCTCAACGAAAATAGTCGAGTTATTTGTGCTTCATTTTGTTAAAAGTTTGCACTTTTCTAGCTCTTAATTCGTTTACAAATGACGCGCACGAAATCTACTGATAAAACGACGAAAGACAAGGAAAAAGAAAAAAAAACACATGGAAAAAATTTGCAAACTATCGTGGAAAGTGAGATTGTACGAAAATTGATTAGTCGAAAGTATATACGAGAATATTGACGATAATATGTATATTTAGTAACTCATACTTTTGTAAATAATATATACTGTACACGCTCGATTATAATTGCAGTTATAGAGTATCGTGAGCATACTTCGTCGACGTGGGTCACAAGAAGAAAACAAGAATGAAAAGAAATATTCTCGCGTGTATTATCGCTTTGCAACTCGACTAACTATATACGGATGAGTCTGCTTTCTTACGTCAATGAGCAAGGTTATCAAACGAGGGACCTAACGAATGATACGTGTTTACACCATTTTCAATTTTAATGGCGTTTATATTTGCAATTGTACGCGATTATATATATACACGCATCTCTTTTTTCGTCTGGGTGTACGATAGATAAGAAATTTCGCTCGAAGTTTTCGAGTTTATTTTTTTTCTTTCTCTGTTTATTTCGACTTGGAGTACGTAGCTGCAGAGTACGTTTAACTTTTGTTTTAAAGAGTGGTTGCTTTTAATATTACTTTAAACTATACGTGTGACGATTATTTTAAGATTATAATCATTGTGCGGGGTTAATTAAACAAATTAAATAATTCTATAGGTAATCATAATCCTATTGCATCACAAATTGCGTCTCAAGTAAAAATGCGAATTTTATTATATAATAATTATACCTATAAGTATAAAATAAATTGATTTCGATAATAAGTGTAAAATTTCTCTTTGGAAATAGCTTTCAAAAATAAAACCCGTGTATTATGTGGCAATACACGAAGATTACTATTAAATCTATAAAAAAAGGTTTCAATAATATTACGTTGTCGCATGATTAGTACATTACAATACATTTTTTTCTAACTGTTTTTTTTTTTAATTTATTGTATCCACGTACTTTATGTACAATTTTTAATCCATCGTTATTTTACAAGAGGGGAGGTCTTTATAGACTACTTACAATCGAGGCAAAATCGCAGGTTATTCCTGATGTGTGCAACAAGCTCGAAGTTAATAACAGAAAGGTGACTCACGCAAGAGCAAATATTAGCGCCCTGCGTGGAATATTTTTAGACTCGAATTTCTCCCTACTCGTGTACGATCTCTACAATTGCGAATCGCATAGCAAATGGTCTGAAGGGAATCGTCGCAACAACGAAATTTGAGAATTTAGCTATTTACGGGATTATTTTAAGTGATAACCCATTTTCTTCGATTTCAGAGCACGATGTATGGATTACGTAAAGTCTTGGATTCATAACAATTTATGTCCAAAGCTTCAAGAGACAAAAATATGTTTACATGGTCTTTGGTACTTGGCCTAGTTCAACATAAATAAATAAATCTTTTCTGAATTTCGTTGCGTGCAAAAAGTCGATTAATGCTAAAATTTTGTATAAAAATTTTACCTTGTACCAATTTGATTAGTTAATACATATATTATACATTGTATCGATCAAACGAATTGACATTGCGATGTTTAAATCAACATTACATACTCGTTTGTGAATATAAATTTTAATAATTTCTTAGAGGATTTAGTAAAACTTTCTCGTTCTCTTTATTATTATTACACTTTCCTTTTACGAATTAGTGTTGAAGAGAAGTTACATTTTATAGTACAATTTACAAAAATTAAAAAGTCGTATAAAGTCTCGTGAACTTTTTTTCTTACGTGACTGCAGCTATATATGTAAAAATTAAAGTTTGCATTTTATTGTACAAAAAGTTGCACGTCGTTTATGCAATGATCTTCGTTCAGTGAAGTTACAAACTGAATCATAACGCTCATTTATTTGCGTGACGTTTGTAACGACACAATATAAAATTTTGCACTTCGCGAAAACTACTTTTCGAGCAATGAATTCAAAGGCTTACGTCATCCACGCACTTACATATTTTCGATGGTAAAACAATAATGGGTTTCGCGTATACTAGAAAACGTAAAATACATAAATTTTCTCCTCGTTTTACGTTATTAATAGTTTAAAAATAACATGATTTACAGTAAACGAATTTAAAAATATTTTTATTAATATAATATTGTATTTTAATAGTGTATTTTTTATATAATCGTAGAGTAAAAATGAATAAAAATCACGCAAATATGCCATTCTTTTGTCCAATTTTTGTATAAAAAAATAATCCAATTGCAATTCATACAATGCTGGTACCACAATTATTATTTAAAATATTTATATTAGCTACTTTCTAGAAAAAATTGTTCTCCTTGTACTTCTTAATATATGCTATACAATTCAAATTAAAATGACATTAAATTTATAATATACTTTCCTCCAAACGAAATAAAAAATTCTCATCGCAATTGAAATAATTTTCATCTCATAATAGAAGACAATAAACAAAGCCTCCGTCATCATAAAATTAACATCTCGGATTTCAACGAATAATCAATTGCGCTCGGATTTCCTTTTATCGGAAAGTTCCGCGTAGCTGGAAAATTTTCTCAGCTGTGACTAGTCAAGCATTAAACCACTATGATCGAGAAAATTCTCTTATGTATCACCCGTCTCTTTGTATTACGTAAAATACGATCGGTTCTTTCTTTGTTTAACTCTTAAAATCTTTCAATATTTACCGATTTGCACAATTTTAAGCTCTTGGAGAATCTCAAAAGATGTCGCGTATGTATTTCTTTCGATCGTCTAAACATCTATATTTCGGTTTCTCTTATTACGTAATTTTGGCAATCACATTGATATTACATTATGAAATAATTTTCATAGCAGTGCTGTGTATTTCTGCACGGTTTTCGAAATGCTAGTGAAATTGTGAAATTCTTTCTTTTTCTTATAGGTATTAAATCTACTGTATACATATATGTTTTTGTTTCTTTTGAGGTATTAGGTGATGGTTATAGAATTTGTAAAGATAAAATTATATTACGAAATCGTATTGTATAATTTGACTACTGTCTCATTATTATAAATGCGATAATTCTTACGTTGTTTTATCTGCGGTAATACAATGAATTCCTTGATCTAAATCAGTGTTTTAAAATAAACAAGTAATATTTTAATGGTTTTTCGTAATAATCTTCTTAAACATTTTATTATTATAAGTTATTTTAAGGATTTGTTTTGAATAAATTTTATTTTATATAATAATAATTAAAAATTAGTAATACCAATCAATTTTATACTGTCGACACACTTTTTGTGGTATATTTGTAAAAACATACAAATTAAATGTATAATAATCATTATTAAATTTTAAAAGAGGAGGATTCATTAATAACACAATATTTGTGCAATCTTATCGTCAAAGTTTATTTTTCAATTTAAAGATTATGAACGACAAATGATGATGCGTACAGCAGTCTTGAATACTTAAAATAATATTTTCTTATAAATTATTAATTTTTTTTGGTTTATAAATAAACGAGTTATCGACGATTTTTTACTTTGTACCATTTTGTTGACAGATATTGCTATATTTTTAAGTAACGATTTCTTAAAATTCCTGAATTCTCTCTGCTTCGTTGATTCCACCGAGTTATCTGTTTTTCTCTTATAGTTATTGCTATCTAAGGATGACGGAGCAAGAAAATTGGAAGCGTTTTCATAGAAATCCTCGAATAATGTGTACAAATTTTCAAATCTTATTGTGTATAATGTAACATATTAAACAAAACGGTAAACGATTTAATGTAGAAATTTATATGTGATTGTAAAATATTGTCGAATAAAAAATATCTTAATTTACATTTGACGAAATTGTTAATTTCAATTTGAAAGCGATATTCAAGTGCACGGTCTTTTATAGAAAGGATGAACCTTTCACAACCATTTTATACGAATATAGATGTACATATAGACCTACGCTCTCGACGAATTTCATTAACAAACAAAGGAAGGAAAATTCTACGTCTCTGACGTATATGTATATATATTCAAAATGAAAATCACCCACATAATCATTACAGTTAAACTGCGCAGTCAGGAATATATAGGTATATATAGGTATGTATATGTATACCTTATCGAGCGCAATATTTTACCGAAACGTCCCCAATATATATTCGCGCAATTGACATAAACACAATAAAATCCTGTCAGGGATTACAATGCGAAAGTATGCATTAAATAAAACTGGTTGATCTGCTTTAAAGTGCTTTTATCAGGGATCTATATAAATTGTTCATCAAAGTTTCATTAATTCTCGGTGAGCAGTGCACTTGGGACTATATGTGCAGTGTATACGCATATATATATATATATATATGTACGTCCTTTCGTGGGGGTATAGGTATATAAAACACACAGTCGATCGATAGCCGCGCGCATCCTGCATCCGTGACCTTAAACCTAGTGTGGGGGTCGCGTCCTCCCATTACAGCCTCCCTACGATTCAAGGGATTGACGTAAGAAGCTGCGCGTTGCATTCAACGACGTCGGATTTTGTAATACGAGTTTGTTTTCGAAGGGCGCTGATCTTGTTGTCACAGCTATTCTTTGCTTTCCTTCTCGTATTACAACCTTTTGTTTGGACAAACATCTTATCTCGTAATTGCGAGATTTAAACTTGGATAACTATTATTTTTAACTAATAATATTTTGTAGCAAAGTTTATATTTGTATTGCTGTCGTTTAATACGTAATAAATCCAGATTTCGTCACGTTATCCTCTATGGAATGCTCAAATGCATTTTTTCATGCTGCGTAGGTTGTGGCTTTGACCGATCAACCAATTTTAGTCGACCACCTATCTCCCTTTTGCTAAAAAAAATGCCATTCTGCCCTAAAGCTATTTAAATATTTACATTTCAAAGAAATACATTTTTTGTTTTTTAATATTTTTATTTTTTCTTTAATTTTACCGTATTTTTTAATTTTAATCGTTGATTATACCTTTATCTCATAAAAAATTCGTTTTGATATAACTTCAGACGAAAACGGGAAATTTTTTATACAAAGAGAGCGATCCAACTGAAATTGGTACATTGATCAAAGGTGCATCCTACACCGAAATGAGGGATAACGTAATAAATTTTGGATTTATTCTCCATATTTTGTAAAACGCAGCTGAATTGACACAAAAAAAGTTGTAGAATCCAATCTGTTTCTATTCCAAAGAACCTCCCACCGTCTGCGTGTACGTATATATAAATTAATTTAAAGTTTCGTGGAAAAGAAAAAAATGGTGAAAAATGTCCCCTTTAAAATATTCAGTATGATATTAAATTTCGCATATCCACGTAACGAGTAAAAAAGAAAAAGGTCGATAAGCGCGGTTTGCTCGACCCTTGGAGAGAAGTTGGCGAGACACCAGCGATTTGCATAGCGAATGCGTAGGTCTTCGCTCCCTTAGCAAATTTCCTTCGTCTTTATAGATATATCGTTGGTACGCGAAACTACGGGCAATGTCTTATATACTGTATACTCGCGTACACGCGGAAATTACAACGACGTTTCGTCCTTGTGCAGTTTGAGCCGAATCCTTTTACTCGTGGTTGCGAAACAACTTTCGGGCGGTTCCCTGCGTTTATTACCACGGGACTCGCTGATTTGCGCAGCCATGGTTGTATTTAACATCGATTTATGGAGCGGTTTATTGTTTTGTTGTTTTATTACTACGAGAATTATTCATTCGTGGATGAATAAATTACCAAACGAATGGACGAATATCCATGGATTATGAGCTTATTGCACGGTGTGATTCTCGTAAATGTCGCCAGGAAAAGGAATAATGCACATTTAATGTTTAATAGATTTTCTTTTTTTCTTATATACCTGAAGTTTAAGAATTATACTTGATTCGATGATGCATGCGTTCAGTGCTGCAGTCAACATACTCAAGCTCGTTAAATATTTATTAAAGTGATAATTCACTCCAATAGTGTGACAAACGAATCGGTTAATAATTTTACTAAAATCAATGCTGCACGAGCTTACATAGTTACACAAAAACTCACACGTGAAAAGTAGTATCGAGGAAATTAACCGTTAAATTATTAGCCTAGAAAATGTACGGTTGTTTTATTTTCATCTAAGTATGCAACCGTTTTATTTTCATTTCATTTTTTACTCGTTCTGCTTTATTAAAATCTTATTTTTTCGACGATATATTGTACTTTAAATGCATCGTACACAAAATAATTTAATTAAACAGTATTAGATTAGTCCTACGTATAAATTAAACTATTTATCTAAATGCAAACGTTGATCATACGAAATAAATTTCGATTTAGTTAATACCTTCAAAACGTTCGATTTACCCGATCGCGTAAATTAAGCTTGAACCGAAGCCATTTGATCAATCCCTCAATAATTGGATATTCGTGCAATCCGCGTCATTGACAATCTGATTTGGGACGACACTCGTATCCGACGTTATAAACTTCGGATGCACATCGATATCTATATATCTTAACAAATCCTCGGTTGTAAAATTTCTGACCTCCGCTTTTGATACATCTATGTACTTTGCAAAATCCAACGACTGCTAGAACCTCCGATTTTGAGTTATACAATATCCATATGTAATCGCGTAGTTTGCATTATATAAAATAAACAAGGCGCACGAGCCACTAAAGCACGCGACTTCTTCCACCACACGTGACGAATCGCAGGTGATGCGTTTACATTTCGATAGGTATGGCTCTACATTATTACTAATCGTTGTCATTCACGTTTATAAATTTACTATTTTCATTATATTAGTCGAAGGTCTTAATATTTTTTCATTTTTATAGGAAATTTAGTTAAGGGTGAAATATTTACTTGACAAATCCAACAAATGATATTCGTTATAGAAAATTACTCTAATTGTTATTTTATGCATTTATTTAATTTATTATTGATTCGCTTTAATGCACAACTTCAACAGTTATTTAAGTTTATAAAATTTTGGATTGGTATATACATACAGTAATGAAAGATAGGTCAACGGTTGAGCATATAAAAGTCCTCGTGTACCGATGCGAATGTAACACTATATGTAAGAAGAAAGTACACGAAAGAGGGTATACATTTTTACGAGGGCCACGTCGACGATGTTATAAGCGCACTCTTTTTAGAATGACTACGTCATCGCAAACGACGCATAGGGTCATCAATTATTAATGACGTATCGCGTACGTTGCGTCGCCTCGAGCGAATTTCGCTTAGCCAAGGCTTCTTAAGCTTGATTTTTTTTTCTCTTTCAGATGCTGTCACACATATAGAAGACACTCGAGTAATCGAGGCTTCGAGACTGGACCAACCTATCGTACGGTATTTGGAGTATCGTCTTGATTTTCTGGAGTAGCTTTTTGTGGATAACCACTGGATGCTGGTTTGACATATCGGATTCCACATCTACTCGTAGCAAAAAATTCTTATCCTGTTGATTTTGTAGAATATGCTTGCTCAATGCGTTGCTAGGTTTGTAAAAAACAAATTGACTTATTTGTTGTATACGTAAGGGTAGAAACAAATATATAGGGAATAATGTAGTCATTGGTTCCGTTTGAGAGTGATATAGTACCCTTTGATTATCAGAGAATTATTAAACTTTAGTTAGAGAGAATTCTCTATCGAGTAGAGGTAACGCCAACTATTACCCGAGTTTGCGATTCTCTTGCGATTTCCCAAGCGTAGGAGTAGAACCCAAAATTGGTAAAGGCCAGCTTCGTTATATACAAGCGCGAGGACGAGTTAGGAGCATATATAATTAATGCCATCGAAGCGAAGGATACACGGCGATGATAATGATGACGGTGAGATCGTGTGTTGACAACTCGCGCGCAGGCGACTTGAATTTTCATAACATCGTTTTATTATTTACGTTGCGTAATTATATCATTACGAAATACATGCTCATCGATCGAATTTCCTGCTCCTCCCCCCGTATACCATTGCTTTTGAAATGCAAAGTAGCTTCTCTTTCTACGTCTCGTAATGTCTATTTATGAGTCAGCATCCACAAACGCACAAGATGAGTCAGCCTCGAGGAGAAGCGCATTTGGGATTCTCCCTAGATATTTTCGTAAACCATGGGTTGTACGAACCTCTGGAGTTTCTTACCCCCCAAAGCCGATGCACTCTGATACATCATTTCGTAATGTTAGGGTGAATAACCTCACCTAGGGTGGGAGAATTATTGATTTTGTTTTCGAAACAGCTTGTTTTTTGTTTGCTCGAATTTTATCTTGGGATCGTGCATTTTGAGATGAGTCTTTATTAAAGTTTGAGAGAGATCTGTTCGAGTTGCGAACCGAACTTCTGCAGGCTGTGTAAATATTTTTAAATCGGCAACGAGATGGTGTATTTCCAATTGCAGTAATAGGTTTACAATACGCTAAACTGTAAATTTATTCAATATTATATTTCCTCTATTTGAGTATAAATATATTTGTTTATCAATACATAGTTCGTTATAGTTCTTTTACATGATGATCGTACACGTCCTAAACTGTACAAACGTTAAAATAAGAATTTAAAAAATAACGTTACGCTCGCGAAATACGATATTTTACAACAGATGCATCTAATTATTGTTTGCGCATATACGATCATTGTTTTCATGTAAGTAAACCTCGAGTGACCAGTTTATATTCACATTTGTAAAGTAAAACAATAGACGAAAGTAAAATTTTTGGCTAAAACGCAATAAATTTCCACGAAGAAATAACGGAATCGTTGTGACTTTTGTCTTCTCTCACGCTGGTAGCTAAAAATCTCACGTTGCTTCACTCTTCGTATCGCACACTTGTCTTGCGTCTGACTCATCCTCGTGGCGCTTTAACTTTCTGTCCTCGTTCTCCCGTTCCTTTTTTTGTATAAATGTATATACGTACCTATATTACAAGACCGGTTTGCGACGACTGGCTCTCGATATTTTTTTGCTCCCTTTTGACGGAGATATTACGCGGAAATCAACGCTTTCGTTTTGCCACGCGATAAAATCGCGTCCGTCTTTTGTTATTATCTTGTTTTTTTTTCATGCAATTATTATTATTTTTACGTCTCGCGTCACGAAAATAGAATTGTCATAGTTTTCTTTTTTCGACAGAATTATCGTTTTTTGACGCGTCTTTCAATCTATATAGGTTCTTCAACGAACGGTAAATTTATGCGTTTGACGTTAAGTAAAAGTGGGATTTATTAAAATTAGGATATTTTAGGTTTAATATTGATAAATAAACCAACACGAGAATCACAAAGATTAAGATAAATGCTTAATATCATTGATTAGAATTGTACAAGTAACTTATTAAAGCATTTTATTTTAATGTAATTTGGCAAGATTGTCAACAAGTAAATTTCAGCGTTTAAAGGCGCAATATTTTAAGTTATTCTTATATGATATTACATAATCGAAGTTTCTCGTAAAGAATGCATGAGGGAACATCATTCGATTTGCATACCATACATGAAAGATCCATAAGTATTCAACCCCAATTTTTTGTCGACTATGTTAAATACATAAAATAAAGTAAAATAAAATTACGAGATGTAACGAGGTGTCAGTCAGGTGAAACGATTTCAAAAAGGATTTGGAAAATAGTATTAGACGTTAGAATACTTTTTAAATTGCTCATATTCAACTGACATATCATTAAATCATCTAGAGATATCCGTATTTTTTTATTTTATTAAGCTTTGCACTAAATTTATAAAAAAAATCGATAATAAGTTGGGATCGAAAACTTGTCGATCTCTATGATATACCAAGTCATTATAAATTTAGTACCTCAATTAATCGTTTAATCGTGAGTAACTACTTAACGGTTAAATTAAATTATAATGACTCAGACTTTTGATTGTAACTGTTAGTATAAATACTAACAGCTCTAATCATTTATATATGATAAATCATATTATCATTATATGTATATATGTATGATACATACAAACTTTCAAATGATATTAATTGAAGTTGAGCGTCTATATAATTCGATTACTTTTAGTTAAATTTTATGAAGATTTTGATATCACCTAGTAAGGCAGTATAATACATATATGCATGTGTAATACATATATGAATAGTTTTTACAATCGTACAAAATGCATGCTTCCATTTCGCAAACTTTATCGATTAATGAAATAAGAAACAAGCCGAAAATATCCATGCTTATTAAATTACCCATTCTTTGAATCGTCTACTATATGTTAAATATAAAAGAATAACCGGTTTCCCCAAAGCTCGGTATATACGCAAGCAAGCGCCTCTTTAGCCTCCTGTCACATCGTAAATAACAAAGGTTTTCGCGGAATTCGCGAGTGTGACAGGCTTTCACGATTTCGGCCTATAATTACGCGCAATTGGCCGAAAAATGTACCGCATCCCCTGGCAACGATCCCGTTACTACTGTATGACTCATTCTGAAGTTGTCGCATACACACACGCACACACACGGATATATACCCAGACGTCCGCGCTGAGGCCTACTTCGAGGAGCTTGCGAGAGCTTTCAAGTTGGTCTTTTCGTCGCAGAGCTTTTATCGTTGAGGGCTTTCGACTAAATGTTTGTTTGCCTTTTATCGAGTTGGGTGTACGAAATTTGATGCTTTCCTTGAAATCGTTTCAGTTAATAATTTAAGGTCTTCGAGTTAGCGGTGATTTTCAGTTGATAAATTATTCGCGTTCTAAGATCAATTGATCGGCATTATATTTTTACGCGTAGTTGTTGCTTTCTTTTTTATTTCTTACATTCGAGCAACGTGGCTTCTCGGAGCTTTAATTTATTATGTATACTGTTCATTTGGCACGATGAACGGACGAAATATTCATTAAATGATTAATAAGATTTAGTAATTTGAGATGATAATTACAGTATCATCTGGTATCATATTTTAAAACATAATTATATTCACGATGATGAAAATGCAATTAGTAACACATTTCTTGTTTCATCACATTTTAATACTTACAATACTTATTACAAATTTAATAAGTATAATCCCGTACTGAAAATATTTTGATGAAGCTTTTTTCGCGAAATTAGTGTTAATAAAAGAAAGCGTATATATGTCTCTATAAAAAAAAGTCCTGTATGTCAAAGAAATAAAGTACGTCCAACATATTTTAGTGCGACCAGGATATATAGCCTTGGAGAGAAAAACCATAATCTTCCATTATCAACCCAGTCGGCCTAATAATCCTCAATATAAAATCCGTCTTCTCTCATCTCGGATTTCGTCGTAGTCAACTTACGATTTGGGGGTTCCCCAAGTGTTTCTCACGTATTCTTGGTCCATACGCAACGTGGTAAACTCTGAGAAATTGCGGGAAAAAGATCGTAATTTCTTTAATAATAAAGAAATACATATAGCGCAAGCTTTCGTTAAGCGAAGTAAAACTGTACAGATTCGACGATTTTTTTTATCTTCGTGTACGATTAAATATAAAACTATCATTGTTCTTCGTACTTTGTTTGCTTAATTTTCACAATAACAAGCATCTTACTGTTAATCTAGGCAAATTTTATTTCCTTCTGGGCGTATAAATATTAACATTTGATTAATATATAAATGAATAACGAATGAATAAACATAAAAAAAAGCAGGAAAACTCATCGTAATCAACATTTTTTACCTTACGTCGTATACTAAGATCGTGCTAAGAATCACGTATAACTATAAATCAAGAAACATATGTACGAGGATAAAACGTTAAAAAGAAAGGGAGCGCAACATGAATCGGATTACGGTCGATCCGCGACATCGGCGTAATTTTAGAAGTGGGCGAAGCTTGCTAAAATGTCCGACCGAGATGACTCAATCGCAGTATATGAGTGTATGTATCGGGTCAGTGGAACATCTGTGACAACCAAACCGTCTTTTCGTTTTCCATTTCAAATTGCACAAAACGGATACAACTTTCGTGTGCGATTAATAGTATTTTATGCGTATACGCGTTAAAGGTGACTTGAAGAAACAGCGAGAGAGTCTCGGTTACTTCCGTTCGTGATGCATTCGTTGAATTAAAATATTTCTTGTTATTACTAAACGAATTCGCATAAAATTTATATTTTATTGTATTATAAGAATGTAATCGAATAACTGAATTGCACATTGTTTGAAAGTACATCCTGCTATTGAATCGTATTCAAATTCAAGAAAAAGTATGTATAAAGTTAGTAATTTAATAGCGAATTCAAAGAAAAGAGATTTCTATAAAAATAAATTTTAGGAAATATTCATTTTAAAAATAGATTCTAAAATTTTAGGGTATATAAAATAAATACAAAAAATATACTGCACACAAAAAATAAAATAAAAAATATATTTTATGCATCGATGCAATTAGCATATTTCTTAAATTTTGCAACTACGAAAAATGTTTCAATAACGATTATACTATGCATGTGTGTACAATGAAAATATTTTCAAGCACTATGTACATTCAAAACAATCAAACAATAAATTCAATCACCGTTTCGCAGTCAACGTCCCTTCTGCATTAAATTCTAACCAAAATTTTTGCATTCCCATCTTATTATACGAGCATACCGATGAGCTTACGTAAACACGCACACACGTGTTCATGGTATATTTGAATAATTTCAGAGATTCGACAATAGATGCAAGTATAGGGGAGTGTTACATGTGAATACCAATTAGATTATCAAGTTCGACAAATATCGACCTATTCGATACGTATTGAATGGTGTTAAATAGTCGCATGGAGAAAGGGATGCACTCCTAACAGTGAACATTGTAATGAGTACGTCTACGTACACGCATAGAAATCTTTACATAAAAATGAATAAAAATAATGAAAATCTTGTAGTATAGAGAAGAGGGTATGCAAACTAGGTCACTTATTACATACAATATTTTTATACATTTTTACACGACTTTTAAAAAATGTATTGTTCTGTTCATATTTTGGTAAAATTAAAAAAAAATGAATGAAAAGTTTGTGAATATAATCTATAGGTAAAGTTTGATAATATTATAATACTATACTGTTTTGATTGGTATGATGAAACAAATCACTCCGGTGTATATAAACTTATTATTCATGATAAGTGTCTACTATTTTACGTCCGGGAGTATTTCGATGTCCCTACAGGGATTTCCCGGGTTTTCCCGTAGGAGTAAGTATATATGTACCATGAAACATATGGTCCTCGGTTTGAGGAAATTGAGAAGCTGAATTGCGACGCAGAACTAGTGGCACTGGTGCACAAATATACGTGACGACTTCATTGTATATTACAGTTTTGTAATATCGCTCTACATAGATATTTTAATAAAGTTTTTTAAAAAAACGCTTTAAATTATCGATTTTACATTACATTTGCAAAATATTTTTCACGCACAAAAACAAATATGACGGCGTATAAAAATTGAATGTCCACAGCGATCGCGTGTGGCGATTCGCCTTTCCGTTGAATTAAATTGACTTTTCCTCTTTCTCCGCAGCGTCCGAATATAATTACTTTATGTAGTATAGGTAAAAAAATGATTGCCGATCAATGCGACTCGCGTGCGTTCCGAGAAATTGGATTTTGAATCCCGATTGAAATTCATTCATTTTTTCTTTATTATTGCCTCTTGCCGCCTTCGTTACTTGTCGCACATATAACACCGTGCCATGATTGTATTAAACAATCTCCGTAGGAAAAACGAGAGAGACAGAGACCAATTTTCGTAACGTATTCAAAGGTCATAATTGTTCCAAGAAATTTATTCTCAGAGCTTTGATTTTTTTTAATTTTAATTAAACTGCTCTTGTAATGATTATGCAATTGAGTATGAAGAAAAATATTTTATAAATCATTGCTGCGCTTTATACTATAATTAAAGTTATTATTACAAATTTCAAATATAATTAAAAATATTTCACTTTCGACTGTTCAAACATTTCTAGAGAGTCAGTATTATTATAATAGATTGAGCTATGTGTGTGTATAGATATCGAAGTTGTTTCTTTATATAATAATTTACTTTGATGCCAATTATCAAATAAGAAAAATTACAGATTGCATTTCTTGTAGTAAATAAAAATGTTACTTCTTTCAATTTTATGTTAGATTTCCTATATTGAGATTGGAGGTTTTAATACGGATGCGTAAATTTAATTGCCTCGGGGTATTGGAAGTATGTGTAAGTAATAGAAATACTAAATTAAATCCTAACTGCGTTGTATAACACTGAATTTTAGATGGATTCTATCAATTACAAAAAAAATCTATTTTTTTAAATTTATTTAAGAATAATTTTTATTAATAAGATCGTAAATAAAATTAATAAATGCATATAATTGCATCGCAATTATTTTGAAGGGTTTATTAATTAATAGTATAGTCACGTTATAACTGTACTGAATTACACATTACATTTATCGGGTTCTTCCACTCAAGGGCAAGTTTATCATAATTTCATAACAAATTTCGGTTTAATACCTTATTATCATCAATATTGATTACATTAATTGAAAGTTCGTTTATTGTCTCCTTGTTTCCTTTCCCGTGAGAATCCGAGAAAGAAATGAAAGTACACGTATGCAGCATAAAGAATCGACATAAAAGAATAAAGCGCATTATACGGGAGATTGTTTGATGAACACGCTGCACAAGTCGGTTTTGGGTTGGCAATCGTTCAGCAAGGTCGAGTTTACTTTGCCGAGACGAAAAACCTCCGATGCAGGATGCAAGTATATTTATATATTGTATACCGAGCCTCGTATCGTATACCGTTGAAATATATGAATAATTTCGCTTGTTCTTGTAATTCAGCGCGCGCGCAATATTTATCATGATTTTTCGTAGCTACATAGACGGATACATATTATACCTTGGGAACGGTAAGACCAGTTGTGCATTAGAATTGTAGCTACGCTGGTTTTGTCGATTGAAATTAATGTTTTGGTAAAAGGTGCAATTCTAGTTTAAGATTATTTATATGCGGAGTGTGCACCTTGTGTACATGTAATAAAAAAATTTATTAACTGTTTGTACATTGTCGTACCTGTGTATACGATGTGTTGAAATTAGTTATTCATTAGGCTTTTTCTAGTCTGAGTATATTGTTAAAAAAGAATTTTCATTTTGGAATAATAAAAAAGTATATAGATTGTTTGTATTTTTGAAACTTTATAGTTTTGTTTTTTTTTATATAAATAAACGTTATTGCCATACAAGTTAAAAAATGAAATCCATTTATAATTTTCGTTCATTGCAAAATCTACGTAAGAATTTTAGATCTATGGTGTATAACTATAATTTTGATAAATTATAGCCTCGCAGATATGATTATTCTATTCTCTTCTTAATCGATAGATAAGATTTTAGAAAGTTTATGGAGTTGCTTACAACTATATCGATATAATTACAGTGTCATGTAAATTATGAATTAATTAATCGAAAGAAAGTTAATCCATTATAAGATACTGCGCTATATATATTATAGAATTAAAAATAATTATATACTATAAGAATTCGCATGAAAATGAAGGAATTAAGAATTTGGGATTTCTGGTTAATTTAACAGTAAAATACATTTGTATTTATGAAGTGCAATAACAAATATATAAATGTTTACAATTTCATGACTGAATTATAGTGTATAACAAGCAACTGTTTTTCTTGGATCGAATAGAAATTATTTCAGTATATATCTGTGTACATCTCGATCATAAAATAGACCGTTACCGAAAAACTATTGAAATAAAAAATATTCTTTTGAAACAACGTATCTCGTAAAAGTATGCAGAAAAAAACAACAAAATATATTTACATTCTCTGAAATTTCGTGCATTTCCAAGTTTGCATTTAATCGTTTCGGCTGAACATCGTTCGAAAGCTAATACGTATATATACATAAAAAATAAATATTGAGCTCATAAACGATGCTTACCGCGACAACTGAATATACAAAAGCGCAAAACTTTCCATTAATATCCCATACCACGCATCCAACAACAACAATCAGAACCGGGGAGTATCATCGATTTTTCGAGACACTATATACATATGTACATATGAGCGTCTCGACAGCATGTTGCAACTGCATGTATATTACGAAAGGATCTCACGCCAATGTTGGGCTATTGTCTTTCTAAGTTCATATACGTACCCCATTCGTCGAGACGAGACTTTTCAACTCTCTCTCTACTTGTGTAAATATAACTTTTGTGATTTTTTTGCTTCAAAAATGATTTTATTTTCTTGTAGTAAGATATCGATAATGAAGAGATTATAGATGGTTATAGGTTTAATTCAACTTTATTGATGCTTTATTTATGCTTACGCATTTAGAGCTTTTAATTATTTAAGATTTTCAATTTTAAACTTTGGACATTTTTAATGAATCTATTACTGTTTCTTAAGCTTCAATATATTTTATATTTTTTTATAACATTGCAATTATAGAATAAGAAAACTGCTGTTCTATTTGATACAACTTTACGTAACTAATTTGTAATATGTTTATTAATTCGTGAATCATTAAACTATCATTAAACATACTTATATGCATACATAAAAGCAATTCAAATGACTCATTATCATATCATAAATAAAAAAATATTTATCCTATATTTTCCATTATCCAGACTCATTGTACCGAATTCAATGACACACTGAGAGAAAAAGAAAGTTCCGGATTAAAATAAATACGCGACTTATGGAAAATCAGGTAGGTATATATGATAAGTTTAATCGCACTGCAATTGTCAAAGTGTGCCATAAACTAAGGAAAGAAAGCAGATCCTCCTACGGATTCTCCGAAAAGTTTAAAAAAAGGAAAAATAATAATAACAATAAAACACGTATCTTCTCGCAAAAAAAAGTATACAAGCATCATTTTTTTTACCACGCGGCCTCGTGTCAATTAAGGTATATAATGACCGGAAACGCGGCTTCGTAATTTAGCAGACCGCGGGAGAGACACGAAAGTCGCGTTTTCCGTTACCTCGACGAGGACATTTTCATTTTCACACACGTTCGCAATCGTTAAGTGATTTTTCTTACATAAATATATATATACATATCAATTTTATAAGTTAAATGGTCTATCAAAGAAATCTAGTAATTATGAAAGTTCGATCTATATATAGATTTTTACGGTTGAGTGATCAGTTCTGTTAAATGTTAAATTAACATAGAAAGATCGGGATTATTTTAAGAATTGTTTAAAGACCATTAACCTACATTTGTTTAATAAACTCTATTAAAAAACATCTGGCGATATTACGAAAGCAGGATAATTATTAGCAAATAAATGGTAAATTTACCTATAATTTCGCGGTGTACTCAAAAGGCATGTGTATATAGATTTTATTGATATATGTAATATTACTGAGAGTATACTTAAGTTAATTGAATTATCAAACTTAAGTGTATTCATTTTACGTAAATTCACCGATGCGTAAATAATTTAAATTACTTACGCTTATTTAATTTTATTTCAAATTTTCTTTTGTGTCTTGGTTATAAAAATAGAATTTTTTCTTAACAAGCCTCTTCCGACCTTCATTTTAAATTGTCTAAACTACAGTATATTCATCAATATTATAAAATTACATACGTTTTGTGTTCCTCGTCTATTTAATCAATTTCCTGAAACGTTTTTTTTTTGTTAGAAATGGATGATTTTACATTTTTTTATTATAGTTAAATGGCATATCAATTTGAACATAAATACATCGAAGAAGGCCAAAAAAATATTTATTCAAATTGTGGATAATAAATATTTATATATAATTTTGCAAAGAACATCTACTAATGTCTCGTATACTTATAGTTTTAACAAACCACCGCGTAATGTATACATATATACGTTTCTTTTTATTTGTTCGTCGTCAATATTCAGTACCGTCGCGGCGCATCTCGACCTTTGCAAATTTATTTCGGCTTCCTTTCCGTCGATAGTTGGCCTTGAAATAAACGATAAGACGAAGAGTTTACTTTTTTTTGTGGTACTGCTACAAATCGACTCGAGGGGATAGCGAGGTTAATTTAAAACGTAGATATATATGTAGAGGTATTTGTAGGGTGTAAATCAGAGCGTGTCGATGATGCTAGCGAAAGTGCTAGGCGAGTGTCTATTTTTAGATATAGAAAAATAATTTCAAGTACAATTTTATACGGGTTATGGACACATTTATATAATTCATTGTTTTGGTTTAGAAATTTATAATTTGTATGGGCATAAAAATAATGTTTGAAAGTATACGCGGTTTCCTTTCTACTATACTTATTAGTTTTTTTTTCATTTGGAGTAAAATGAAAGTTATCCTTTTTTTAAAGAGAAAATGATGTTTGTATATAAAGCATATATCGTTGATTCTTCGTACATAATTTATTTAAATTATATCTAAAAATTATACCAAAATTTAAAAAATATACACCTTAAAAGTATATGAAATTAGTAAAAGAAAATTACAGAAAAAAAACATCGGGTGATAGCGTCTTCTTTAAAAATAAAATATAACGAATGAAAGGTATTCGAGTGTTAGATGTATGTATACTAAACTAATTGAATGTATTTTTTACATTTATACACATAGTGTAGATAAAAAAAAAAGTAAATCACAATTAAAAAAAAAAAATAATTAACTTTTTCGCTTGTTTACCAAACGTATACACAGATACATGCGTTTTCAAAACAAAAATTCAATAAATAATTAGGGAAAACACACGAAAAACAAAATAATCGAATAGAAAAAATATTTATCTGGGCAACGCAATATATTTTCGAGTCTCGTGCAACAAAAGCATATAATTCTGTAAGGGAGATATCGTTCGCTGCGCAATAGTTTCCGTAGCTCCAAACACACACGCACCCACACAGCTATGTATATATTTTTGTTGAACGTGTATAGGTACCTTTAGCTTTCAGGGTGGTTTTATTGCAGAGCTTCTCCCACGAGAATATAAATGCGACGATCGTCCGTGAGCTCAGCATCGTGACTTATGGTAGGGCGATGAAGCGAATTGTTCGTTCTTACATGCATTTTGCCACTCGAAAACAATGACCCGAAAAAAAAAAACAGTTTAGAAATTAAGGACTACGATACGATTCTATACCGTAAATCATAATTTCGCTACGCTCTAACAATATGCTAATAATTAAAGAACAATTTCTTAATTCTATTGTTTTAATATTCGGTGAATTTAAAACATATATAAGTTTTGAAATGATGAAATTAAAGAATAAACATTGGAAAATATTTATAGTTTAGTATAAAAAGAAATGGAAAGATTTTCTAAAACGAGATAAAAATCTGAATATATTGCGGAGGTGCAATATAATTATTTAAAAATGTTAAGTATTATTTAAATTTTAATTATTGTACTATTCCAAAGTCCGGACCATAATAGTTACGTAACGTACAGTTTTCATATATAATAAGCCTTTGAAAATTGTATACGCCAAGTCTTGTAGATAATATTCACAGCTGCTGAATTCACTCGAGCTCCGCAAGGCAATTTGAACAAAAAGTAATTTAACTTTTAAAAACTCTTTTCTCTAGTTAAATTTAAATAACAGTCTTGAATATACTCAAAAGAATTTTTTACTACGATTGTCGTTATTATTGTTTACGAAGAAAGAAGCCATGGAAAAGCAAAAAGTGTAATTTATTTAAATGGATAATTTAAGTACATATAACTTGGATAATGTAATTACGAGTAATAGAGAATAATGATTGCTATAGCACAACATTTTACATGGTTCAATTTGTTTTAGAAATAATTTTTATTTTTTTCATTTGTAAACGCGCGATATTTCGAACCTTTTTTTCAAAATTGTTTTTAAAATTTTGTGCAGTCTCTATTTAAATTTCGACATAATTTAAAATTCTATTATACTCATACCCAAATAAATTAGTACCTAATTATAAAAATGCGCAACGACCCGAAGGAGACCAAATACTTTGCAAAGTGAAATAGCACGAAAAAACAAACAAGAAGAAGAAGTCGTCCCGTAAAATGTAAAAATAGCAAATAAAATGTTCAGGGCGAAGAAGAGAGGAAAGGTAAAAAGCAAGTACAGTGTATAGAACGGAATTCTAAGGGGAGGAAGAGAGCGTAAAAGGTTCGCAAGAGAGACGAAGGCGAAAGTGCGAAAGGCGCACCGGTGATGAAGTATGGTTTTGAAGTGCCGAGGAATTCTCGTTGTGCTCACGCTCGAGGAGAGAAATGGAAAGGAATTGTGTTGCGCTCGAGGTGCGGGAATATATCGAGAGTGAAAATTCATCTTCTCTCGTTGTCAACGAAGAAAGTCAAGCTTAACATATTTTTCCTACTAAAAAATATCTCGTTTTATCGTTGAGAATTTGAAACGTCAGTTTTCACTAATGGGACTTAATTATAATAGTCAAGAAATAAATTATTTTGAAAAAATTGGTACATATTAGAAGTAAACATTAACGCACTAGCAAAGTAATATTTAATAATTTGGAAGAACATTTGTCGTTACTTTTTATTCGATATATTCGCAGTCTAAATAAAATTTTAATTACATTAATTACGTTACGTCATACTGAAGGAGAACAATGTAATTTATCTTTTTTTTTTATTTGAACTCACAAAAAGTTGTATAGAGTTTACTTGACCGACATCTCAGTCCGGTTGAAAATATTTATAAACAGAGATAAGAAAACATTGATTTTAATGGATTACTTATTTGTTTCGTTATTACTTTACAATGTATTTTAAATTAAATGTAATTTTAGCTACTGGAAGCTAATCCTACGCAACGATTATTTTAACAATTAAATTTAACCTTAATTTAGTAACAGGAGAAATACGATTATCAATGCGATTGTATAGTTTTAAAAGATTTTCTGAATACAATAATAGATACATTAATAATTCAATCGTATTTTCCATTCATATGTACATGTAGGAATGTATATAAATAATAAAATGAATTGTGTGTATATCTATCTATGTGTATGATATGAGAATGATAATAAAATTCGCTGAATGGAGTTTTTATCAATATGTGCAAAGGTTGAAAAAACAAATTATATTGTCACTTTAATTGAATAAAAGATCTGTTGTTAATTCTGAATGTTTATATATATGTGCATATAATACCAATACAGTGTGATTGTACGTGTGTATTACTTTTTTTCAAATACGCTTTATCTCCCTTGTAAAATATCGGAATCGGAAATTTAAATGCAACAAATAAAAGTTTTATCTTAAATTGCATTGATAAATTAATAGTAATTAGGTGCGCTTATCAGCTATTGACAAACTCCTTCTTAGACTTTAATAAGTGCTGTAGATAAATTTGATTTTTCTCTCGTATCATTCAAGAGCGTTAACACATTACGAGAATCATACTTTATCATTTCGTTTCATTATATTGTTTAGTAAAGGATGACCGTATAGTCTATGAGTGATACCTATATATACGTATGCACGTGTGCACAATTCAAAATTAAAACATATTTATTTATTGTTTGTAAATTGCTTTCTGATATTTGAAATAAACACTTGACAAATTAGTTCGAATTTTAACAATTAATCGATATTTTACGCTTTATTTTTGAAACGCGTATCAATTCTGATGCATTTCAAAAGAGAAATTTAATTCTTCGACTTCTTTAAAATTCGCGATTAATGATGAATTTTGGATAATACGATGGAAATTAAAAATTATAGTCATGGTGGTATTTTATGCGTATACTGTTATTTGTTGTTAATAAACTGTATGTGAATGAACTGGATCTACCAATTCATTTACAGTAAATTTTCTGTACCAAGCGGGAAATATAGCAAGTACATTTCGTTTGATAAGTTTAAAATTTAACGACATAAATATTTATATATAATACAAACATAATATTAGTAATAACAAATGCTACTTGTCGATGTAACAAATTAAAATATAATTGTTGAATAGCGAAGCCAAATATAGTTCGAGTAATTATTTAGCCGCTTGTCGAGCTAAGCTGAGATACGCGCTAAGTCGCAGAGTAAAGTATTATTACAAAGTGATCACAAAAAAAAAGAAAAATAGCGACACGACTCTCGGTCTAATTCACGCGGTAAATTGCATTACGAGGTTAACCCACCAAGGCCAGTACGTTATACATTACGGCGTAATCGTGATAGCCCGTGACGTAGCATTTTGCGATTCTGATGACGTATTAACCAGCTGTGAGCGCAGGTTCGTACTGTCGAAAATTCGAATACGTAAGCGTGCTTGATTCTGTAATAGTTACATCTAATGATTAAATCTGTAGGAGGGCGGATATGGGGAGCCTGGTGAAGTTTCCTTTGTTTTTTTTCTTGAGAGGGTGTCGTGTTACATCAATGTTTTATCGATGATAATATGTCCCGATTTAATTAATTCTATAATCTTCGTGTATACTTTAGTACTCGAGTAGTGTCAGATAAGTATGTACATTGATCATTTTTACAATAGGCGTTGGTCAAGTGTTGTATATTTTATCGTATGGTTTTCCCGTTGTACTTTAGTCATTAATTTATAGATACATCGAGTGTTTTCGTAAAGTACTATAATTGATACGATTTAGCGCGTGCATTCTTATTCGTGCGAGACTCGCACTATTTACAATTAACTTGAATTAGATGGCCAAACATTAAATATTTTTTAAGTGTATTATGTAGTTTAATTTCTATGAAAACGCGTTAAGTAGTTTAATTTCTATTTGATGTACGTTGACCATCCTGATGACGCGCTTATTATGAATTTTTTGTTTGAAGAAAAAAAAATGTTGCGTCACCGTTTTCTGAGCATCTAGTAACGTTACTTTATACTGTTTTTTAACGATTACCGGAAAGCTTTTTCTTTTCTCATCAAATCAAAAAATTGTTCGTATCGTATATTAATTTTATACAAACAATTTTTTATAACAATATACATTTAATAAACATTTTAGAAAACAAGATTAATAATTTTAGTACTTCGCACTATCTTATCTTATGCTATGTTTTTTTACCATTTTCTAATCGTTAACTTTTACGATATGAGTTGTATGACGTATGTGCGTATATTCCATGATACTATATATTGCGTTTCTTACGGTATTATTGTTTTTTCGGCACATTAGAGCTGCAAGCTGTATTTTATGTAATTGTGTTTACACTCTGGTTAGAACATTTTATATAATACCGAAAAGGTGCGTGGTCTTAGACAAAAGAAATTCTATCAATACGTGCATTTTGCTACTACGATTCTTTTATTATTAAAAATAATTACAATACTGTTCAAATATTCGAAAACATATTGTAATTTCACATTTAGATGCATGTACTGTGTTTGAAGTTTGGCAGTCAATAAGTCTGGAAATAAAAATCTTAGAATATATTTAAAAATAAATGAAAGGAAATTTTTGTCGGATTATTACGAGTGCCATGCAGAATTTACTTAATGATGTCTGAAAAGATACAGATGACCAAAATTCTTTAATGCACCTAATTATATACCATATTTATCGAAAGCTGAAGATATTTCTTATCATTTTTCTTAAATTTATTGTATGATTTTCACTTGTAGAGTTATTGACTGCCAAACCTTATGTAAAATGTATGCATTTAAAATTTCAATTTCGAATTATTGAGCAGTACTGCAGTTCAGAAACTTTTTTGCTTATCTAACATACACAAATATAATAATTATATGATAATTTGGAATTAAAAAACTCAGATTGCTCTTATTCGTATCTTCATAAAAAACGTATTAAAACTTACAAAACATTTTAATGTGCATATAATTTAACTAAGAAATGTATGATTGTAAGGAAGAATCTTTTACTTTTTGTTCATTAAAGTTAAGGTTGTAAATGAATTCATATTAAATCGATTATAATTATGTAATGTGACATAACGTATATGTATCTACACAGAAAGAATTTTGCATTAAAAATGACCGCGATAGCATAGTAAATTTGAGACATATCAATTGTTTAAGAAAAAGTGACCTCAGTCATAAAGTTCGGAATGAAAGTGTTATAATTTTACTATGTTATAATGATAATTTTTAAGTTGTTGATAAAATCCCCTAGTTTAACCATAAATTTTATAAGAAAGCTCTCTTCGTGCATACACGCGCAACTATCTTGATAATAATTTGATGAATATCGCAAAATATCCTATATTTCGTAATTAAATGACTAAAATTATAAAAATTGCTTGCACTATCAAGAATATCGAAAGCATGAAAAATGTTGCTCATAATAATACCTAAATTAATAGAACACGTGGATGCAACGGTATTTTCATCAAGCCGTAAATATAGAGAGAAACATTACGTAAATAGACAGGAGCATTAGAAAAAGTAGTGAGAAAAGAAAAAATCAAGTGGCAACCCCTAGAAAGCAATCGAGTCGAATTACGGTCACGTATAATGTATACATGTGCAGAGAAGATAACCAACGAATCGCGAATCGTTAGTTCCGAAACCACAGGAAGCGCACGTGTCCATCGCACGTGGGGAATCCCCGTCGCGTCTGGTTCGTATAATAGAGGAGATGGGTACGCGGATCCGCAGAAAATATGACGAGCTCCAATTTGCGGATGTTATGGCGGCGAGTGAGACAGCAGGTTCCGCGTTATAAGGATTGATGTGTTTCGAGGCCATCGTAGTCGTCGTCGCCGTCGACGACGTCGTAGGCAAGTGTCGTCGCCACGTGCGCTTTTACCTTTGGGAATTTTCGGGTTGCACATACACGCGCACCCCACACTTTTCCCTCGTGACGAACAGGAAGAGGGTCTTTTTCCTCTTCGATGGATTAGATATGGGAAAGTAATGGTCTAAGGATTTCCTTTCGGGGAGCTTTGCGCGAAAATTAGAGTGCTCTTCTAATTTCTTACAATATCTTTATATATATACGTTCAGGGGTTTTTAGTTAATTATTATTTGCGCGTGTGTGTATAGTTACAGAACACGAGGTAATTTTTTTATGTACTTCAAGAAAATTACGGGTTTTTCTGCGTATAATCCTCGATTTCGCAGTGCACGTTATTTAGTGTAGAACGATATTGATAAAGCCAACTAAGTTGACATGGTATATAATGTTAATGTAACTTATAGACAATGCACCCAATAATTTAATTTAATTCTATATAATTATCTATCGCAATTATCCAAACGTTCGTGTTCAAAATCACAAAATTAGTCAATCACCGATCTATTGTTCCGTATACTCCAATAAAACAAAGAATATGGTATCATTATAGCAAAATATATATACCTAATCACCCACTGATTTTATCTGTAGACAAAAAATAATATAATGCAATTATTTTTGTTTAATTAAGCGATCCAATAACAACGCCCAATTAACATAAACCTACGCTGATACGCGCTCGTACGATTAATTATTTGAAAAAATTTAATGTAGAATCTAAGGTATAAATCGATGAGTCACACTTTGTTCGTGCACGTACATGTAAAAACGATCGTAGAATTGTTTGACACGGCGTCACAATAAAAACTACAAACGAAATCCAATTTTACTTCCGGTGTTTGTCGTGTGCACAAATCATTTATTTGCCATGTAACTAAGAGTCAAAATCAACGAACTCTGTGACTCAGACGTTGCGAAACGAGTTGTGCTCGACTGATTATAATTTACGTACCTTGAACCTCATTTTTCAGGTGTTAATGAATCTTACGACGTTTAATTATGGAGATGTGGAATCGATTTTCGTTATTATGGAATGTGGTGACTTACATGGTTTTTAACAATTATCTTGTCGAACATTTATTTATCGATTTATAGATATTTTATTTTTGTTATGATTTTATTTTTTTGTCGCATTTTTTTTATAGTCAGCTACGTTATTTATTGTTACAAAAAAGGTTACTTTAAAATAAACTACGTCGAGTTACAATCTATACATAGCTGAAATAGATGTAAGTTTTTAAAAGGTTATTTATTGTACAATTTGAAATCTTTATCTAAATTAAAATGTAATCATCTTTAAAAAAATATTTCTTACAATATACCGTAAACAATTGTTTATTTTTAATGTAATGAATAACATATTTTAAATTGAAGTTTAGTCAATTATTATTTATTTATTTTCAATTATTCTCAATGTCATTGGCGACAAATAGAATATTATTTTTAACATTATTTTAAATTTATTAAATTTACCTTCATCAAATACTATCTTATTCAAGGTATTGTTGATCTGTGAAAAAATGATTTTTTTTTTATTTAAACAATCTAATGACTTTATAAACATATCATTAATGTGTGAGAATATTCATAAATTTCGACCGAGATGTTCATTTGAATACGTATACAAGAAAACGATTGCAACTCCATCTACGACAAGTTCGTGATGATGTACGTTCGTGCGTAAGAAAAGCCTATAGTCTCGTGGTCGAGGCGACTAAAGCGTCGTATCAAAAATACTGCGCCTCGCCGTCTCGACCAGACGAGGTTCGAATCCCCGTCTCCGCCATCACTTGTGAAAAAAATTTTTTTTCATTCGCGATCAAAGTCCTTGTGTTACCTGTGCGCGATCATCTAAATAGCGCATTGGGTGTCAAACAGGACTAAAAGCAAGGCCGAACTCCAAAGCCAGTATCCACGCTGTACCAGTGGTTTGGGTATCGGATTCCTCGGCGACAATACTTTTTTTTTATTTTCCTTTTCTTTTCATCCTTACTTCTTTCACTTGTAATTTCACTTGTTTACCTTGTACTTGACTTGAATTATTTTTCAAGACAGGTTCGATCAATACTTTGACATTCGAATATGTAAAATGGTGAAATTTAATTCAGGAAGCGTTACTGTTTTTTGCTTTATGAAAGTCTTTTTTTCCGAGAAATGTCGGGAATAAATGTTTATTTTAATTTTTTTTTTCGTTGTACTTTAAAGAGAACTAACAATCTCGCATATTTATTTTTATTATACTTATACATAAATATAAATATTTTATCATTTTGATAGTACGTAGTTTTTATTACACTTATAACGAAACCACTCACAATTTTCTTTACCCCAAAATATCTGGCAGTGTGTACTCAAAACTAAAATTTATCCTTCGATAAATAAATATAATAATAATTCAAGGATGTGCAACGTATAAATTATACACACATAGTAAATTTTACGTCATCCAGGTTCCGCGCAACGTCACAGCTATATCGGTATAAAGTTGAAGAAATATAAGAAAAAAAAAGCAAGTAACATCGTTTACCTTCGACAAGCGTTCGCATCGATAATCCTATCCATCTGGGTGACGTTTCATTGATGCATCTATTATCTCACGTGTAGTATATGCTCGGCGACGACGACGCCGACGCCGACGTCACGGTCCGGTCATTATCGCGGTAAATAGGTGCCTAGTAAGAAGAAGGAAAAAGACAGAGTACGACACCCGCTGGTAACCTCGATCTAGAAATAGCCTTAGAAAAGTTATGTGCTACTGTCTAAAACCCTAGAAAGTGGAAAGAACCATAGGGAATTAAAAAGTTTATTATACCTTTACTCCGTGCGGCTCTGTATTTTAATGCGGATCACGATGGGGATACCGCGTGCTGCCTAATTTTCTGTTTAAATTACCATGAGATTAAGTCTTTTGTGACTTGATTTTGTACACGTGTTTTTTTTTGTTTTTGTATGGAAATATTTTAAAATGGTGGTTTTTTTTCTGTACTATCTATAACGTGTATGTATATTTGTAGCTATATATAGGTGTTTACGTAAATATATATATATATATATAATTTCGGATAGGTTAAAAGTGATTTTATTTATAAATTTCATTTATGTATATTTAGAGCTCCGCTAGTTTTTACGTAAATTTATAATTTAGTACAGGTCAAAGGTGATGTTATTTATATAAATTAAAAATACGTATCTTCGATTTTTTGAAACATCAAAATGTCGATGAAATTTAATTTTAAAAAATCTTTGTGAATTGTCATTCTTGAAATTACCGAAAATTAAACAATTTGCTTAAATGCTGGAATGACAGTATGAGTAATACGAGAAAACGTATCACTGAACATAATACCCCAATGTACCAGGTTGTTAAATCATTAATTAGCACAAAAACTGCTTTTGAAAAATGAAAAATATTGTTTTTTTTTTCACTGTATACATATATAACAATCAAGGTGAATAAAAAAATACTATTTGCTAGAATATGACGTAAGACCTTTATAATAGACTTTGCACGCGTGCTGCTTTCTTTTCCTTTTGCAAAATTTAAATGCATCGTTGTTGAGAAAAAAATTACTATTTTTTTCTTCCTGGTTTATGATTTTCGTAGTTGGAAGAAAAACGTTACATTTTAGTATCTCAAAACATATTATTCATATTCTCAGAAATTGAAGCAAGGTTTTGGTAATTCAAAAAAATTTCCTGTTGTCTCTAATTATATACACTTTGTAGTTTTACCGCTTCTTTATGGTTTAAAAAAAAGCTTATTCGGTTTAATTTCAAGCATATCGATTTATGTGAAATATCGAAAAATCTATATGCTGCAGTACATGTACTTATAAAATTAGACGCCTTTTTACGTATTTTTCATTCATGGTTTGAATTATTTAATAATAGCAAATGCACTATAAATTTTTTAAATAATTTAAAAAATTAGAATATTTGCGTTAATCTTAAAGAATAATTAAAAGAACTACAATATTTTTGTCGGTTAATTATGATTTTTTAATGAACTGTAATCTCGCTATAGGTAAAGAATAATAACTATCCTCTTGAATAATAATGGCACTGATATCGATAAATTTTATTATTCACTTTTGATAAATAAATGAACATGTAAGGTCAGTTTTGTATAAAAATAATCATTCTCACTCTTGATGAAACTCGAACGTGACATTTTAATGTGAGAGAAAATTCTTACGTAAATAATCGATAAGCTTGAACGTTTACTTCCTTTGTTAAAAATAAAACAATAAAAACAGGAACAAAGACTAATAGTATTGTACCTGTAATATATAAACGAGAATTGTATAATAAAATAATAAAGCTAGTTTATAAAAAGAATCACGAATGTCAAGACAGATAGTTATCATTTCTTGGTACAGGGTGAACCACAGAAATGTGTAAATTATTTTATCTTTAATTTCATATAACGAATAACGTATAATACTAATTTAGCATTATACTTATAAGAATGTTGCGTAAATATATTTCAATCAGCTTATATTCTCTACAGTAGTAAAATTAGAATCCTTTGGTTTTCCATACCTAATTAATAAAACTAAACGTATTCTAGATTTCAAGAAATAAAATTACTTCATACACCATAAAATAAATTTACTTCTACCACGAGCACTTTAAATTAGGGCACACAGTACAGAAGGAAAGGAACTCGGCAATTTTCTGTGCGAACAGATTAATTCACGGACTCACGCGATTTTCAGTAAGTATATATATACTGAGATACACAGTACTATTCTAATCAGCAAGTTGATCTTAAGTTCAAAGGCATCATCCGATGGAAAGTGTATTTTATTGGATTGCTCGAGGCAGAGATGTAAACTGTGTCGCGCACTGATTGCAAGCGTAAAGGAACTTTCGCGAGAAAGATCATTTTTATATCACAGTTATTTTATGTAAGTAAACGATGCGATAATGGATTTTTTTTATACAATGAGATGTATTATTTTTGGGTGTTAATGGATTTTTTATTATCACCGATGATTCAAATGTATATCAATTGTTTTTCTTGATTTTTCGGAACATCCTAAAAGTTGTATAATGTATCGTATGGTTAATTTGCTTTATTTTTATTTAAATCAGTACTTAATTATTTCTTAATAATCGATATAATGATATAGTTGCAAAATAAATACATTTATGATAAGGAAATGATGCGCAAAAACCATTGAGACTCTATAAAATTCTAAGAACTGAAATCCAATTATATTGTTTAGTCTCATAATATAATTTTGACACTAAAAGAGAAAAAGTATACTTGAAATAATATTATTTTTTGTGAAAACATTAAGAGTTGCTTTAAAATTGAATATTTTGATATCCACTTCTTAATTGTCTTATTTTATGCTGGAAATAGTATTGTTTTTTAAAAAATGTTATCTAATTATATTAATAACTGCTTGAAAAAAATACAACATATTTACCGTTGTGTTAACGGTGCAATTAGCAATTTCCAATACATTGGATCGTGGGTATTTATTTACCGCAAATATTATTTTATTGCTTGTTTGTTTAAAGTATTGAAAATTTAAATAAGTTAACTAAACATTTCCACCGTCACGAATATAGAAACAAAGGAAATGAATAAATAATTCATTAGAAGTACATGTATATATAATGCAATCCCTTTCATTCGCATGTATTAATAAACCGTATGGGTACTATAAATCATAAAAAAAAGCTCACTGAAAAAGATTACGTAACCTTTCCGCATATTTTCACCATACGATATATAAAATCGAGAACGAAGCTAAATCAGATATATCGATCAATAATCGTATAATTAACTATCACTTTGTTTAACAGACACTCGTAACGACCGAAAAGAAAAAAAATTACGAAATAAAAAAGGGAAAGCTGATAATCCCTGCATATCGTTCGATATATACCATGCATAGAGATGCTACATAAAACTATGTACAAGGCATGCCCACGCGTCGAAAACACGTTTTTTTTTGTTCTCCTCTCAACTTCATTGTTCGCTGGGGGGCTGACGCATCTCGTTTTTTTCCTCGACGAGTCGCTTATTATTGTTACCACGAGGAGCAAAATCACTTGACCCGCTAATCATTCTGTTGACTCGAGTTTCTTTTCACTCGTGTATATATACACGTATTTAAATCGATGTACAATTATTTTTATTATTAACAATTGCATCATCGTTATATTCTTTATTTTTCTCACTAAAATATTATATACTTAACGTGTATACTATATTAGGTAGTTCTGGTGTAGACTAGATTTCAGTTATTTTACGTTCGGGTGATACGGAAGGCAAATAAAGTGACTCGTTTTTAATGAGGTGACGCAGAGGTGTCTGTATATATATATTCAAATACATAAGCAAGATGATCAAACAATTTCCAGAAAGTACCGTAACTGCAATTCCACCGGTTTCTTAGTATGACTTACAATAAGGAGAGTGTCAGGTTTACGAATAAATAATTTAAACTTCTATTTTGTTACCCGGTATTTGTAGAAAAATCATCAAGACAAAGGTAACTATATACTCAATGTCCATCTCGTTGAAAATTCTCCTAAATTTCTTTAATATTTCATCCTTAAATATACTCAACTGCTTTAAAACGGTTGGGAAACTTGTTAAAATAGTGTACTCAATGAAAATATCTTTAATTACTATAGCAAATATCGGGATAAAGTAAACATTATAAGAAAGTTTTAACTCTGGAATGGTATTACTGTGTTAAAACTTCTCTATATTGCGACGAATCAAATAATCATAATTATACATATGCTTCTCTTCTTTTTACAAGAAGTATAACACCATATTTTAATTGAATAATCAGTTTCGTGCCTTTTTTAATTAACGTGATAAAAATAAAACTCATTGTTTAAAAGGAAATTACTGATTGTATTTAATGGTAAGATTATTTTTTATCATTGATATTAATTAAAAAAAATTATGTTTCGTGCAAAGGCGAACTTTCGTGTGGGGTCTTACTGTTGTGTGTTTAGTGATATCGTATAATAAGAAATGAAAATAAAGATTTTAACTTTTAAAAACAAGACTTCGGGGGTGTCTTATTTAATATACAGTATTAATTTGTGTGCATTATGCATTAAGTAATTAAAATTAAACCATTTATAAAGCATACTAAAAATAACTTAATGTTTCTGCATTTCTTAGTAGAATAAAAATTCTTACTCAACGTTACGTATTTTTTAATTAGATGGATTCCTTATAACACTGATTAATTTGAAATATTGTATATGGATCATGTTATACAAGTTTCGGTAACAGTATTTCTTTCTAAAAAAATATACATTGTGAATAAGTAGGTCAGTAATTTTCAAAGTTGAAACATTCTTTTATTTTTATAGAAAAATCAAGTTGTGTAGCTTTCTATGCAAGAATTTTAGTATTTTCTATTTAAAACAAAGGCTTTTTACTATAAAGCATAGCTAGGGAAAAAATTCAGTGAATGCAAATAAATGTATTTGAAAAAGCAATATTTAATCCTAGTAATTTATTTCTCTCATCTATTTATTTTTTTTCAATTTATAGAGTTATAAATGATGGTTTATTTAGAGATACTTTATCCTTATTTACAGTTTTACAGCAAGTAAACATTTGTTTTTGTAACTTCAAAGAATTTATAACATTGGAAGAAAAATATGTTGTTGATCTTTCATGTACTTATTAATTAAATTTTTATTTCAAAAGATTGTTAATAAATAAGTAAACATTTATCAACAAATAATTATACTTTTAGTGACGCGAAAAAAATTTGTTTTAGACTCCTGGGGTGCAATAATTCTGTCAAGAATATGTTTACGGAAAAGTTAAAAAAATCTCTTTAAGCCTATAACTCGCTGACTTCATATCGCATATATATTGATATTTCTATCGCAGTCCATCTTAAAAATTAAACAAAAACAGCCTCGCGATTGGCACGTGTAAGTTCCACAAAACATTTGAAACGAATGACAAACCTACGAGTTATGAGTCAGCGTCATAGGTATAACAATATTCGATTGTTTGCGCGAAAGAAAAGCACGTAATTTAAAAAATACTTTTAAATAACGAGAGTCTCATAACACTCGAGAGTAACGAGGGAGGTTGAAAAAAAAGGTAAACAAATCTAGATTTGTATAAAATGCGAATAATGAATAAATAATTGTGTAATAAAATCAAAGTGTCATTATACAACGAGGCAAATCGAACACCGTTATATACACGGTCTTCCCTTTCAGAGAGTTACTCTCTTTCTCTCTTGCGCGTGAGAACCAGAGTTATGGCTTTCTCGAGGTATAGGTCGATTGTCATTCGTTATGGAAAGGAGAATCGTCGTTTGCGCCTGTGAGCGCGGTTACCTAAATCTCACCCTCCTTTCCACGGGATATTTTGTAACCGCGACGACTACGACAACTACTTACGATTACTTTGAGATGACTGAGCGTCGTTTATTTCCGGTTTGTTGTGGTGTGTTTCTTTGGTTTTGTAATTCGGTTGTTAGTTGTAAAAAAAAGATGCGGCTATAATTTCGTGTGCTCTTGTAACTTTCGTCGAGATTGTCTCGAGACCGTCACGTTTTCCGGGTCGTGGACGTTTTTTTTTCTTATTTTCTTTTTTTTTACGAAAGTTACCTGGGAAGAGTTTCGTGGTTAAGTTGTTGGACCAAATTATTTTGAGTTGGTGAGAATATTTTTTTTCTCTTAGTCCGCTTCAACAGTTTTGGTGTAGCACGATCGTATATACAAATGTTTACTTCATCCTTATTTTTACACGTTTAATTATCTTACTTATATGTAGACGAAATCGAGAGCACAGGTTACTTAGAATTTGCGGGATGACGGAAGCATCCACGAAGAGGAAAGAGGATAATGGTATACAAGAGGCATCGAACTTGGATTTTTAAGCGAAAACTTCTTCTCTGTTGCAACAGGTCTGACGGGTTCTCTCGGTGTATACATACGTATACATTCATCCTCCACTAGCTATTTTGGGTTCAACGACGAGCTTCGATTGCCATTTAAGCCTATTTTTCTTTACTTTGCTGAATTGAGAATCGGTGTTGAGTCTTTACATCGCAAAAGATTCTAAGTGCGTTTTACGATGATCTACTTCTTGTGGTTTTCATTCGATCTTCTACAAATTTCTTTTTTGTTACTATACTTCTTCTTTTTTTGATCTAGCTTGTTAATTAGCGCACTGATAGATTGTGATTAATCGTGCACTATTGTAATTGATGATCGTTATAAATGTTTGTAGGATAAGATAAATATAATTTACTCATTTTTTTAGAACGAATGGGGGAAACCATTAATCATTATAACATCGAATCAATTATGTAAAATAATCTTTATCAATTTTATTAATATACATCATCTATATCATAATTAAGTTCATAAAATTTTATCATGATAATTACACGTACAATAACTCAGGTGACGATACACCAACATTTCCCTATTTACCATTAGACATCCGAACCTTAAATTTTACAATATTTACTAAAAAGAGTGACGTTTACTGCAACAGGCATGTGTGTCCAATAAAATAAAGAATCACAAAACGTTAATAAATAATTGTAAAAGCTAATAAACGATTGTAAAACAGTCGTCAATTTAAACAAAATAATATTTTGTCAAATAAAAGAATAAATATTGTTTAAAACAAACGACTAAATTGAAACCTAAACTGTATATTATCTTAGATTTATGAAAGGTGCGTATATACAGGTAGGTGTACGTATATGTTTATATATGTATATGCACGCGTCGATTTATGCACGCCGAACTCGCGTGACCGCGCGCGAGGTTTGCGCTCGGCCTTGACGCGAATCTCTGGAGACCCGTCGAGTGTGTATGACTGTACCTGCGGTTTCCTCTGCAACTATACTAAAAGGAATTTAATATTCACCATGTTTATTGGGGATTTTATTATTCTTTTACTTAGTAATCAAATATAGATAATTTTATTTCCTTATCGTTGTGTATCTTTTTGTCCATTCGAATAAAGAAAAGTGCTTTCTTTAGATTTAATTAAGATATTAAATTTTTTTTCATTTTATAAAAATAAAATATCATATATTTCCTGTCTATTATTCAAGGTACAGGTATATACCAATGAGAATTAGATAAATTACCGAGTTAATACCGTTCGGGAAAGTAATATTACAGAATCGGTAAAATTGAACTACCGTGAAAAATAGATGTACTATAAAAAGAAATGGAAAAAGAAAAAGAATGGCTCGTGATGTGCTCATTCAATTTACCACTTTCATCGTATAGACCGCGTAATTTATATAATTTCAATAAACGCATAGTGTTTTCGTCATTTTCCATGAATTCATTCCCGCTCGATGTGAACAAAAAATGTACATATATAAAAGAAAGAATATTAAAGTTGCAAGTGAAGTACGGTAATATTAAAATAGAAAACGCGTGCGCAAAAAATAAAACTGCACCGGGTTGTGTATATCGGAGACTACGATTTACTTAATGAAAGAATTTTCTTGACGTTCTGCAGTCGATTTCACTCTTGAGGTTTTTCGAAACCTCGGTACTAATCCGTTAAGCCTTTTTTTTCAACCATGGTGAGAAAACTAAAGTTCAATTCTTGTATACAGACAATTTAATTGTAATCGTTTTCTCGTTATACCCTTTTAGGAGGTATACATATAATAAGTGTGAGTAGAATTTAGACTAAAGTGCATTTTTTTACATTGTTTTAATAGTTTTTGAGGCAGACAAACTATATATAATTGGGCGTAGTGAAGATTATTTAATTGTTTAATTGAAGGTGTAATAGTAACCGCAATTGTTCTTTTTCCTACTCAAAGATAAATAAATACAAAAATTTAAGTTTTTCGCGAAAATAAATGATTTTACTTAAATATTTTTCTTTTCCTCGTGCAATTATTTAGACAACTAACAAGACAATAAAAATTAAGTACTTATTTCGATTTCGGTTATAATTGAGAGATTATTACAAGCGCGCACGTAAAGTAATATTTATTAATGTAAAAACATAACAATACATATTTAATAACAATATTTATTATTATATGCACGAACTAAAAATATATAAGATATTAAAAATCATATTCGAATAAAATAGCATTCTTGAAATAATCTTGTTTTGGCCTCGCCTTACATATTCTAAATTATATTCAATTGAATCATATGTAACACAAATTTATCTTCTCTTATTATATCTCGTACAATTGACGTAATAGGAGAGCATGCATATTTTAATCTATAATAATAATCCTTTACCAAAGTAAGAATGCTAAAAATGTGTTTGTGCCACAACCGTATATAGATAATCATTATCAATGTGAAATGCAATCGAGAAACAATTTTAATAAAAATTGCGTAGTTCAATATACTTTGGATATGTATCAACTATACCTATATATACATACATATACAATTAATAAACCAGAGCATAACACTTTCTTCGATACACATTGAACGTACACTATACGTATCGTTCTATTTACACAGTTTTATAAGGAAGACAGATGTTTCTGACTCTTAATTTAAATACACATCGGATACATGAAATGTATTAAATTTATTTACAGCCTTGTGAAATACTTATGTATTAACAATGTTCTCTTTTTTACTTTTGGTTTGCATCAATTCTTTAAGATCAATGATATATCTCGACAAACTTTCAATTATCGTTTGTACAAAGATACGTAAATTTAAAACACGCAACGAACAACATTAAACGCTAACAATCATCGATAAAAAAAAAGAAATTCGAGATAACTATTCGATCAAGACGATGATGTCAAGGCCAGACAACAAAAAAGTAGAGCGATCGACAAAAAAGTGTGTATGTCGCACGTACGTAACAAAATTATACTTAATCGAGGAAAAAAAAATTGCGACAAAATCTTGTTAGAGCACGCGATGTCCGTGACGTCAGTAACGGCATCATCCATGAAATCCGGATGATACCAGCAATGATTCCTTTTGAGCTCTATTGGGGGTCTTGCCATTTAAATGGTCAATCGAGATGCCGATCGCTCGCTGTGCGCATTGATCAGTGTTTATTACAGAGCGCTGACAACACGTGGATCGAACTCGTCGAGAGATTTGTTAGCGTATAACACATTCTTTGGAGTTGAGACGTGTATCCTATATAGTCAACTGATTTGTTCTCGCTTGCGGTCGTTATAGGAGAAATTGATTTTCTTTTAGGGCGATCGGTCAAGTACGATCGGCTACGAGTTTCTATAAATCATGTTTGGTTTATACTATAATGACTACGTTTCTTTTTCTCTTTATATCTATTTCTTTTGTATGTTTCTGTATTTTTGGTCATTTAAGATTGTACGCCAATTCATCTTTTAAGAACTATCACCAACAATTTTTAGAATTATTAAAATATATTTAGAGAGATGTCGGACTCAAAAATGGTCATTTTTAATATTTTTTTATAAACAAAAGAATTAATTTTTTCAAATTTTTAAATCGATATTTTAATTACGATGTTTGGTTTGAAAATCTATGTCTTTTTTTGACTAATAATCACCGGCCCAAAATTGTTTATTCAATTATTATAAAAATGTTATTTTTTCTTAAAAAATCGATCCTTCAGGCCCTTCCTGATGTTTTAAGCTTTCCTTATTTTCAGATTTTTAATTCAATGTTTTAGATATTGTTGGTGGGTTGAACCCTTCAATCTAGGTCCGACATCTTCTTAAGAAAATTCATCTGTATAATTTTTAAATTTATTTAGCACACACGAAATTCAATATAGTTATTATAATTCACGGCAACGTCAATTTAGTTAACCTATTCTTTTTTTTTAATTGAACGTTAACGTTACATAACTTCTTCGTGCGATGTAGAAATATTACATCATAACGATTGTCACGACGTATTGGAAAATGTCTTTCTTCGAACGAAAATGTGAAAAATTTTAACGATTTCAGCGAAATTATTTTATTCCATTAATTTATTTATTTTTATCGATCTTTCATTTTTATCGACATTTTTCATTTGATTTATTCTTTGTTTATAATGTACAACGTGTGACATAAATATATATATATATATGTTATATCTATAAATAAATTATTTTTTATATTATGTAAAAAGCATATAATTTAACATTAGATCAAATAATAATGATTATAAAATTTGAAACGAAATATCTAATCCCGGAAACTTAGAATCATCGATTTAGAAATTCAACAATAAAATAATTCGTAGAACTCGAGATGGCCGGAGCTTATGTAGCTTTTAATTCTTTAACAAACAAACAAGAAGTGCGTAATCCTTCAAATCTATACAGTGTCATGCATTCAGCTGAATTAGCATATTTTTTAAGTAATCGACAAAATTTATAATAATAATGCGTTTGTTATTCTTTTGAACCGATCAGGAAATTCTCAAAATTTTTAATAACTCTATACTTATACATCTAATCTCTTAAAAAAGTGAACATCGGTATAACTTGCTGAGTATTAAATAAATATTAAAGAATAATCGATAGAAAATAACTGGTTATTATCCGAGTCGTTTTATCTATAATTTCAGAATTTCACCAAGGAATTCTTTAGCGTGTTAAAATACAGTATCACGTCTACAAACAACTCGTCGCTCGATAAGCACATTATAAATCTGAGTCGCGCAGCGTGGAAGCCGATCTCTTCTACACTGCAATTCATTTATATATATACACTTACTTACTCGACGAATCGCATCGATGTGTACTCGTTTCGGGGCGATTCTCACGCGCGCGAACCCTCGTTAATTCGAGCGATTAGACCTGGCTGATTGCGATAATCGCTGATCTCTCGCGTGTATAACTAAATGGGAGGATTATATATATATATATATATATATATATATATATATACACATATATACAAGGCTTGCCTTGTGACCTTTCGATTCCGTGAGGTTTGACCGATACCACAAGTATACTGTAATCTTTGTGTCAATTGTTTCAAGAAGATAAAGTAGAGCTAATTTTGTACTTGTATTTTCCACCTCTCGTTGGTGTCGCCTGCGCCTGTATATTTTTAGATTTTAGTTTGTTCTTGTACCACTCTTTCTTTTTTCCATTTTCTTTTCGCATAAGATCCAGGGAAATGTTTTATTGATCGATGGAATCACGCAACTCTAAGAAATGGGAATAAATGAGGAGTTGTCGGATACAATTTTCCAGATAGCATATATCTAACTGTAATTTCTCTTGTTGATATTAAATGACTTTTTAAGGTTAAGCGAAAACTATTTTTGGATATTTGCTTAGCAGCAGCACATAGGTACGTGTTTTATTGTTATTTCACGTCGAGGTTACGAGTTTGGTGGATATGTACGTATACATACCGTTTTACATTTGTCGTCCGTGTTTTGTACGTTTACGTTGAAACATGACATTTTTCACGATAAGAAATATTAATTTAAAATGTCGAGTAATGATTTAAATGTAGGGGAAGTGTGTGATACGAATATAAATAATAAGATTAGAAGAAGTATTAATTATAATTTTTTTACAACAATTATTTTATTTTTATTTAATAAGCAGTTGCAAACTTATTACAACACAATTTATTGTTTGATGTTGATTTAATTAAGAGATATGTTTATTACAAAGTATATGAATTTTAATCGGTATTTCCGAGCTAAATTGCGTTATTCAATATTTTCTCAAATTTAGAGTAAAAATTTAAAACAAAAGATATATTATTTAATTAAAATAATGTTTAATTAAATCTCACTTTTCTTTCTCATACGCAAACAAATAAAAAATTGCACAAATATTTTGTTAGATTTTTTTTTCACCGTACTCCAGAGCTTGCAGGTGCAGTGTAATTTCAGGAAGACATACGTAGTAAAGTGCTATACCTATACACTAGCGCAAGACTATTAACAAAAGAAATGTCACTTTATTAAATTAAAAGTACGTTATGCACAATCTGTTCTCCTCGGTTATGTCACTACTGAGATGACATTGCATAATGTCTATAGCGCGTATTATTTTATCCTATATATACGGGATAAGTATATGTATACAAAGTTAATGTAATAACTTGAATTTTCGCATAACCAACGTTCACGTCTAGATGTGCAAACGAGCCACCTGTTTTCGCACGATTACTCAACTTAACCCGTTACTTAATAAGTTAAAAAGTACATTGCCATTAGAAGCCTACAAAAGTGCCTTCCTATTGATTGTGAATTATTACGACTGTATTTGAATCTCTATAACCGCACTGTATTCGAACAATGCGTCTTGTCTATTTTTAGGTGCTTTTATCATAATAAGAAAACGTATGCGAGTGTGCTAGCTCATCTTATTTCCGTACTTATGTATACTCAAGGTAATTATTCTTGTGTATTTTCGTTGACACGTGCTCGTATATCAATTCTCTCGCGGTGCTTTTATTTCACGTGATTATACAATAATAAATCATTTTTCTGTTCGAGGCAGATCACAAAGATCAAGCGCGACGAGTCCAAAGGGATTATTACACAAAAGTGTTAAGACGATTTTAAGCATACTTGATCGTTGACAGAATATTTTTTAAATCCCGGTTATCCTAATAAGGCGACACGAATATTAAGACACTTAATAACTTATTTTCATTATTTTCCTCGAGTAAATACACTATATTTATATTATTACAATTAATATATTTTAATTTTTTTTTTAATTGATTAAAAAGTAACTATTATAACTTTAACTTTTTCAAAAAGTATTGTAATTTAACGTGTATATTTTTATGCATAATCGTTATTTTTGTATCATTTTTATAATGGTCCCGTGCATTCGACAAGTAGTAATTTTAGTCTTGCACGCAATCTATCTCGATACAATTCTGAAAATTCTAGACGTTTATAAAATAGGAAAAATATGCAGTATCATCGTTCTCGAATGAAAAATATTATTAAATTTTAAGTAATCGAAAGAAATAGCGACAATTCATGTATAATGTTAAATTCGAATATTAAGTTTAATTATAATAAACGAATATTAATTTATAACATATAATCATTCCAGACGGAGCTATTAAAATTGAATGTTTTGAGAAAATAAAAATTAAAAATTAAAATTTATATATTAAAAGTAACACATAATACGAATATATCCTATACAACTAATTCATAAATAAATTTTTGATCGAAGTAATAATTATGAAATCAAACGCTGTAATTAATAAATTGAATGAGCTACTTCGTAAAATATTAAATAATATTTTGCTTAGTAATCGTTTGGCTTATATCTTCATTCCGTATTAAGGATATGGGAAAAACAGATCACTTTGCGTTCTCAACGTCTGCACGAACCATATCGCTTAAATATGACGCTTACTTGGATTTATCACATGGACCACGTTTTGTAAAAACAAGTTTAAAGTCCAAGTAAGTATACTATTTTGTCACGATGTATTTTTGATTTAACAAAGCCACGCCTATTTGTTTTGCCTTGAATAAAAATCGCCCGTAAAGAACGGTGTACCGATCGATGATTAATAATGCAACATTTTAATTCGAACGTTTAAAAATAATTATATTTTTTTATTAATACGATGTGGGACAAACACATGACTGACGCGTAAAAAATATTCAATTCATTATCTTGACCAGCCATTCACATATTATGTGTGTATGAAAACCGCATCCGTCATTGTTCTTACCTATAATACAATGAAAAACAAATTTAATTCATTTTTCTTTATATGCTTTTATAAACGTAGAATATTAATTTGATTATTCGAAATGTCGCGTGTCACCTAAAAGATATAAAATTTTATAAAATAACCAAATATTTGCTTTAAATGAAATATACAGGGACTATATACAAATTTATATACGTAAAATAGCTGTATCACCAGGAAACACAAAATTTAGCCGTAGTAGTTTCACACGTGTTTTAAAGTAATGCGTACATCTTTAATTAAATATTTAATTTTCTACTTAAGAACACGGTCATCGATATATATATTAAGTTTAATGACTTTATTAAAGTTCATATATTACAAGTGAGGCGCCTACATGTAGGCATAGTCGTCTCGAAACTCACCGCTATATGCACGATAAGATAAAATAATCAAATATTGTTCCACGACAAAGAATTCATTACATTTGTACAACAGATATAATAATGAGCTTCTCTTTTTCTTTATTTTTCAAAGCTAAAAATACATCTGGGTGTTGTAAGTAGCACGTGTGATAAAATGTTGGTGTAATAAGACGATTTTAATAAGAAGAATTTAGATTGAATTTTTATGATTTTATTGTACTAGGTTATTGCGGCTATCCGAGTTAATTAAATAAATGTGTATTACATATATATTTAATTAATCAAGATTTAGAGCATCTTGTGCATTTTTATAAATTTGCTACGCATAAATGTATTTAAGAGGCACATATGCGCTATTGTTCATGCCTTAATAATGTAAACTAACCCAGATAAAATCGTATTATTTCGGTGTCCAAAAAGTATTTTCTAGCGCAAACTGTTAAAATAGAACAACGAATCGTTTCGTACGAAAGTTAAAACATCAAAGGAATTCGAATCTCTCTTCGAACTTGCGCAAACAGCTGATGAACGCATACAGTTACACTACGAGAAGAAGAATAGACCTCTTCTTTATATTTACCCAGAAAAATGTTTGACCCAGCTAATTAAAAAATTACTAACTAAGAACTAAATCGGTCGGTATACTAGATGCAAATAACTGTTTTCTCTTAAACGCATTTACCAGATTCAGATCTGAAACTGCCGAACGCGTTTGTTTGTCTTTTCCTTTAAACTTTACTTTCCTGTAATCGAACTTTCGTATTAAAATTTAGCACAATATTTTAAAAAAATGTCAATTATTTACCAACTGATGTACGAGTTTAAATGTCGGATAAATTAAGGTACTATTATATTTATTTATAATCGTTTCCATTCGTTAATGTTCGTCATCCTCCCAATTTTTTTTTTCGAATTTACGCGTGGATATATATATAGGACGGTCATAGCGGTGTGTTCCTTTAATCAAGTCGATTGAATGATTCCTGTGAAGCTTGTGACGAGTTTCCTGCGTCTAGTATCAGGACAATTAGAACACTTGCATCCGTGCCGGGTCGTCAGTTGTACGCGCGGTATATATACATTTCTTTTTCTTTACTGTACAGAGTGATGGGGAACGAGATTCGTTTCCTTTACGGCAAGACGGTTTTTCCTTCCTAGGCAATTGAGTAATTGCGTGTTCTGGAAACTATTTGACGCTCTCGAAAGCACATTTTTCGATTACCAGATAGACCATCCTTACTCTTGAGAAATTAAATATTTGCACCGTCTATACTTTCGAATGAAAAGGAAAATTAATAAAGTTAATAAACTGTAACGTAATGGAAATAAATCAAACAACAATAGTAAATCATTAGTATTACAAGTATATATTTATAAATGTATATGCATTGAACATTTCTCTAATTGATCTGTTTCATTCACTCGGAGTATATCAATGATTTATATCGTTATTACCTCTTGTCCATTGTTGTTTGTCTATAAGGGTCACCGTTTTTATTTGCTACCGATAAACCTATATAGGAAGTTCTTTCGCTCTGGCGTTATATCGCAAACAATACATTCTTTCAACTCTAAGTTAATAAACTTATCAATATATTTACTTTCACACTGCCGAAACTTATGATCTAAGTTTCATGATAGATTGCCGATACAGTCAAAATTAATTTATTGCTCATATCTGGCGCAGCGATGTATATAAATGGATGCTTTTGTTTTAAATAGCTAGAAGAACTTGATATTTATCGAATATATATTTTGACTATTTAATATAAATAGTAATTTAACGTTTGCCAAATATATAATTACTCGCGTAAAGTTGGAAATCCTCGAAATCTTTAACATCAATTCAACAATATAATAACGGTGAGGTTTTACTTCACATACACATAAATATTATTATGTTGTTGACTAATCGAGAGACAGATTTGATAAAATATAAAAATTCTAAGGAAAATTTACTACAAACTTAGACAAATTTACCAGATACGTAGTAAATATTGTGAGAAATATGTAGTAAATTTTCCTATACAACATCATTTTTAAACGATTTATCAAGTCCGTTTCTCGACTATTCAATAACATTATCATTTTTACGAAAACCTTTTTCTCCGTGTATGTAAAATATATTTTAGTGCTTCTTTAATTTTGTTTATCAGGAATTTATATACATTCATATCATATAAGTATCTTACTTTGACTAATGGGTTTTGCTGACACAGTTATCTTTTCATCTTCGCTCATTAACGAGTATTTTATACTCTAATCAACAAGTCAATCCAGACGTTGTACATTTAAAATAAAACCATCAAGAACACGGTATCTCGGTAAAAAACCATTTATAGATCTCTCATAAACTTCCAAAACACATTCGCTAGTATCGTAAAAGTAATACCCGATAAAATGTCAGTTGTTTTCACAACATAGAGACAATAAGTTTCGGGTTCATTGACATGACAAAAAAGGAAAAAAAAGAGGGTTAGAATACGAGTCTGGGACGGGATTCGTCGTTATGGCATCGCTGTCAAGGTCGAACATCGACCCGAAGAGAAAGCCGAAGGCACCCTATATAAACGAAAAGCTCCGATTGGGTAAATATTGTAATGAGACTTTTGGTCTCGTCCTTGTAACGAGACTTTTGAACTCTCGTCGTACACTTTTGTTGGTAAAGTGAAACTGTTGTTACGAAAATTTTAATGTATCGATTACTTTACAAATGTCCTTACGATGATGATTATTCGAAAAAGATATATTTAAAGAAATTTGTATTGTATACGTAATTACTGCAATTAGTGAATGTTTAAGCGACTCGAAAAGTTAATGAATTAAACAATTCATTATCTACAATATAATATTTTATAAACAATAAATTACGCGTATTTTATCTAATATTATTAATTTTCAGAACCAACTAAAATTAATTGCAGCCCCTTAGAAATAAAGCGTAGAGATATTTTTCTTCGTACAGACATTAGGAATCGCATATATTCTGCAACTTTCAACTTTTCGCATTAACTTAAGGAAGGATATACATAAGAGAAAACGTTTAAGTAACATCGTAGATCTATTTTCATCGTAAAAATAAGACTATCAGCAAAAATTCTATTCGAAAACGTTATTTTCCAAGATTGATTGAAATTATACTTAACGAAGTATTTCCTTACAGCGTCAGAAAACTTTCTAAATAGAATTATAAGGATATATCAATGTAATAAATGAACCATTTCGCGATGATTTTCGTATCTTCGTAAACTCTAAAAATTCATTGAAATACACGAAAATCCGATAAAGAAGGTATAATTTAAACCGCAAACACGAGTATTCGTGTAATGAATCGTGAACATCTTACATAATCCACGTCTACACACACATTTGAAACGGTAATCTTAATAATATTTGAAATTTAGAATTTCATTAACTATGCATATACACACACATATAAAGTAAAACGTTACGTAATGTTACATAGATTCAACATAATTCTTGAAAAAAAAAAAGAAAAAAATTATTACGGATATCGACTTCTCGCCTTTAAAACACCTCGTATCTCAACATTTCAATCTCGCAAGAACAGTATTCGATTTCTCGGGTATATATGTATACAAGGCTCTCCGTTTCTGTTGGTTAACTTTTACCTAGAGACTGCCCACTTTCGCATCCAGGTGCAAAATCGAACAATTTAGCTTTACGAGGCATTTATCATTGGTTTCGCGTTCGCGCGCGCAAGCGGCAAGTTCGACGAGGGAAAGTTCGTGAAAAGGGCGCGCCCGTGATTCGAGATAACAAGCTTGCATTGATCCTTTCGACGAAGAGAGTATAGCTGTCAAAGTAGTGCACAATTATATGTATCCAAGACTCTATGCCAGTATCTTATCGGCTAAATATAGAAATGCCGTGTTTCGATTGCTTGTTTATATGCACCTTCGTACGTTCGATATATGGTTTTGTACAAACTTTTCGAGAGACTTTTTTTTCCCCTTGAACAATAACTTGTTACAATTGAATTTTTCGAGCTTTATGCAATAACCTCTACATTATTTGGATAACAGTACTTTTCGGTAAATACGATTTATTATCTTTTCCTAATGTTATATATTTTAGTCAATTTCACTGTCAATTTCGTTTACTGTACTATGGTTTTGTTACGATTAATTATTTTCTAGCAAATATTATAATAAATAGCATATGTATATACGCATGTGTCGTAATAGGTAGAAAATGTTTAATAAGATGTGTTCGTTAAAAATTAAATTGCCTAGGTATAAAATTATATGCACGTGTAACGTTTCTTTTTTATATACTAGCCGTATTATTTATTAATTTAATAATAATAATTAATACACAACGACCGAATTGTATTTTATTATTTACGTAACAAGCTATTTATTTCTGTATATAATTTATGAATTTATTTAAAAATAATCCACGCGACACGTATATGTATATGTTTATTCAAATGAAAACTTGGCATATGCATCTGATAAAATACAACACTGCTATTACTTCTATAACAAAATTTTCGTGTATAGGTCGTATTATACTTTTTCCTATTATCAATGGTTAGTAGACACGAAACGTTGCCAATTAAAACATATCAAAAACGCTCTTGAGTAACATACAATTTAAACTTTTTTACGCAGAAAACTAAAAAGTAACATTTATATCGTTCAAATAATCAGTGTTTTCGTAACATCCTAAATTTCAATTGACGCACGGTGGAGCATCTTTGCATCAAAATGTCATGATCCTTTCGCATATCTACGAGAGTCTGCGTCATAACTGCTATTGTTACAGTTCGCGATTCCTCGAGAGATAATCGATGGATTATCTTGCAGTTGCGAATATTCTATATAACGCTAATGGAACTTCTCCGACTATCTTCCGGTTTTTGTTAAGGAATTTGCAAGTCTATATATATATAAATATAAATATAATTTTCACGTGAAACGATAAAAAAAAAAGAATCTCGAGCGCACGCGGATGTATACTGATGTATATATAATAACGTTGCGCTGACGTGAATCTGTGAGTTTGCTCTTTTCTTTCTTCTTTATATAGTAGAGCATTTATATAATAGTTTGATCATTCTTCGGTGCTATTTTGAATTGTATTGTATGGGAATGAGATTTAGATTAGGTAGTGTATAATATAGAATTTTCGGTGATTTTTTTAGTAGGTGAATTATGTATTTTAGATTTTGAAATTAATTTATAGATTATTGTTCTCGTGTAGAAAGTTCAGCATCACTTGGCCAGATTTCTGGTAAAAAACAAAACTGTTAGTTTTTACACTAACCAATTGGAAATAAAAATTTTTTTAATCGGTATATTGGACAATCAAAAAATTGAAATGGCATTCAGTTCGTGGAAAATGTTTCCTAAATAAAATCTCTCTCAAATACGGTATTCAATTTTTTCACGCGCAGAAGTAAATTATTTGAGAGTTTTATAGTCACAGTAAAGGCTTCTGTTACGGGAATATACGTTATCAGATAAATATTTTATTTTAAATCAGAAATATCAATATTTTCTGTAGAGGTATATACTGTGATACATTTAAAAGATAAATTGTACGTTCCATATAGAAATAAAAGTTTACTATCGACACGTGCGGAATCGAGATATGGTGGTAATCAGTGCCAAAACCAAAATCCTCGTTATATGCCGGTTGAATCCGACAGTCCACGTGCATCAGATCTTATACGCGGAAGTGCCGTAGGCAACGGAACAAGGCCGGAAATTGGAGTAGCTCTGCGTGTGGGCGACGAAGGGAGGGATGAATTAAGTCGGAAGTGTGGTACGAGTTCGAGGGCCTCTGCGTACCGTGAGACACGTGTGAGGCTATACACTTCGTACTATTCATTATGCAGTCAATGACATTTTTTTATGTGCGTACGCGGATTGCAATGGAAAGTGAAAACTTGAGAATCGAATCGGTTCAATTATAAATACATATAACGTAGTAGTACAGTTTATTTTTTAATTTACTTGTTTATACATATGCGTACACTATACAATATATTTAAACTTTCTCTTAATATTTTTTAATAATATTTATTAATTAGTTCGTATATAGTCTAAATGAATATCATATTAAAATTGCCCTTAATTTTTAGTTTATTTCCGCTCGATTTCTCTTCTGCAGGTTATTATTTGTATAGATATATGTACAACAAATCGGTTCAACCTTCAATTATTGCACATTACATTACAAACAATAAATTATGAAAAGTGAAAGTCTAATACGAAAATATATAAAAGTGTGATGTATCATTTATTATAAACAATGCTTCTTCCCCATATATTTAATGTGCAATTGATGAATATATAAGATATTTGCACTCGAGTGATTCCTGATTCGATTACTTTCCAAAACCTTGGTCTCGGAGTCATCGAAACGTATCCATGTCTATATTGGATATACTGTTCGATCATATACAAGTAAGGTCAAACTGTCGGGGTTCTATGACCGTAGTTTCACCATTTCTTCTCATTACTTCTTATATTCGTTGATTTCAAGGTTGTGTAGGAAAGATGATTCGTCAACGCCGTTTAGTAAATTCTGATGGTTATAATTAAACTATATCTTCCGGTTAAAGTAATGATTGAAAATACTTCATTTATTATATATACATTTCCATTTGTGTTACTATTATAAATACAAACGTAACCAACAGAATCGCTTTCTTCGAGGAATTTGATGTATTGCTATTGTTAATGGAAGTGCATTTTTAAATGGTACTATGTATGTGTTTGAGTAATTGCTTGCAATCAAGACTAATAACAAAACTGTAAGTTATGCATTTTTTTGAATTCTTAAGATGTATTTTTTTAAGTGAATTATGCAGAATACAATATATTAATGATGATAGATATGATTTATTACTATATTGGATAGTTTTCTTCAAACTATTATTATTAGAGATATTAAAATACGAAAACAACAATATGTTGTTACACGGTATAATAATAAATCATAATAAATTATTGTATCGTTAAATGGTTGATTTTTTTCTTTTCATTTTTTATCGCCAGTATTGCATACATCTATTTTTCTATATACACAAAACTGTATATTTTGTAGAATACATTAGGTATTATTTTTAGTCGCATGATACATGTTTGAGAGGATTTGATAAGGGAATTAATTGTAGTTGTTAGTTTAATAACAAATATACGAGATATTTACATAATAATGTTATTCGCCGATAAAGAAAATAAAAGATAAATTATAACAATCAATTAATTTAGTGAGTTTAATTGTAATCATTCTATAAATATACCGACGTTTAATAAAAAAAGTTATCATTATAAATTATTCATTTTAATACGCCAACAATAATTTATAACAGTAGTTATTATTTTAATTAGTTTATGAATTACACAACAGTGTACTATTAATTAGGGACATAATTACTTGACCTCTATCAAACTTGCAGCAAACTAATTTCAATACAACTCCAATCTAAACTATGGACTTTGAATTAGCAAAATTGCAATCATCCCTGAAAGATTTTGTTTGAAATTACCACATCGCGGTTCTTTTATAAAGTGAGCTTGAGGTCACAGAAACTCAAATTGAAATTGATTTTTCACTAACCTGATCGCTGATATCCAGAGCTTAAAAAATACATCAAATTATCGAACTATTACGAAAGCTTCTTATTTCTCCAATAATAATTTGACGACGTCATTACAATTTTTTTATTATTTAAAACGAAACTTAATATAAATGGCTTTTCTCACGCTATAAAATTTCCTTGGTTATAAGTAATATACAGATTGATGATTGGAACACGATATAAATTTAAGTTAATTTATGAGATAACCTCTGGAAAAAATATTATGTGTTCACGCAGGTACACCGAATGCTCTTTTTCTATTTTTTAATTTCGTATAGCTGCATGTTATGAGAGTAACGGATGGCGGAAATTGATAGTTTCGTATACAACGTTTAAAAAGAGAAAGAAAAATTATGTACAGACGATCGATGAGCCATCGTTCGTTCGCATCGTCTTATTTCATAATTGCTTGACCTACCATTCGATAAAGCGGATTATGCACGACTGTTATGCTTTAAAATATTATTGCATCCTTCTCCCGACGTAAATTTATAAGAATGGTAGTACTTTGGAATATATTTATCATAATAATGTAGCTTATTATATGCATTACTCTGATGCTGCAATATTACTTATATCAGATATTTTTAGGTACTTCATCGAGCTGTTTCTAATTTAGAATTCCATCATTTTGATTGACAAATTTTAATTTCCTTTTTTAGCATAATATCATTTCTATTGCAGATACTTTGATGAATACATGATTGTCCATGAGCTACGTGAAATTTATACATTAAATTTTATACAATAACAATCTTACATCTCATTTTAATTATATATAACCTTATTATGCACTATACATAATAAGGTTATATATACAAATTCAAGCCATCTTACAAAAAAAAAATTCTTCCTCTATAGAGTTCACTCAAATTAAAATCGAATACTTTTATCTTTATGAATGTATATATGTATATATATGCACGACGTTTTATGTAAATCATTACGTAATGGTAATTATAAATAATATAGATAAAAAGATGTAATAATCTTTATTCCGGTTGTGTAGGCCAATACAACCGTAATTACCAATAGCAATTTGTGGCTGGAGCTCGTCATAGGTAATAATAAAAAAAAAAAATAAATCCGCATCTCGCGCGCGCACGCTCGAGTTAATTGAGCGCATCCGAGTTTAACGAGAGGACTTGCAGGCGATTTTATGTTACCGTAAAATACGTATACCATCTAATTTAATCGTTTCTATATTAACGATCGCTCGAAATTTTATGAATTAAAGTATTAAACGGTTACCTATATATTTATACTTGTAGAAAGTCCTTTCGCTTTAACTTTTCACTTTGCAATTGTTCGTTCTCGCTTTTTTTTTATCTATTTAATGCGCCTTAGCTGGCGTTAACGTTATATACGACATGGAGGTGCATTAGAGTTCAGTAATTAAGAAATTACTGTAATAAAATTATGATGAATAATAAAATATTATTTATAGCGTGTGTACGAATGATGTGTAAACGAAATTATTTAAATTTAATTGTTCACTATACATAAATTTAAATGGAATGCATTTAGTAAAAGAAAAACGCTGATCATAGTGAAATATAAAAATATTGTTTAATAAACGATGTTTTTTTTGTCACATATATCGTTATATAATTTACTGTTTTTCAATTTTAGAAGATCACGAACGTATATATAAACATATCGATGTAAATGATATACTTCTTAAGTGTCTAATATTCGTAATTGAATTTTTTTGGTTTTCAACGATAGCCGTATGCACAAAAAAAATATTTTGATATTTTCCTCTTTACGTCTACGAATCCTCAAATGCAACTGTCATTTTTCGTTCGTAAAACGAGTTGCGGGTATAATGTTAGTGTCGATCATAAACGATGACGTTATTATACCGTCTCGTATATGCGTATACCATATACTGCTTGTGTATGTCAATTTCAAATCTTTTTTCGAATACTTTTGAAGTAAGTGAATTAAAAATAATCGTTGTGCGTCAAGGCAGTACTAGAATTTAATTTTTTCTTTAACGTTAAAAATTGAATAACACGTTACGTTTTTGGGACGCGTGTAGATTAATGAATAAGGAAAATACGTAATGACAAATATATTAATCATTAGTATTTCAATAAAAATATCTCGATATCGATAATTTTTATATTTGACTCCGTGTAACTCATCACCGCGAGTTATTATTTAATATTGAAACATGAAATACAGTATATTTTTTAAAGTAAAGTGTTAATAGCAACGTTCACTACGAATAACACATGCCTTTATTTACTTCCTGTTAATTACTTTTCAAGTGTTCATCTCGAATACACTAAATATATACCGCAGTTGAAAGACAAAACAACAATTTTGGTATTGAAAACATCTCGCTATTTAGCCTTGTAACGCCAAAACAAATTTTTCTCGTTTTTCTTTGCGAAAAGAAAAAAAACCTTCGAAAAGTACAAATAATCAAGTCTATATAAGTTAATTCAAGCAAACATTTAAGGAGAACAAAAACAGTACACCAACTTTCAAGGCCTTTCCACCAAACGGTCAAATCAGCCCAGATATCTATATTCGTTCGTCACGCGAGGAAGTGACTTGGGTGTATATACACGCATATATATATATGTATATATGAAAGCAATCGTTGTTTCGAATGCCCCACGTATTATACATACAGCTACTCCAGAAATATTATATATTCTACGCGTTTCGCATTTTATTTTATTATTTTTCTCTTCCTTATCTTCCTGTACTCTTTCACTCCGGTATATGTATATACTTATACCGTACGGACTTGCGTATATCCGTCGAATTGCGATTACAATTATTCAGGAAGCTGAGGGCCTACGGGCTCACGTGTGTCATACGCAAGCGAGTTTGACGACCGACGGCTCGTTACATGCGCACTGACTTATATATATACTTAAAAGAAAACACGTGCGGGTATTTCATTTGTTTACAGGGATCCTATACATTTTATTTATATTAATAGATGTTTAAGGAAAACATAGTTGTATCATTACCTTTTTTAATTTTTTATTTAAATTGTAAATAACGCTATTGGTGCAATACTTTTGGTGAACAATATTAATACTTATTTACAAAAAAAGATAAATAATATACGAGTAATGAATTTAAATTAATCGAAGTCACGTTAAGATATAAAATTTTTGTCTACCCACAATTCTATATTACACAAAATGATGAAAGTTAACAATCGCATGCAGTATTGAAATGATTTATTGCAGTACAATTGGACAAATTGTGTATTTAGCGTATACTTTTTGTTCTATAGTAAAAACACACAAAGAAAACGAGAATATACAGTACATTTGTGTACAGTTTTATTTGAAAGGTAAGATTAACCAGTGTTTTAAAGAGTTGAAATAGAATAAATATGAAAGGAAAAGTGTTGGAGCTATATCAACTTGACAATAAGACAAGCGTCCTTTACTCATTGTCTACGAAATGCATACAAGACCGTTCGACTTTCAACTCGTTCTTTCACTCCTTCCACAGAGCTCGCAACAAAAGGTGTAATTTCTACAAGCGTGTGTATATATACGTATATACATAACCGTGATATAAAATAACGAATTCGAGCGAGTGCGCCCACAATGTACATGAATTCGGATTTAACTGTTTTGTATTTCTCAAGTCAAGTTCCGCAACCGAAACGACTAATATTTTTTTCTTGTACTTATATATATATATGTATAATATAGTCTGCGGGTTACCTTATCAGACGACTGTGAATTCAGTATTGTTTTGTTGCTTTGATGTACATACTTATGCGCTCGATAACGCGGAAGTTTTCAGAAGAAAGAGAGTTAGAGACGGAGAGAGAGAGAAATCTTGTAGAGTTGAATTGTGTCGGTGATGAATGCATTTGCGTATAGCTACTAGACTGCGCTTGCGATATTTACGAGCTTGGGTATAATAAATGAATACGGAGCTGATTTTCTATCGGAAATCGTTTTTTTTTATTCGTTCGTTTATTGACTAAACTGATGAAACGGTTAGGTTACAATTATAAAAACACAATCATCAATTGAAGTTAGTTTGCATATCGTTTGTACCCTAACCATTTCATCAGTTTGTTGTCGCAAGATACACGAAAAACATTGGTGACTTTTTTCTTATGTGATAGATAAGTATCTGGTGGTTTGAGAGTTCGATAGCTCAAAACAAGTCGAGGATGTATTGTTTCTATTAATTATAAATAATAAAATTTTATGTTTGAAAGATGTAATGCTACGAAGATTCGACGAGGGGGAAGTCTGGGGAAAGTCTTGTTGAATTATCCCAGACTTTTAAAAATAATTTTAAAATCTTGTAAAATGTGTGGGAGAAAAGTCTGGTTGATTTAAAATATATTAAGTCTGGCAAAAGTATGGGATAGTCTCACCAGCTAGACTTTGCCAAGACTTTATAAGCCAGACTTTTCCCAGACGTTTCCCATACTTTTTTTTTACACGGGTTATCTCGTGATTTGTATTCGTGTTCAGGAAGGATTACTCTGATGGGATTACGAGTTAAAAATGTACAGGATAATCTTTTTTTTTTCTTTATCTTATGCAATGTATGCGCTTTTTAAATTTCTAATGAATCTATGGTAAATTATCGATCCATACGTTATATTCGTAACGACAATTTGTGATGAAAATATATTCTTAAATTTATTTCAACAATTTTTCTCGTGTATTATAAAATGCAACGATAAATAATACGTTGACGCTTGTAAATATAAGATTTTATAATTTGTACAGGTAAATTGATCAATATGATATAATAAAAATAAGAAAGTGACGAAAAGAAAATGTTGAGAAGATATATAGACACAGTGTTTTCTTAAAATGTAGGATTAACCAGTGTTTTAAAGAGTTGAAATAGAATAAATATGAAAGGAAAAGTGTTGGAGCTATATCAACTTGACAATAAGACAAGCGTCCTTTACTCATTGTCTACGAAATGCATACAAGACCGTTCGACTTTCAACTCGTTCTTTCACTCCTTCCACAGAGCTCGCAACAAAAGGTGTAATTTCTACAAGCGTGTGTATATATACGTATATACATAACCGTGATATAAAATAACGAATTCGAGCGAGTGCGCCCACAATGTACATGAATTCGGATTTAACTGTTTTGTATTTCTCAAGTCAAGTTCCGCAACCGAAACGACTAATATTTTTTCTTGTACTTATATATTATATGTATAATATAGTCTGCGGGTTACCTTATCAGACGACTGTGAATTCAGTATTGTTTTGTTGCTTTGATGTACATACTTATGCGCTCGATAACGCGGAAGTTTTCAGAAGAAAGAGAGTTAGAGACGGAGAGAGAGAGAAATCTTGTAGAGTTGAATTGTGTCGGTGATGAATGCATTTGCGTATAGCTACTAGACTGCGCTTGCGATATTTACGAGCTTGGGTATAATAAATGAATACGGAGCTGATTTTCTATCGGAAAATCGTTTTTTTTTATTATTCCCGTGTAAAAAAAAAAGTATGGGACACGTCTGGGAAAAGTCTGGCTTATAAAGTCTTGGCAAAGTCTAGCTGGTGAGACTATCCCATACTTTTTGCCAGACTTAATATATTTTAAATCAACCAGACTTTCTCCCGCACTTTTGCCAGACTTTATAATTATTTTTAAAAGTCTGGGATAAATCAATCAGACTTTCTCCCGCACATTTTGCCAGACTATAATAATTTTTATAAGTTTGGTATAATTCAACCAGACTTTCCCCAGACTTCCCCCTCGTCGAATCTTCGGCGCACTGCATCTTCCAAACATAAAATTTATATTGTATCTAATTAATAGAAACAATACATTCTCGATGTTTGATCTATCGAACTCTCAAAACCACGAGATACTTATCTATGACATATAAAAAAGTCACTAATTTTTTCGTGTATCTCGCGACAACAAACTGATGAAACGGTTAGGTTACAATTATAAAAACACAATCATCAATTGAAGTTAGTATCTCGTGATTTGTATTCGTGTTCAGGAAGGATTACTCTGATGGGATTACGAGTTAAAAATGTACAGGATAATCTTTTTTTTTTTCTTTATCTTATGCAATGTATGCGCTTTTTAAATTTCTAATGAATCTATGGTAAATTATCGATCCATACGTTATATTCGTAACGACAATTTGTGATGAAAATATATTCTTAAATTTATTTCAACAATTTTTCTCGTGTATTATAAAATGCAACGATAAATAATACGTTGACGCTTGTAAATATAAGATTTTATAATTTGTACAGGTAAATTGATCAATATGATATAATAAAAATAAGAAAGTGACGAAAAGAAAATGTTGAGAAGATATATAGACACAGTGTTTTCTTAAAATGTAGGAAAGAAAACAGAGAACGCGAGAACAATAAATCAATGAGTTTCTCACAAAGTTGAGCTCCCGTTAATAAAACTTTTCACTTGTCGATTTCCTGTCTTTCACAGTGTACTACATCCCGTCAACAGAAGCCATCACAGGGACAATGTGGGTCGCTTTTCACGCGCTTCGATCTCAAGGCCACAGATGCGCAAAAACCGTTAAGACCATACCAGGCAGGTGTGAGAGACGAATCCCTTTTATATTCACTCCCTGAGAATCGGTAGGTATATACACGGAGATTTACAGAGGAGTGAGAAACTAAAACTTTAATCTATGTAAGAGGCGGAGAAGTTTGTTGAAGGAAAATTATATTCAGAGAAGACCATTTGTACAACGACAGTTGGTCTAAATTTAACTTTCTGTCGTCGTTCGATTCGGCACTAGCCAAGTTCCTCAACGTTATTTCCGAACACTATGATTTATAGTGGGACTTTTCTCCTCGATTCGATCTCCAATGGTTGGTTTTTTCTTTTTTACTTTTCTTTGGTTACCGCTGATCGATCTTGCACGCGTTCTATAAAAATCGATCTTTTTCACTGCGCTAATTCACTTTGTGTAGTTTTTTCGACAATCTAGAAAGTATCAATTATTTACTATTCTGCCGATTATAATCCTCTATTTTATCAATATTTTAAATTACAGTATTGTTTCAATTAATGGAAATTGAATACCAGTATTGTGAAGTATATAACATTTGTTTCAATCGAATTTTAATAAAAAGGATCGAATAATTGAAAAATGCGTATAATTTAACAAAGACGTGGAAATGCAATATAATTTCAATTCTTGCTTTTTCACGTTACCCGTCTATAAATTTAATATTTTTTAAATACATTCGAAGCATACATAATATGGAATTTATTAAAAAATTTGTAATGTGCATTTAAGCGTTAATTAAAAGAATTTATATTATAATATATAAATAAGCGGTAAATTAAACAAAAAAAGCATCTCCAATGATCGATATCGAATTTTACCTGATTCTGAAGACAACGACGCAATCTTATTGCATCAAAAATAAGTAAACCCTGTATTAATCCTTTCAGTAACAATTAAATAAGTTTTATCATCGAACTCTTAATATAGTGAATCTGGTACACCAGAAACTATATGAAAGAAAATGTATAGAAAAAAGAAAAACGAAGGAGAATGTTAGAGAGAGAAAAAAAAGAAAAGGTTAACCTATAAAAAAGCAATACAGAAAAGGATATCGATCATATGACAGATAGTTAATACTTGTACTTAAATTTTTTATGTGCCAATGCCAAGTCAATTGGCTGCGTGTGCTTATTTCAAAACGTCACGGTTGCAGGCACGTGAGACGCAACCGATCAACGTGATTATATCTACAGTGTACACTGTACGGATTGTATCGGATTAATGGATTAACATGGATATGGATATGCACATATATGGATGTGATAGGGATAAACAAATAATTATGCAATTGTTTAAATTCACTGAGTTTTCGTATATTTTCTTCGTTAAATTATCGGTGAATAATACAATATCAGTAACATATATCATTAATGATAATAATAAGTAATAATAATTACTAATATTAATGACGATTATTATAAAATTAATTGGGTGGATGTCGCATAGTGATTATACATGTATATATACAATCGCACCCTATATATATATATATCAATTCTACATGGAAGATCGTTACAATCTCAATTTCGCTCATTATCTTTTCACGTCTATTATTTCGTTCACTCGCGGACATTCCACTATAGATGTTTATTATTATGTTATGCCGATAACCACGAGAATCACGAATTAGTATATATCTATGTAGTGCCTTATGGAAAATGCTCGTAGGTTACGCGATGTAATTATGCGTGTATACCAACAACGTGTTGCTAAAATTTCAATTCCTGTACATTGTTTCTTTCTTTTATTTTGTCTTCATCGCTGAGCAGTGTGTGCATTTGTTACATAGTGTAGAAAATTCAAGGAAGAGCATTTTCCAGTACATGGTAATTAGAAAGAAAATTATATAAACCAACCATTGTAACATCGGTTTGCGATTCGTTACATCTTTTTTTTTTCTTATCATTTGGCGAATGTATGTTAATAATGATCTTAAGGCTCTCGTTTATCAAACAAATAGTAGAAATGTATCCATTTTAAACATATATACACACGACTCATTCTTACATTTGCGCACTATATATGTATATAATAATCGTCTTAAATACAATAGACAATAACGAACATACTTTCTATTATTCTCTTCTACATAATCTACGTATACTAAAAATTCTACGTGTATATACGACAAATTTATAACGTAGCTTTTTTTTTCTTTCTCATAATATTTATGTATATCACAGACGATGCCTTAACAATTAATGTGTAGATATATATATTTATAACGAATACACGTTTACAGAAATCGACAATATACGCCGGAAGAAACTGTCGATCGAAATGCGATTATTCACGCGATCAGTACGTGATGTGCGTCTTGTACAGTTCTTTTTTCTTCTGTTTCTTCTCGCGAACGAAAAAAAAAAGAAAAAGATGAAACAGAGGAGACGAAACTTCCGCTCGTTGCACGTAACAACCAACAAGTTTGTTGCCAAGCTAGATCTAACGGTACTTCGTCAAGTGCAAGAGAGAAAGAGAGGCATGGAATGCCGAGCTTGTACATATGTATGTGTGAGCGAGTGTGCATGTGTACGTGTGTATGCGTATCTCACAACTTATACCGGCTATTATTTCATCTTTCCAGACAACAACAAAAAAAGAACCACTACCTAGGTGTTGTTCGGTTCGAATATCTCGATTCCCTTCCTCGTTTAATTCGGTATTTTAAAAGTGTTAAGCTAAATCTGTTAAAAAGCTATATCTTTTTTTGTTACAATATTTATGGTTTTATGAACTTTAAGGTGGTTTTTTTATCGAGTTTTTAGTTTATTACGTTTTGGATATTGTATAGACGATTTTATTGTATACGATTCGAATGTTTTATTTTAACTCTTTCAGATACGACGAAAATAAATTAAAATTTAGTTATTTAAAGTTTAAAGTAATTGCAACGTGTTGACTGACAAAGTGTAATAGTCAAACTTGACTTCGAAATAAATTATTCTATAAGAGTTAACAAACCACCTTTAAAAAAAATGAACGTTAAAACGAGTATCGAAACCTCTTCTTCTTCTTCCCTCTTCGTGACTCGATTGGCTGCAGCTGTTCCATGAAAGATCGATGTTGCGCGTTGAAAATTGTACCGCCGTCTCCTCCATTGATGAATCCAAGAATGCAGTATGAATGTGTATGTATATATCAACAGTTTCTTGCCGCAAATACGAAGTCGACGTTTTCTATAGGATCACGTGCAATTCTCGCAGTGCAGTCTATCAGTTCTCAGGTGACGCGAAACCACGTCAGCTGATCGGGTGTGTATGTATTTTTTTTCCGGTTCCCGGCGTGAAATATCGATCGTACAGTAGCAGTTGTAGCGGTGCGTCAAAGTCAAGGTTCGAGCATCACCGCGAGCTTTCGAAACTTCACTTGGCTGGGATCGCGGAAAATAAAGGAAAAATTAGTCAAACGGAATTCTTGACGTGGCTTTCGGCCACAATTCCACAAGATATAATTTAAATTTCTTCTTCCTCGACGATTGGTAGGCTGCTCTGGTGAACCAATGGACTGGATCGCGCAGTGAACGCCAAGACCCAGTAATCGATGTCCTTAGGATTTTCGAGTAAGAAAGTTAGAGCGACTGGAGTGTCGCATCCTTTTTGCCTTACGAGAAAACCATCTTCACCGCAGCGCTCGATCGTTGTGTTCCTCAAGTTGAGGACACCGAGAGGTCGGCAAATTTTCTTTTGAGGATAGATGACTGCAAAGTGCTCGACACTCGTACGGTAGACCTTGACTTGGACCGACTGACGATGACCTCCGTTTGGACCCAAAAGAGTCATGTATCCACTCATATTTTCCGTATTCCAGCACGAGTCGACATTCGACTGCTTGCTGCTCGACTTGTCGAAATGAAGAAAGTTGGTGTGCATCGCTACGTCGGCCGGCATCTTGACTGGTTTATTAAGTAGCTGTTGTTATGATTACCAAAACTGAGACTTTCAAACAAGAGCTTTTGCAAAAGCTTGGGTAACTTTATTTAAGCAAAGTATAGACACTTTATTTGGCTTGTACACTGTGACAAAGCGTCCAGACAACTGACTCGAGAAAACTTTCACCGCTCGTATTTATAGCCACCGTAGGAGGTGGCGCGCATGCGTTGATTTTGAACGCGGAGTCGCTACGTCTGCCCGTTACGTTGTGTATGTGCGCGAATGGAGTAGGAGGATGCACGCGCCGGAGCTTTATTATCGCGCGCGCTTTTTCGATCCGGTTTCACGATTAATCGACCGGACGATGTCTTCGTCTCGCGTACGCGCGCAAAGTTTTTGTCCTTGATATTACGGTTTCAGCGATTTCTCTCCGCTTTGTTTATTGACGTTCGGGAAAAATCATTTTATTTCGGGTGTATTCAAGTAAGTCTCTTATTCTTCGAAAATGACGTTCATTTTATTTGGATCTTGTTGTATAGGGATTTTTTGGCCTATAAATTTCATCGTTCGTGGATTTCTTAATTTCAATATTTTTGTAAATCATAAGTAAAGCTAAGTCTTTTCTTACATTACCGAAAATAACAATGTAAAAATCAATAGCTTTACATTTTTTATACGGTAACGGGATTTATTATTTATTTGAGAAAAGAAAATAAACAATATATTCTAGAGATTCGAGAAAAAGTACTCGCCTCGAGATTTGTAGAATCTCTGATAACCACGTGTACGTCGTATTACTTAAGAAATAAATTGATTTTTAATCACTGTTAAAGGAAAATTGTATACAGATATACGCAAGTTGCACGTGAACAAATTAGTGACAAGGGAACTTTTCCGTAAAACGATCTAGCCAACTTTGTCGGTCACATTAAGAAATGATTTTATGAAACCTCAGAATAATTTTGGCAGGTGGCCCACAGCGGGCAATCCCGTTTCAGACATTTAATAGGAAGTGTTTTATTTTAAATTTTAGAAAAGTTCCTTGAATATTATTCTACTCGTTCGAGTTTACCGCTAATTTTATAATTTATTAAACTGTCGACCGAGCTTTTTTTTTATTCTTTTAATAACAACGTTCTCCTGTAATCGTTTAATTATGAATTGGTTTTTTTATGTGCTAGCAAATTGTGGAGCGTGTCAACGCGAGATTAGATTAAAAACTTATTGTATTTCGTGGATTTTAATCGCATAACTAAATTTTCATAATTGCATCGTAAGCTCGTATATAACAATTTATCTGACGCAAAGTGAATGCTCTAACTTATTTGTTTTCAAAATTAATGTAATCCTATATACATGCTGGAAAATAAAATCCATTACTAAATACAACGAAAATCTATCTAAAACAAAGATAATATTAGTAACAGTAAATAAAGTAGATATAGGTTCACGTTTCACTTGGATTTTCCACTCATCGTTAAGTATTTGTCTACCCTTCTTTTTTACGTTGTGCCAAGTTCCCTTATTGCGTGTCGTAGAAACACCAGAATTTCCCGCGGTGTACTTACAATACACACGTGTACGAAGGGTTCCTGTCTACACCTATATATATATGTGTGTATAATATGTACATATACATAGAAAGGACCAATTGGGATTGCAGCAGGCGTCTAGAGGCACGTGTCTCTGGACTTTTCTCTTTGCCTCGTCCTCGTGCGTCTCTTTGTATATGTGCTGGCTCTCCAATTTGCGGTACACGCAGTACACGTGTACTGCCTCACGCTGATATAACAATTTTCTTTTATAACCGCGCTTTGGTACTTCATGCTACGCGTGTCTCTGCTTATACGCGTATAGGACATGCGTTCTTGTAATTAAGGACCGACTGCTGTCGCGAGGCACGTTTTCGCGCGTAACAATTTTTCTTTTTCAATTTATATAACCGTGATCGTTGAACAATTTGCGATTTTTTTTCGGTTAACTATCATATAGGATTGGACGATGATCGAGAAAGTATATGAAAATTGTAGGAGTTATTAACGTCCTAATAAGTAAATAAATGTGTATACACAAACTATTGTAAAACTTTCCTTTAAGAGGTAAGAAATAACATTCATTAAGCATACTTTGTTTTTAAACGTTTCAACAAGTAAACCAGTCGACTTCCTTCGGGTCTCGTGTTTTTTTTGCTCCTTCATCCGAGAATTACCGGGTCAGTTTGACGTTAGTCATCGAGTACCGGTATATAACAGCGACCCTCTAATTAACGAGACGGCGTGTATAAAGAGGGGAATCTGTATGATGTATACTTTTGAAATTTAGCGCGGGTGTAACTGCAAAAACAATTAATGTTTGTTAGTTTCTCAATAAGGTTGCCAACCTATTTACCAACAACATAGTATATCTACGTCAAATAAAATTATATGATTTACACTCGATCTGCGAGATTTTATTTATACAGTTTAATACTTTCTTGTGCGGACTCTTTAGATAATTATGATTTTCTTCTTTTGTTTATGTATATATATATATATATATATATGTTATACATTGTTGTAATGTTTCCTAAGGAATTTCTAACGCAAGGTAGTAATTACTATGAATTATTGACTTGAATGTTTTACTGTCAATCTTTTCGAGTAACAGAATGCAGCGAGTCTAGTTAAAATATAACATAGTTATTGGGTTATCGTGACTAGTCAAAGTTAATACATATGTACAGTTTTTATTTTACAAGTTAAAAATAACCATACAGGTTAATATTTTTTATCTATGTACATGTACATTATTTCTTGTTTAAGATTAAAAAAAAATATCAATCATTAAGTACACCATTTATTTCGAAATGATTATCTTTCATAACTGATAATTAGGTCGACCATATGACACTCAGTTTCTTCTTTTAGAGCGAAAGTGTCTAAAACTCACACTAATACAACAATCATCGTTCTTTCGTTTTCTCTTCTCTTTTCCTTTTTGTTTATCCTCCGTCTGTAATTAGGCGGATTCATCGAAACGCCGACGACGTAGGACCTTTGTCTCTTTCCCAGCGCTAAGAATACAGCAGCTGCTTGTTTTTCGGTATATACCGCACCCCAGAGACTGGAAAAATATCAACAATACGATGACGAAGCTGGATTTCCATTATACAAGTGTAAGTGTGTATTATTCAGTTGAAATTTTCTTTTTTTTTTGTTCACAAATTGATCTATCGGAAAAAATGTAGATTTTTATCTATTATCTTCGATTAGAATTAGTCGATAGTAGAATTTATCGGTAAAGTCGCACGTGTTATTTTAAATATATGTATATAAATATCAGATTGACGACGAATAAAAAAAAACGGAATGTGGAAGTTGTCAATTTATATATCTTTGGCTGTTTTTAGAAGGCATGTGTGAATCAATCGACGCATCAATATTCATTTGCGGTTGTATCGAAAACGATTGAAGAGGCAACGGAATACTAATAATCTCGAAAACAAAATGGGAAAATCGAAATTTTCGGTTGGTATCTGTGAACGTATATCGATGGAAATAAGTGGGTTATATGTATTTAAGTATTTTAGAATTTTAATTTTTTTTCTCTACAGCGCATTGTATTTGCAGCTTTAGTGAGAAATGAATGCAGTGGCACGAAAAGAAAAATAAATATAGAAAGATAACAATAAAATTGAAATACTTAATCAACTTAGTATGCGAAAATTCAAATTTCTTTCACACATATTATTATTGTATACATATTAAATATCATTTATCCGCGTTAAATTTATATATACAAATTGAATTGCCTACGTACTGTCTAAAATTACACTTACAATAGTAATTTATTAACGAAATCTCATTTTTCAAATAAGATTACAAACACAATTTTGGTTATTGCGCTAATTATACGAAGATTATAATAGATTATACGATAGTCTCAAGGTATTGGCATCGATCCAAATACGTTTTACCTATATACATACATATATACATATAAGCTTCGTAGCAATTAGAGAAAAATATATACTCGTTATCAGAAAGCTCGTGTACTTGATAAAAAGATTACGAGTCAAGTACACATCTGTATATCTAATGTAAAACATATGTTTAAGTAAAATTACAACATCCCCGAAGGTTGGACTAAATTCTTTTTCTAGCTATCTTTGATACGATTAACTATTTTAGTGTAAATGAAGTATATAGAAAACGTGTAGTGGAAACGCAAGACCTAACGAAATTTTCCACTCACGAAATTCATTCATCGCTCATATACCTATAATGAATGAATGACAATACTTTGTGCGTGCTTGTTTTCTTGCTTATATACACCACGTATTGGCGAACAATATGGTGAGTCATCGATGAAAATTGCTCTGTTATAGTTGTTGTAACCGAACGAAGCTGAGCTGATGGTCAAGATAATGTGCATTTTATTCCTCTTTTAAGGGATTAACATTTTTCTTTTTCACCAAAGATTATATATTATATATTATACATTCTTTGCCTCGATTTCTTTTTAACATTTTGTTCAAGATGGAAAACGCGAAGAGAAAAAAAATGGGAGCTACGCTAATATACAATGGCGTATCGTAAAACGTTTGTACTGCAGGACGTTAAAATAAATTTTATGCTTAACATCATTTGCTAGAGTGAAGAGGAATAAAATATTATTAGTATATATTTAAGTAGTTTCTGTTCGTAGAATCGCTCGATAAAGATTCACAATAAAATTTTGCGTATCAAGGTTTATAGCGCGGGCTTAATTTCCTTTTTTTTCGTCGTATTAACATTTCTGATTCGTTAGGTGCATTTAGTCGTACCGTAATTAAAAAACATATAAATTACGAGTCGAACCTGCACAAACAAAGTTATAAAACAGCTCGAACGAAAACAACAATCCTTACTAATGCACCGTTTTTGATATTAGTTTTCAAATAGGATGTATAAGTATCGTAATACAATAGATTTAAGTTCTTCAGTAAATCCGCAACGGGAAATTAATGAAATCTCAAATAAAACTGAACTTTCAAGATTTTACTCTAAACCAGCAAGTTTATCAAAACCAGGAAGAAAACTGTTGGATGTTACAATATATATAATATATATAAAACAACTGAGCCGCAAACTTTTCCAATATTCGATGGCTTTATGAGCCAAAGAGTATATAAACCCTTGCGCATAAGAAATAATTTTGTCTGTATATGTAGACACGTATATATAAAATTGACTTAGGATCGGTGTATAAGGTGTAAAAACTTTTTTTCTTCTTAAATATATAGGTATTACTCAAAACACAACGCGCTTCATTTTCTACTACGAAATTTTTCGATTCTGATGAGGTTCCAAGATTCCGGTCATTGACTCTATTTTCACTCAAGGAAAAGTACTCGATCGCAAAAGAAAATGTATTCCATAGTGTAAACATGTTTTCTCTCCTCAGAATTGTGTCATTCGGACTATTCGTGTTGTTTCACTGCAGAGGAAACATTTAGTTACGGTTTTTTTTCTGTTTTAGTGCTAATCGAATTATTCCCCGCTCTATTATTATTATTATTGTTATCGTAGTTACGAGGTAAAGATAATTAAATTGTTGTTCAATTGCATCTTATTCGATTTAAAATATTGTAATAATGTAAACGGTAGAATAAAAACAAATTTATATTTGTTTGTCAATACAATAATGAACAATGAGTAGTTTAGTACCCTATTTGCGAGTGATGATGAAGACGAGGTTACTTAAACTTCCATACACGTGGAACTGGCGCACGCGAGATATGCATAAAAACAAACCAATATACATATTAATAGATGTATTCTTCGGGTTTTCAAATTTGTAAGGAAATACGCTTACTTCAAAAATTTCAATTAAAAAAAATTGAGTAAACTTGTTGTTGTACATTGTGATGATTTCATTGGTATTTCGTTAGCGCAAATAAACAATACTTCTTCAAAGAAAAGATGTTCGTCTTGTTCGGGAATCGTATATCCTATTTTCAAAGACGAAATCGAACACTTATGTTTACGAGTCGGAGTTGCAATTCTACGCCGTGAAAGCTGTCAAAACAACGTTTCCCTACAGAACTTTCTATACAGAGCTTTTATCAAGCTTACGATTAAAGAATTAAATCTGAATACGATATCTATTTTACCAAATAATTTACATAGCATCAAGTTTACACAATTTGAAAAAGTTAAGTTGTTTTTATATTGTGTTTATGCATGTTACAATGTAGAAATCGGAGATCGTTATTGAAAAATTATTTGCATAATGAAAAATATCCTTATCGATAATCGTAATAACGTCGATAGGTTTGATCGTTAAAAATTTAAGTAATATTTACAAACACTGTCTGAATAATTATATTCCTAATTTAATAGTTATTTCATGGTAAGTAAATTAAGTTTCTAATCTGTAAATCGTTCTCACTTTCACCTTTGGTAATGGAAATAATAGATTATGATTGGATTAATTAACTTTTATATAATACTATTCCGATAAAAGAACATTTGAATGTGATCGAAATGCGATTTTTATGTTTTAAAATGGAATACAGGTGTATACCACGAATGGAAAAGAGTGTTTTTATACACAATTGAAACTATAAACCATAAAAAAGTCTTATCATTAAAGATAAAAGTACAAAGAGATTTTGTAATTTTCCCAATATGCGACCTCAATTTTTTTTTTGATTGGTAAAAAACGTTTGAAACAGGTTTTCCACAATGTTATCACGAAATTCTGTTTTCGACCGTGGCACAAAGTTTCCTTTACGAACAGAAGCAAACATTTCCCAACAAATACCGGTAACTCTCAGTAGATTATGTATATATATATATATCTATATATGTGAATGTAAGTGTGTTCAATAATATTTTCAATACGCTCTTGAAAGCGGCTTTACGATCTCGCATAAGCTCCAACGTGAGGATAAGTGATTCATATAATGCGCTCGTGTTTGCACCGTGTGTGCGATAAAAACCGAGAAAATCGTATACGCAGCAGCAGTCAGCTGAATGAATGTATTCTACTTTGATTTCATGGATTTTGTACACTCTTATATGTGTCAAGTTTTTTGATTTTTCTTAAATAATGTAGGATCTACGTGCAAACTTATAATTGTTATGTAACTCACATTTCTTACGTGTGAATAATTTAATAAATATTACAAGAAAAGCAAATATTACTATGAATTAATTCGAAGGTAATACATAATATTTACATTTTTGTGTACTATTTTGCATTAAACGTGGAAAAAAACTAAATGCGGATTCTGCACATGCGCATTGCGATGCAAAATTAATTTTTTTTCAAACGTTATTTATGTAGTTACATTACCTATAATTTAATAAATAAGTTCACCGTATTTATACATGAAATATCAAGAAATACGTATATAAATATATGTTTATATTGCTGTAAAACATTGAATAGACTAATTATATGTTAAATAAATAGATTTAATTATTTTTAATTATCTCTAGTATTGTATTTGGATAAATATATGCAATCTAAAATAACAAAATAAACAAAAACGTGATATATATCTCCATTAGCGATTGCGTCCAAAAATTGTACTTTTCAGTTGTGAATAATGCACTGTCGATTATACAAACGCTCGAAAATTATAAGTAAATAGAAAATAGTGTTGAGTTATCTCCGAGGCTATTGCACGAAAATATGTTTACAATAAAGAGCATAATAAAGTAACTATTGATTAGAGGAAATTTCAAACACAAATATTTGTTACTACTGATTGTAAAAATTGAAGTAAACGAAAACATAACTATGTTAAACAATTTTAGAAGTAGTAGACCCTCAATGTGATGACTTATTATTTGTGTATAATTAGAATATTTGAAGTAAACATTATGTACACTTATTTCTGTTAATTCTGTTAATCGTGTACGATTATAATTTTTATAGTTATATCGAGAATAAGTAAAGAATAATATAAAATCAAATAAAACAATGTTTCGTTTTATATCATTTTACAATATTCAATTAACAATTGCAACCTTGATCCATTTAAAAAAAAATAACGAGCTACCTGTTTCTTTTTTATCATAAGTGAATAAAATTAAAACATATGTCCGAGTATACAAAAGAAAATCACGTTTTTTCATTAATTTATCGGACACATTAAGTTGTTTGTCAAATAAAGATACAAGACGCGACAAATGAACAAACTAAAATAAGATTAAATAAATTCGAAATCAGTGAATGTTTAATCTTAGCATCATGAATCTTAGGCATAGTAAACCAGATGTTTCTTTAAAGGCTTATCAATTCTTATTGTTGCAACTCGCGCGCACACAGAGATATATATGTATATATATATAGATAAAGGTCGACGAACTATGCACGATCTTCGAATAGATTAGGATGGATTTTCGCACAAAAGCAAAATACTTACGCTCGTTGAAGTAGAGGAAAATAGAGAAGAGGAATCTTTTCCTTACACGAAAGCTTCTTGGGAAATGGTTGGCTTTTGGCTCGTTTCCAGGGTGCATCGTTTAACGTCACATTTGGCTTTTCGAATCGCCCGGTCGAGCTTAAGATATATAACCTAACGTTGCGTGAACATTTTTACTTTCTTCAAGCTAAGAGCTTTTCTGCAATTTTACATGGTTTATAAAATATCTCTGCATTACTCTGTTGTAGGGCAGTTTTTTTAATTTAATACTATAGAAGTACTTGTATTTTAAAGAATTATAAGATTTTAAGATTTTAGACTTTACAAGTTTAAGATTTTTCAATTACCATATTTGATCATACTTGTTTCAAGGTAAAAAATAGGCTATCGTAATGCATTCACATTTTTTTATCATTATATAAGAAATAGTGTATAAAAAAGTCATACTGCGTTTGGAGAATTTATTTGTAAATTTTGATTTTCCATGTATCAAGAAATTTAATATAAACACATTATATTAATTATTTGACTGTCTGTTACTAAGCAAACAATTCACCTGTTAAAGGAGAAAGTACAATAGACATAGCATAAAAATTGATTTATCCGTTCAGGTTCATGTCTACGATAGTATTGATTTTAAATAAAACAATACACCTGAAAGAAGTTAATTATACAAGTATAATTTATGAGCGGAAATTAATTTTTAATTCATACATATTGACATAGTTTAATAGAATATAGTATTGTAAAATGCGTAAAATACGATAATATTATCATAACATGGTTACGCTACGCCTTGTTCAGGTGGCGCCACAAACTAGGAATCAACTTACCAATCGAGAAAACTTTTGCTTTCTATAGACTTATAGCTTTACCTGTTAGATGGCGCTTGTCAATTTGTCTAAAAAATTAAATTGTTATCAGTTGATATTTTCAAGTGGGATGTAATGGATAATTATTAATTTGTTAAAGTTTATACACCTAATTAACATTAGATTTATAATATTATATTTACCTTTACTGTATAACATTATAATATTATATTTATCTGTAGTAGTTAACCAAAAAGAATTTATATTTATATTTATACATTTATTTTAATAAAAACGAATAGTCAATCAAAAAAACAAAACGATAGTATGTTATTTGTACGATTAAAAAAATAAATTGTATAGGAAATGTAGTTCACGATAAAATATTCTATAAGTTATACTTCCTTATGTAATTTCCAATCAAATTTCTTTTCCGCAATAAAAACTACATGGACAACAAAAAATTAGTTAAATATACATTTTTTAGTTTTTATATATTAAATTATATTTTTATTTATTAAAGTAGTGGGGTAATTTATTGCTGATATAATAAATACTTGATTGGAATATCGATGTGTTAAAAAAGTAATATATACCTTTATGCCAGTCTGAACCACTGCAGTACTTCGACATCAAACCAGATTCAACGCAGAAATGTATTCAAGTTGTGTCAAAATTTAATATATAAACTATAAAAAATAAAATATATTTAATTTTGTATAAAATATTTAAATTATTAATAGTAGGGTAAATGTCTCAATTACGGGCCCCTGACCAATTACTGGATTTTTGCATGCGTTTGTATGTTTAGCACTTATTGGTATTTTGCAGTCTGCTTCAATGAACACTAATTGGGACATTCACCTTATGTCGAATTCACTGAAAAGGTAAGATTTATTTATACACTTCAAATAATGGTACACTAAAAAATTTTTTTATTTTTGATTTTAACTTTGGGTTATACCTGGATTATTATATTTGTTACTATATTTTGTAGCAAACATTTATATCTATATAATAACATTCAGTGCAATTCATAAAAAAATTATTTATACGTTATAATGTTTGCTATAAAATATAGTAAATTTTAGTATATAGTTTTACTCAGAGTAGCTTATCTTTAATGTATAATTTCTTAGTTTTAAGAAAATAAAATATTAAATCTATAAAATTTTATATAATAAATTAAGGCGTATATAAATCTTATACCTGATTTCCATACAATTGTTTCATTAATGTACTAACAGTTTTCTTATATGGTTATCCGAATGAAAATGCACTGTAGGCAGAGTATTCATTAAATAAAACGAAAAGAGACTTTACATACAATTGTAATAATTAAAATGCTAAATTATTACTTATTTCTATATTAATTAATAATTTGTGAGTTTGAAACTACAAGATTTTTCTACAAATCTTTGATTCTACAGCACATGCTAATCTACCTGCACTATTATTTGCATAAAATATTACACCTAACTATAACACATTTACCTTTTCCGCATATGCGCAGAACGATCAATCTATCATTTTTACTTCGATCACACATTTCTGATAGCTTTTAACAATAACATTTACAAATGCTTGTTTTAAATAAATACATTGGTTTATGCGTTGAATTGGGCAACCTTTAAATATGACAGACGATATTTTTATTCGTCACCATCAGGTAGGTTTAAGGATATTTGGTGCTTGGCATGAAGGTGGAATATTGTATGTCATCTTAAATTACTTTGGATTTGGAATATCAGCATTTTTTTTGACATTCGCTCTTTGGAATACCTTTGAAGTTTTCGGCGATTTAGAGAAATTGACGGATAATTTGGTTTCTACCTCTGGAGTTCTATCTGGATTGTTCAAGTTTGCTACTATTTATATCAAGCGTAGGTAAGTTATGTTCTTTACTTTTTCAAAACAATGAGTATTAAAATTTCTTATATATAGTTGTTCTTTTAATACGACAAATCAATTAATTAATAATAAAATATTAATATCCGTAAACCACCATTTATTTTAATTTATTTACATTCATTATATTTCAATGACTGTGAAAGTATTTTTGTAAATTGATGATTTTATTAATTATTTTTTCAACATATCAAGGGATTTGGGAAGAGTTGTAAGTAAAATTAGTGAAGATTGGAACAACAATTCGGAGGAAATATTACCGGATATGAGAGAAAACTGTACGCGTTCTCAATTGCTATCTAAAATGATAATATTATTGTACAACACCATGAATTTTACATACATTCTCAGAACTTTGATGTCTTATATTTTTGACGCTACTGAAGACAGAAAATTTTTAGCTCAAGTTACGTTTCCTTTTGATGCCAGGCAATCGCCGTACTATGAGATTATTGTTACGGGACAAATTCTTACCGGAATCGTATGTTTTAATGGTCATGCTTTAATAGAAGGGCTTCTAGCTACTTCGGTAATGGGCAAATTGGTTCAAAAAATTGTTTAGCATGCCAATGTAAACACACAAGTATATTAATCTGAAGTTATCAAATTTTTATACAATTTATAGGTGTTACATGCCAGCTCGAAAGTAACAATTGTACAAGGAGAAATTGTAAGATTTTCATCGATATGCCAAAAGAATTATGGAAATAAAAAGCTAGTATTGATGGCTTTAAGAAGACTAGCTGAAAAGCATCTGAAATTTATCGAATTTTCAGAAGATGTCGAAGATGTTTTTTCATACGTTTCATTTTTTCACATTATGTTTATAACATTAATGCAAGTTCTTTCAGGTTACATGTTTCTTGAAGTACGAACATCAAATTAAAGCTATATGAATAATTATTTCATTAAAATTATTATTTTAATTAATTGTAAAATTTTATAGGAGCTGGAAGGGGGTGTAAAGCCAGTAAATTTAATTATGTATGCTACACTGACTATGTCATTTTTAGTGAGTGCTAGTTATTATTGTCTTGCTGGAGAATATTTAACTTCTCAGGTTTGTTAATACATTATAAACATTTTTTATTTACCTGTAACTACAAATTGTAGATTTGCAAAAATCTAAAAATAATGCGATTAACTTTTATAGAGTGAATCTATATTCCACGAACTGCGTGATTGCCAATGGTACAAATTTCCGATCAATGATATGAAAATAATAAATTTCATGCTAATGAAAGCCTGGAAACCAGTAAATTTAACTGTTGGAAAGTTTAGTAATCTGTCACTTCTATACTTGACAAGTGTAAATAAATTATTCAATATTAATTTTATTCATATAAAAACTAATATGTTAATATTTTGGGTAGTGACTTATAGATAGCTAAAATTTATTTAAGTGTTTTTATATAACTAATTTTTGCAGATATTGAAGACTTCATTTTCGTATCTTTCTTTAGTACGTGCGGTGGAGCATTAATAAATTCAATGAGCTTATATGTAAATAGTGTAGTATGATTAAATGTTAAAATATAGTTGACAATAAAAATTATATATATTCTTGCAATCCAGTATCATTTTATAATAAACAATTCCAGTTTTTAGTCAATTGTTTATAAGTGACATATTTTATTAGTAGAAACATACATGTTGAAGATCACCGAAGGGATTTAGAATGAATAAATTTTCATTTCTTTAATCACACTAAATACATATATGGAGTCAAACTACTACCACAGTTTTCGCCACGCATGGTAACTAAGCAACTGCAGATTCGATTCTTCGGTTGACAGGTCGTTTTAAAGGTTTTGTTTAGATCCTCTTAAGCATTAACTTACTCGTACAACATAACTCGTCTCATCCGAGTGTATACTAATTTATAATTTTCATTTTGCATATATTTGGAAATGCCTTAACTTAAGTACAATTTTTCGGATTATCTTATAGCGGAGCGTTTCGTTGAAACAAACTATGTATATATATGCTAATACGATACTACTATATAGGATGAATATATGTATTGTCTATGACTAGCTTCCCTTCCGACCCTGGTTTATTAGTCAAAAATATTAATTTACAATTAATCAATACCAATCAATTATATACATATAAACGTAAAAAAACTACTTCTTCTATTTACAAGTAATTTTATACTTTAACTTAATTTTAATTACAATTTCGAACCGTACCAGATTTTTCGTATTTCGGAATAAGCTTAAGGAGGTGGCATACCCGATAGGTTACCGACCGAGCAAAAAAAAGACAATTATTGCATTTATTTAAAAAAATATGTAATTTAATGCAAAACCCAAATACAGAAGTACTAGGTAATAAAATAATAAGTAATTCTACGAAGTTCCAGGTCAATACAACAAAGACACCCTAAAAAATTTCTGCACCGAAAATTACGATTATCTCTGATTTTTCGGTGTAGAAATTTTTTAGGGTGTCTTTATCGTATCAACCTGGAACTTCGTAGAATTACTTATTATTTTATTACCTAGTGCTTCTGTATTTGGGTTTTGCATTAAATTACATATTTTTTTAAATAAATGCAATAATTGTCTTTTTTTGCTCAGTCGGTAACCCACCGGGTATGCCACCCCCTTAAACCAAAAAACGTAAAACTCATCTGATGGACGAAAAGTTATATTTAAGTTATAACAATGTTTTTGTTATAATGACATATCAGTGCAAATGAAGTTGGTCCCGAGGCGAAGCTGAGAACTTCAACTTTCCTCTTTTGTACCGTTATGGACTATTACAAGCGTATTATATATTCTTTATAATCAAATTAAAGTCATATAAAGTTACTTGATTCACAACTATTCGGTTATATTGAAGATTTGTTATTACCGAAAAAACTTGGAATACTGTCACGACACGATTGTCCGACGAATTAATACTATACTGCACATGTAAAATTTGTATAAGAAAAACGTGTGCCTGGCAAATGAAGTAAATTGCTGCACTTTCTGTTTTTGCCATAAGAATAAAACTTGTAAAAATTTGTATAATGACGGTTAATATAAAAGTACATATTTATATTTTTATCTAATCGATAAATAATTAATTAGTAAAATTATATTATTGAATTACTATAATTAAACTACAATTAAGCAGCAGCGAAAAAGATGACCGTACGTTTTGAATGTTTAAAAAGGTAAGAACTCGACCACTGCAGCTGAAAGAAAGGGCTAAGGCGACCAAAACCGAAAAAATAGGATATTTTGCACAAAAATTTTTCGATGAAAATTTTTAATTGGTACTACTGCAGACTGTGCATTTAAATTATAATAATTAAAATTTAATTGTATTATACCTATACACATACATTAACCATTAAATGATTTAAATGCAAATTTTAAAGTATAATTAAAAAGCACGGTCAGTCGTACCAACTTAAAATAGCCCCTTTTTTGGCTTTGGTCGAGTTATTAACTTTTTAAATAGTTTTTAAACAGGCGTGTGTATGTGTCTTAATCAATTAAATATTAATTTTCTTACATCTTAATAATCTAAAACTGTTCCGGTATATTTGTAGTAACAATATAAGCATTTGTCTAAAATTTCCAAAAGGCAGAATCATTTTCCAAAGTTATGCAGTTAATTGTGTCAAAATTAGTGTTATGCTAAATGGTCCTTGCGTCTCCTCAAGTTTTCGATTCATTTCAATTATTTGTGAATATTTTTTAAATTAATTGATTTACTTTAGCTTTTCTTATTAAAACTGTTTTTTGTTTATTAAAACAAATTTATTAAAAATATAATTGTTTAAATCATTGTTATTTTTACATAAAATATAAAAGCTAATGTAAAGTTCTAGTAATTACTTTCAAGAATACTTACAATAAATTTAAATAAATCTAAAAATTATGGAGACGCAAGATGCATTTGGCACCTAATACTATTATTGACACATTCAACTGCATAACTTTGGTTAAAATGATTCTCTCTTTTTTATTATAATTAGTTTAACGACGCTCTTTTTATATCTTGTGTTAAGCAGCCATGGAAGTTATACGAAATTTGCGGGAAGAAAACACTCGTTAAAAACGATTGTATCATGTTTAAATTTTCCAAAAATCTATATATTTTTACTACAAATATGCCACAAACTCTTGAAATTAAAAAACAAAAACAATATCTTTATATTTTTTTAATTTAACTTTGCTTTGAAGTTCACGCATATTGTTTTCTGCTGGGTGTAAAATAGTCCTGCATAATATCCAATTCCAATAATGCATTAACGGGATGTCGGACCCAAATTACAGGGAAATACACGTTTCAACATAAGAATCATGTTGGAAATATCGATTTAAAAATCTGAGAAAATTCATATGGGTAGTTTTAAACAAAAGTGAGGGGATGACGTTTTGATTTTTTCAGAAAAAATAAATTTGCTAATAATAATTGAATAAACAATTTTCGGCCAGTAATTATTGTTCTAAAAAAGCATGAATTTTCAACGCAAAAATCAGGATTAAATTACAAATTTAAAAATCCGAAAAAATTTGAATATACTGTTCAAAACATGCTTACGGACATGGCGATCAGGATTTGTTCAAAATTTATTCTTTTGTTTATAAAAAATATTAAAAATTACCATTTTCTGAGTCCGACATCCCCTTAAATATTACTATATAAATTTATATACACTTATTATCTAATGTTAGAACAACAATTTAAATCGGATTAGACTGAAAAATGTTTATATATCTTTAACACACTGACATGTTAAGTATTACATTGCCTTTCTTGAAACTTTGACAATTCTTTAACGTTAAATATTATGTGTAAATTTTTTAAGGGGGTTCCATACTCAATTTTTGATGATTAATTAATAAAAAAGTAGAACAGTATGTGAAAAAATAAGAGAAGGGGCGCCTTCGTTTATTGACAATCTAACTGTGTGCTGAATTTTAGATTAAAATATTACTGCGTTTTCGAGAAAAGTCTTACCAAAAATATCAAATCTTTTCACCTCGTTGAGGTTAGGTTCACATTTTTGGTAAGACTTTTCTCAAAAACGCAATATAATTTTAATCTGAATCTCGGCACACAGTTAGATTATTAATAAACGAAGGCGCCTCTTCTCTTATTTTTTCACATACTGTTTTATTTACAATTTTATTACTAATAATCGCGATTGCCGGTAAGGTAGGGAGGATAAATATTGACTATGGCACCCCGTTAAAGAGTAATACGCTCGTGAATTTTATGTTATATCAAATTTTTAACATATTTTAATTCTGGAGACTAAAAATATTGATGTGGAAATAAAAATTATTATTAAGATAACTTTAAATATAAATATAAAGAAAGTGTATGATAAATTTGTAATGAATGTTTCGACCACAATTGCCAGTTGGTCTCATCAGTAAGGACTGGCAATCTACCTTAGACATTGAATATAGAAATTATATCGAAATAGTCCAAGAACAATACTATTGAATGGGGTATATATATACATTTAGAAGACTTTATCACTTACATGTATTAAAGTTATCTTAATAATAATTTTTATTTCCACATCAATATTTTTAGTCTCCAGAATTAAAATATCTATACTCATCGAACTTGGTGTAGAGGCTGCAAATTTGTAGCACACCATGGACTAATGATTAAGAATATTTATATATTCTGGCTCGTACAGACCGTTAAAAATTTAATATAATTATGTGTAAATGTTTAAAAATTATAAAAAAATTTTTATATCGAAAAAATCAACGTTTTTATATTAATTGTTGGAATATACAAGTAAAATAATGTAAATAAATTGTACTTTACAAAAATCACTCGACTATAGCCTAAATGTTTGTTTCGGCAAAGGTGACAAAAAGAAGGGTTTTATAGCACTGCCTGTGAGTGCATCGGCGTACTCGGCGGACGCTCTAACTGACCATTTTTATAACTAGCTTATATTGTCCATAGGCGTGCAGTATGAGCATAATGCGTAGTATTTTGGATGCTTTTTTAATTTTAGGCATCGTTCTTAGTTTTGTCTCGAACCGCTTCTCGTACAGTAAAGACCTATCCTTGCTCGTGACATTATAATAAAGTATCTAAGCTTGTTTATTAAATATTGTCGTCTTTTATTTAATCCAATCCTTATATGTATAGAAACCAACATAAATAATAGTAATTTGTTGATAATAAATAAGTCTGACCATTTTTCAACTTTCCATTCAAAAAATTTTTTTTTAGGAGATAAAACACAACTCTGTTCAGAATAATTCTGAAAATCCGACGAAATTGGTTTGGTACAAGGTAACTCTTCTCCTTTACGACTCTGAAGTTGGTGTTGGGACTCTTGCAGTGTTATCTTCGAAATTAATGAAAACGATGGGCCGGGACTCCGAGAGTACAAAGTTTTTGCGTATTGGTGAGCCGTAATTGGATATGCGTTATGCGTATTTTCGGTGCATTGCTGGAAAAAATACATATATTATATATTCAACGATTCATATATAATTCAAATTGACCATCTTCAGTAAGGAGATAGCAACAACTTTCGCAATGTTTGTCGCATTTCATTCGATATTTACATTCACTTTCTAATATATTACTTTTTTCATTTGTTATCTTAAGGGGATGTGAGACTCACTAAATGGTCATTTTTAATATTTTTATAAACAACAGAATAATTTTTTTAAAAAATCCTGAACGCTATGACCTTAGGTATGTTTTAAACAGTATATTCAAATTTTTTCGGATTTTTAAATTTGTAATTTAATCCTGATTTTTGCGTTGAAAATTCATGTCTTTTTAGACCAATAATTACCGATAGAAAATTGTTTATTCAATTATTATTAATAAATTTATTTATACTTCAAAAATCAAAACGCCATGCTCTGGATTTTGTTTCAAACTACCTATTTGAATTTTTTCAGATTTTTAATTCAATATTCCAAATATAATTCTTATGTTGAAAGTTGTAGATCCCTGTAACTTGGGTCCGACATCCCGTTAATTACAAGATTGGAAAGATTCTTGAATTATGGAAAGAATTGGTTAATTTTACTGTGAAAGCTAATGTACTTTTATAATCTCTATTATATTTATATTAATAAATTTTGCATTATATTAAAATAATACAAATAAATGGAAAGATACTTAAATTAATAGTATTCGATGTATTTCCCGGATGGCTCTTTTCACTCAACCTTTGCTTGATACCATTGACGAATCCTACAATATGTCTAAAGTAATCTTTCTCAATCATTCATCTATCGATCCAGTTCGTTGTGTATATTTCAGTTCTAACTCATTAAAGGCGCAAATTTCTTGATCACATCGATTGAGCCGACAAGTCATTTGATGTCCTTTTTATTTGACGATTGTCGAGCGAGACAGGACGACTCCTTTCCCAACTTTGGCACGAGATTTTATCGTATAATCGTTACAAGAGATTAATTAACTAACGCGAATATTTTAATCGCTATTCGATTAAACTCTTGCAACTTTTCATAAGAACATTTCCGCCGTACAACATCCTTTAACTTTCCACATTTCAATGCCAGTTTTCTTTGATTCTTGGTCCTGTGAAGCAGCAGCATGTATCATCGTACTTACAGTGACTTGATCTTCGAAAATAATTCATATACATTATATTATATTAATTAAGTTGTGCTTAATTAATTTTGTGTTTAAAACTCGTTTATTAATAATAATATTGATTTATAAATATTTTAGTTAAAGATAATTCTATTGGATTTATAGATAAGGTAAGATAAAATTTTAAACATAGCAAAACTTTATTTGAAAGATAAAGCAGTATTTTTTAAGTTGAACTATAACAAAATAAAAAATTGTTATGCTGGAAATATTGATTACACTTTTTGATCAAAATTATCACTTAAATTCATGAATTGTTTCAATTTATTCCATAATGAGTAAAGGTCGTTTCTTCTTTAACCCATAATTCAAGGATTGTGAAAATTAAAATTTTAAATGAAAAAACTAAAAAGTATAGTAAAATGTAGATTATTAAAAAATTGAATTCGATTGAAATACGTAGACATACGAGAATAATGAGTCCATACATATGGAAATCGATTAAATATTAATAGAAATTCACGAATTTACGTGATGATTATTTAATTTGAAAACAGTATCAACATTTGCAGTACTCATAATTTTTATTTTGAACTTATTCCAATTTTTAAAATCTTTAAATTATAAATACATACTTACTTACTCACCAAAACCTTTCTCCAACCGTAGTCTATATTTTGAGAAATGACTGAATCAAACAATTTTACATTTTAAAATAACATATATCTTTACCATATATACACCTGATCTTTATAAAATCGTAACAAATATATTCATGGGTTTGTTACACCATTATCTAACTAAGTATATGCACTGTAGGAAAACTATTCTGGAAAGTGTGTTGAAATAAAATGTAAGCGACTATACATACAATTATAATAATTATCTTAACGCAAAATATTAAATCATTATTTATTACAAATAATTATATATAATTATCATTATATATTTACAGAACCACAAGATTTTTCTACAAATCTTTGATCCCACAATTCTTACGGATCTAACAGCTCTATTATTTGCATAAAATATTATGTCGAATAATAATATATTTACCTTTGTACCGCATGTGCGCAGAAGGATCAGTCTATAATGATTTTTTACTCCAATCACACGCTTCTGATAGCTTTTAAGTATAAAATGTACAAAAGTATTTTTATTTACAACGAAAGCATTCGCATATACGTCGACTTAGGTGACTTTTAAGCATGAAACGTGATATTTTTATTCGTCACCATCAGGTAGGTTTAAGGATATTTGGTGCTTGGCATGAAGTTGGAATGTTATATTCCATGCTTATATTATGTTGGATTTGGAGTATCAGCATTTCTTTTGACATTTGCTCTTTGGAATACCTTTGAAGTTTACGGCGATTTAGAGAACTTATGGATAATTTGGTTTCCACCTCTGGAGTTTTATGTGGATTGTTGAAGTTTGCTACTATTTATATCAAGCGTAGGTAAGTTATGTTATAGTTGTGTTTATTTAAATTGGTAATGAGTGGAAGCATAATATTAAGATAATGAAATTTCCATTCTTTTAATACGACAAATCAATTAATTAATAATAAAATATTAATATCCGTAAACCACCATTTATTTTAATTTATTTACATTCATTATATTTCAATGACTGTGAAAGTATTTTTGTAAATTGATGATTTTATTAATTATTTTTTTCAACATATCAAGGGATTGGGAAGAGTTGTAAGTAAAATTAGTGAAGATTGGACAACAATTCGGAGGAAATATTACCGGATATGAGAGAAAACTGTACGCGTTCTCAATTGCTATCTAAAATGATAATATTATTGTACAACACCATGAATTTTACATACATTCTCAGAACTTTGATGTCTTATATTTTTGACGCTACTGAAGACAGAAAATTTTTAGCTCAAGTTACGTTTCCTTTTGATGCCAGGCAATCGCCGTACTATGAGATTATTGTTACGGGACAAATTCTTACCGGAATCGTATGTTTAATGGTCATGCTTAATAGAAGGGCTTCTAGCTACTTCGGTAATGGGCAAATTTGTTCAAAAAAATGTTAGCATTATAAAGTTGATAAATAAGTATAATTAATCTGAAGTTATCAAAATTTTATGCAATTTATAGGTGTTACATGCGAGCTCGAAAGTACAATTGTACAAAATGAAATTGTAAAATTTCATCGATATGTCAAAAGAATTATGGAAATAAAAAGCTAGTATTGATGGCTTTAAGACGGCTAGTTTGAAAAGCATCTAAAATTTATCGAATTTTCAGAAGATATCGAAGATGTTTTTTCTTACGTCTCATTTTTTCACGTTATGTTTATAACATTAATGCAAGTTCTTTCAGGTTACATGTTTCTTGATGTATGACCACCAAATGAAAAGTCTAAAAATTATTATTTTTAAACTTATTATTTGAATTAATTATAAAATTTTCTAGGGGTTAGAACGGGGGCGCAAAGGTAATACTTTTAATACATTATGCGACACTGACTGCGTCATTTTTAGTGAGTGCTGGTTATTATTGTATTGCTGGAGAATATTTAACATCTCAGGTTTGTTAATACATTATAAACATTTTTTATTTACCTGTAACTACAAATTGTAGATTTGCAAAAATCTAAAAATAATATGCGATTAACTTTGATAGAGTGAATCTATATTCCACGAACTGCGTGATTGCCAATGGTACAAATTTCCGATCAATGATATGAAAATAATAAATTTCATGCTAATGAAAGCCTGGAAACCAGTAAATTTAACTGTTGGAAAGTTTAGTAATCTGTCACTTCTATACTTGACAAGTGTAAATAAATTATTCAATATTAATTTTATTCATATAAAAACTAATATGTTAATATTTTGGGTAGTGACTTATAGATAGCTAAAATTTATTTAAGTGTTTTATATTAACTAATTTTTGCAGATATTGAAGACTTCATTTTCGTATCTTTCTTTAGTACGAGCGGTGGAGCATTAATAAATTCAATGAGCTTATATGTAATAGTGTAGTATGATTAAATGTTAAAATATAGTTGACAATAAAAATTATATATATTCTTGCAATCCAGTATCATTTTATAATAAACAATTCCAGTTTTTAGTCAATTGTTTATAAGTGACATATTTTATTAGTAGAAAACATACATGTTGAAGATCACCGAAGGGATTTAGAATGAATAAATTTTCATTTCTTTAATCACACTAAATACATATATGGAGTCAAACTACTACCACAGTTTTCGCCACGCATGGTAACTAAGCAACTGCAGATTCGATTCTTCGGTTGACAGGTCGTTTTAAAGGTTTTGTTTAGATCCTCTTAAGCATTAACTTACTCGTACAACATAACTCGTCTCATCCGAGTGTATATACTAATTTATAATTTTCATTTTGCATATATTTGGAAATGCCTTAACTTAAGTACAATTTTCGGATTATCTTATAGCGGAGCGTTTCGTTGAAACAAACTATGTATATATATGCTAATACGATACTACTATATAGGATGAATATATGTATTGTCTATGACTAGCTTCCCTTCCGACCCTGGTTATTAGTCAAAAATATTAATTTACAATTAATCAATACCAATCAATTATATACATATAAACGTAAAAAAACTACTTCTTCTATTTACAAGTAATTTTATACTTTAACTTAATTTTAATTACAATTTCGAACCGTACCAGATTTTTCGTATTTCGGAATAAGCTTAAGGAGGTGGCATACCCGATAGGTTACCGACCGAGCAAAAAAAAAGACAATTATTGCATTTATTTAAAAAAATATGTAATTTAATGCAAAACCCAAATACAGAAGTACTAGGTAATAAAATAATAAGTAATTCTACGAAGTTCCAGGTCAATACAACAAAGACACCCTAAAAAATTTCTGCACCGAAAATTACGATTATCTCTGATTTTTCGGTGTAGAAATTTTTAGGGTGTCTTTATCGTATCAACCTGGAACTTCGTAGAATTACTTATTATTTTATTACCTAGTGCTTCTGTATTTGGGTTTTGCATTAAATTACATATTTTTTTAAATAAATGCAATAATTGTCTTTTTTTGCTCAGTCGGTAACCCACCGGGTATGCCACCCCCTTAAACCAAAAAACGTAAAACTCATCTGATGGACGAAAAGTTATATTTAAGTTATAACAATGTTTTTGTTATAATGACATATCAGTGCAAATGAAGTTGGTCCCGAGGCGAAGCTGAGAACTTCAACTTTCCTCTTTTGTACCGTTATGGACTATTACAAGCGTATTATATATTCTTTATAATCAAATTAAAGTCATATAAAGTTACTTGATTCACAACTATTCGGTTATATTGAAGATTTGTTATTACCGAAAAAACTTGGAATACTGTCACGACACGATTGTCCGACGAATTAATACTATACTGCACATGTAAAATTTGTATAAGAAAAACGTGTGCCTGGCAAATGAAGTAAATTGCTGCACTTTCTGTTTTTGCCATAAGAATAAAACTTGTAAAAATTTGTATAATGACGGTTAATATAAAAGTACATATTTATATTTTTATCTAATCGATAAATAATTAATTAGTAAAATTATATTATTGAATTACTATAATTAAACTACAATTAAGCAGCAGCGAAAAAGATGACCGTACGTTTTGAATGTTTAAAAAGGTAAGAACTCGACCACTGCAGCTGAAAGAAAGGGCTAAGGCGACCAAAACCGAAAAAATAGGATATTTTGCACAAAAATTTTTCGATGAAAATTTTTAATTGGTACTACTGCAGACTGTGCATTTAAATTATAATAATTAAAATTTAATTGTATTATACCTATACACATACATTAACCATTAAATGATTTAAATGCAAATTTTAAAGTATAATTAAAAAGCACGGTCAGTCGTACCAACTTAAAATAGCCCCTTTTTTGGCTTTGGTCGAGTTATTAACTTTTTAAATAGTTTTTAAACAGGCGTGTGTATGTGTCTTAATCAATTAAATATTAATTTTCTTACATCTTAATAATCTAAAACTGTTCCGGTATATTTGTAGTAACAATATAAGCATTTGTCTAAAATTTCCAAAAGGCAGAATCATTTTCCAAAGTTATGCAGTTAATTGTGTCAAAATTAGTGTTATGCTAAATGGTCCTTGCGTCTCCTCAAGTTTTCGATTCATTTCAATTATTTGTGAATATTTTTTAAATTAATTGATTTACTTTAGCTTTTCTTATTAAAACTGTTTTTTGTTTATTAAAACAAATTTATTAAAAATATAATTGTTTAAATCATTGTTATTTTTACATAAAATATAAAAGCTAATGTAAAGTTCTAGTAATTACTTTCAAGAATACTTACAATAAATTTAAATAAATCTAAAAATTATGGAGACGCAAGATGCATTTGGCACCTAATACTATTATTGACACATTCAACTGCATAACTTTGGTTAAAATGATTCTCTCTTTTTTATTATAATTAGTTTAACGACGCTCTTTTTATATCTTGTGTTAAGCAGCCATGGAAGTTATACGAAATTTGCGGGAAGAAAACACTCGTTAAAAACGATTGTATCATGTTTAAATTTTCCAAAAATCTATATCTTTACTACAAATATGTCACAAACTCTTGAAATTAAAAAACAAAAACAATATCTTTATATTTTTTTAATTTAACTTTGCTTTCAAGTTCACGCATATTGTTTTTTGCTGGGTGTAAAATAGTCCTGCATAATATCCAATTCCAATAATGCATTAACGGGATGTCGGACCCAAATTACAGGGAAATACACGTTTCAACATAAGAATCATGTTGGAAATATCGATTTAAAAATCTGAGAAAATTCATATGGGTAGTTTTAAACAAAAGTTAGGGGATGACGTTTTGATTTTTTCAGAAAAAAATAAATTTGCTAATAATAATTGAATAAACAATTTTCGGCCAGTAATTATTGTTCTAAAAAAGCATGAATTTTCAACGCAAAAATCAGGATTAAATTACAAATTTAAAAATCCGAAAAAATTTGAATATACTGTTCAAAACATGCTTACGGACATGGCGATCAGGATTTGTTCAAAATTTATTCTTTTGTTTATAAAAAATATTAAAAATTACCATTTTCTGAGTCCGACATCCCCTTAAATATTACTATATAAATTTATATACACTTATTATCTAATGTTAGAACAACAATTTAAATCGGATTAGACTGAAAAATGTTTATATATCTTTAACACACTGACATGTTAAGTATTACATTGCCTTTCTTGAAACTTTGACAATTCTTTAACGTTAAATATTATGTGTAAATTTTTTAAGGGGGTTCCATACTCAATTTTTGATGATTAATTAATAAAAAAGTAGAACAGTATGTGAAAAATAAGAGAAGGGGCGCCTTCGTTTATTGACAATCTAACTGTGTGCTGAATTTTAGATTAAAATATTACTGCGTTTTCGAGAAAAGTCTTACCAAAAATATCAAATCTTTTCACCTCGTTGAGGTTAGGTTCACATTTTGGTAAGACTTTTCTCAAAAACGCAATATAATTTTAATCTGAATCTCGGCACACAGTTAGATTATTAATAAACGAAGGCGCCTCTTCTCTTATTTTTTCACATACTGTTTTATTTACAATTTTATTACTAATAATCGCGATTGCCGGTAAGGTAGGGAGGATAAATATTGACTATGGCACCCCGTTAAAGAGTAATACGCTCGTGAATTTTATGTTATATCAAATTTTTAACATATTTTAATTCTGGAGACTAAAAATATTGATGTGGAAATAAAAATTATTATTAAGATAACTTTAAATATAAATATAAAGAAAGTGTATGATAAATTTGTAATGAATGTTTCGACCACAATTGCCAGTTGGTCTCATCAGTAAGGACTGGCAATCTACCTTAGACATTGAATATAGAAATTATATCGAAATAGTCCAAGAACAATACTATTGAATGGGGTATATATATACATTTAGAAGACTTTATCACTTACATGTATTAAAGTTATCTTAATAATAATTTTTATTTCCACATCAATATTTTTAGTCTCCAGAATTAAAATATCTATACTCATCGAACTTGGTGTAGAGGCTGCAAATTTGTAGCACACCATGGACTAATGATTAAGAATATTTATATATTCTGGCTCGTACAGACCGTTAAAAATTTAATATAATTATGTGTAAATGTTTAAAAATTATAAAAAAATTTTTATATCGAAAAAATCAACGTTTTTATATTAATTGTTGGAATATACAAGTAAAATAATGTAAATAAATTGTACTTTACAAAAATCACTCGACTATAGCCTAAATGTTTGTTTCGGCAAAGGTGACAAAAAGAAGGGTTTTATAGCACTGCCTGTGAGTGCATCGGCGTACTCGGCGGACGCTCTAACTGACCATTTTTATAACTAGCTTATATTGTCCATAGGCGTGCAGTATGAGCATAATGCGTAGTATTTTGGATGCTTTTTTAATTTTAGGCATCGTTCTTAGTTTTGTCTCGAACCGCTTCTCGTACAGTAAAGACCTATCCTTGCTCGTGACATTATAATAAAGTATCTAAGCTTGTTTATTAAATATTGTCGTCTTTTATTTAATCCAATCCTTATATGTATAGAAACCAACATAAATAATAGTAATTTGTTGATAATAAATAAGTCTGACCATTTTTCAACTTTCCATTCAAAAAATTTTTTTTTAGGAGATAAAACACAACTCTGTTCAGAATAATTCTGAAAATCCGACGAAATTGGTTTGGTACAAGGTAACTCTTCTCCTTTACGACTCTGAAGTTGGTGTTGGGACTCTTGCAGTGTTATCTTCGAAATTAATGAAAACGATGGGCCGGGACTCCGAGAGTACAAAGTTTTTGCGTATTGGTGAGCCGTAATTGGATATGCGTTATGCGTATTTTCGGTGCATTGCTGGAAAAAATACATATATTATATATTCAACGATTCATATATAATTCAAATTGACCATCTTCAGTAAGGAGATAGCAACAACTTTCGCAATGTTTGTCGCATTTCATTCGATATTTACATTCACTTTCTAATATATTACTTTTTTCATTTGTTATCTTAAGGGGATGTGAGACTCACTAAATGGTCATTTTTAATATTTTTATAAACAACAGAATAATTTTTTTAAAAAATCCTGAACGCTATGACCTTAGGTATGTTTTAAACAGTATATTCAAATTTTTTCGGATTTTTAAATTTGTAATTTAATCCTGATTTTTGCGTTGAAAATTCATGTCTTTTTAGACCAATAATTACCGATAGAAAATTGTTTATTCAATTATTATTAATAAATTTATTTATACTTCAAAAATCAAAACGCCATGCTCTGGATTTTGTTTCAAACTACCTATTTGAATTTTTTCAGATTTTTAATTCAATATTCCAAATATAATTCTTATGTTGAAAGTTGTAGATCCCTGTAACTTGGGTCCGACATCCCGTTAATTACAAGATTGGAAAGATTCTTGAATTATGGAAAGAATTGGTTAATTTTACTGTGAAAGCTAATGTACTTTTATAATCTCTATTATATTTATATTAATAAATTTTGCATTATATTAAAATAATACAAATAAATGGAAAGATACTTAAATTAATAGTATTCGATGTATTTCCCGGATGGCTCTTTTCACTCAACCTTTGCTTGATACCATTGACGAATCCTACAATATGTCTAAAGTAATCTTTCTCAATCATTCATCTATCGATCCAGTTCGTTGTGTATATTTCAGTTCTAACTCATTAAAGGCGCAAATTTCTTGATCACATCGATTGAGCCGACAAGTCATTTGATGTCCTTTTTATTTGACGATTGTCGAGCGAGACAGGACGACTCCTTTCCCAACTTTGGCACGAGATTTTATCGTATAATCGTTACAAGAGATTAATTAACTAACGCGAATATTTTAATCGCTATTCGATTAAACTCTTGCAACTTTTCATAAGAACATTTCCGCCGTACAACATCCTTTAACTTTCCACATTTCAATGCCAGTTTTCTTTGATTCTTGGTCCTGTGAAGCAGCAGCATGTATCATCGTACTTACAGTGACTTGATCTTCGAAAATAATTCATATACATTATATTATATTAATTAAGTTTGTGCTTAATTAATTTTGTGTTTAAAACTCGTTTATTAATAATAATATTGATTTATAAATATTTTAGTTAAAGATAATTCTATTGGATTTATAGATAAGGTAAGATAAAATTTTAAACATAGCAAAACTTTATTTGAAAGATAAAGCAATATTTTTTAAGTTGAACTATAACAAAAATAAAAAATTGTTATGCTGGAAATATTGATTACACTTTTTGATCAAAATTATCACTTAAATTCATGAATTGTTTCAATTTATTCCATAATGAGTAAAGGTTCGTTTCTTCTTTAACCCATAATTCAAGGATTTGCAAAATTAAAATTTTAAATGAAAAAACTAAAAGTATAGTAAAATGTGATTATTTAAAAAATTGAATTCGTTAAATACGTAGACATACGAGAAAAATGAGTCCATACATATGGAAATCGACTAAATATTAATAGAAATTCACGAATTTACGTGATGATTATTTTAATTTGAAAACAGTATCAACATTTGCAGTACCATAATTTTTTATTTTGAACTTATTCCAATTTTTAAAATCTTTAAATTATAAATACATACTTACTTACTCACCAAAACCTTTTCTCCAACCGTAGTCTATATTTTGAGAAATGACTGAATCAAACAATTTTACATTTTAAAATAACATATATCTTTACCATATATACACCTGATCTTTATAAAATCGTAACAAATATATTCATGGGTTTGTTACACCATTATCTAACTAAGTATATGCACTGTAGGAAAACTATTCTGGAAAGTGTGTTGAAATAAAATGTAAGCGACTATACATACAATTATAATAATTATCTTAACGCAAAATATTAAATCATTATTTATTTACAAATAATTATATATAATTATCATTATATATTTACAGAACCACAAGATTTTTCTACAAATCTTTGATCCCACAATTCTTACGGATCTAACAGCTCTATTATTTGCATAAAATATTATGTCGAATAATAATATATTTACCTTTGTACCGCATGTGCGCAGAAGGATCAGTCTATAATGATTTTTTACTCCAATCACACGCTTCTGATAGCTTTTAAGTATAAAATGTACAAAAGTATTTTTATTTACAACGAAAGCATTCGCATATACGTCGACTTAGGTGACTTTTAAGCATGAAACGTGATATTTTTATTCGTCACCATCAGGTAGGTTTAAGGATATTTGGTGCTTGGCATGAAGTTGGAATGTTATATTCCATGTTATATTATGTTGGATTTGGAGTATCAGCATTTCTTTTGACATTTGCTCTTTGGAATACCTTTGAAGTTTACGGCGATTTAGAGAAACTTATGGATAATTTGGTTTCCACCTCTGGAGTTTTATGTGGATTGTTGAAGTTTGCTACTATTTATATCAAGCGTAGGTAAGTTATGTTATATTTTTTTATTTTAATTGGTAATGAGTGGAAGCATAATATTAAGATAATGAAATTTCCAATATACAGTTGTTGTTAGTTAATATAAAAAAATCAAACAATTAATAATAATATATCAAAAATCGTAAATTGCAATACGTTTAAATTTATGCACGTTTATTACATTTGAATGATACTTAAAGTCTGTGAAAGAGTTTCTGTAAATTCATATTTTTATGATTTATTTCTCAAAACGTAAATAAATATGTGAATAGATAAATATAGATAGAGAAAATAATTGTATAAAAAGTATCTAAATGTTTTGGCTTTGATTAAAATTCTCAAATGAAACATGAATTTAAAGCGTCCTTGACTGGGGAAAAATTATTATCAAGTATGGTAAAAAGTTAAATGTAATTCTTAATTTTTATATAAAATTCTGGACAATTATAAAATAGCAAGATGAAAAAATTAAAAAAACAAGCAAATGCCAGTATTTTATCCAGAACATTTAGATAATTTTTATTCAACTTTTCTCTGTGTGAATGATTCATTTTCAAATATGTGAAGGAATTTAAGGACACTGGTAAGTAAAATTAGTGAAGATTGGAACAACGATTCGGAGGAAATATTACCGGATATGAGAGATAACTGTACGCGTTCTCAATTGTTATCTAAAATGATAATATTATTGTACAACACGATGAATATTACATTCATTCTCAGAACTTTGATGTCTTATATTTTTGACGCTACTGAAGACAGAAAATTTCTAGTTCAAGTTACATTTCCTTTTGATGCCAGGCAAACGCCATATTATGAAATTATTGTTACGGGAGAAACTCTTACAGCTATTATATGTTTCAATGGTCATGCTTTAACTGAAGGTCTTCTTGCTACTTCGGTAATGATCAAATTTGTTCAAAAAAATGTTAGCATTATAAAGTTGATAAATAAGTATAATTAATCTGAAGTTATCAAAATTTTATGCAATTTATAGGTGTTACATGCGAGCTCGAAAGTAACAATTGTACAAAATGAAATTGTAAAATTTTCATCGATATGTCAAAAGAATTATGGAAATAAAAAGCTAGTATTGATGGCTTTAAGACGGCTAGTTGAAAAGCATCTAAAATTTATCGAATTTTCAGAAGATATCGAAGATGTTTTTTCTTACGTCTCATTTTTTCACGTTATGTTTATAACATTAATGCAAGTTCTTTCAGGTTACATGTTTCTTGATGTATGACCACCAAATGAAAAGTCTAAAAATTATTATTTTTAAACTTATTATTTGAATTAATTATAAAATTTTCTAGGGGTTAGAACGGGGCGCAAAGGTAATACTTTTAATACATTATGCGACACTGACTGCGTCATTTTTAGTGAGTGCTGGTTATTATTGTATTGCTGGAGAATATTTAACATCTCAGGTTTGTTAATACATTATTAACATTTTTTATTTACCTGTAACAACAAATTGTGTATTTGCAAATATTTAAAGATTATGTCAAATACAAATAATATGGTTAACTTTGATAGAGTGAATCTATATTCCACGAACTGCGTGATTGCCAATGGTACAAATTTCCGATCGATGATATGAAAATAATAAATTTCATGCTAATGAAAGCCTGGAAACCAGTAAATTTAACTGTTGGAAAGTTTAGTAATCTGTCACATCTGTACTTGACAAGTGTAAATAAATTACTCAATATTAATTTTATTCATATAAAAACTAATATGTTAAGATTTTGAGTAGTGACTTATAGATTGCTAAAAATTATTTAAGTGTTTTATAAATTAAATGTGTTTCTATGTAACTAATTTTTGCAGATATTGAAGACTTCATTTTCGTATCTTTCTTTAGTACGAGCGGTGGAGCATTAATAAATTCAATGAGCTTATATGTAAATAGTGTAGTATGAGAGAATGTTAAAATATAGTTGAGAATAAAAAATTATATATATGCTTGCAATCTAATATTATGTTATAATAAACAATTCCAGTTTTTAGTTAATCGTTTATAAGTGACATTTACACTACTACCACAGTTTTTGCCACGTAAGGTAACTAAGCAACTGAAGTTTCGATTCTTCGGTTAACAGGTCGTTTTAGAGGTTTTGTTTACATCCTCTTAAGCATTAATTTACACGCACAACATAACTCGTCTCATCCGATTATAGATGTACTAATTTATAATTTTCATGGAAATGCATTAACATAAATACAATATTTCGGATTATTTATACCGGAGCGTTTCGAAACCATTTTCATTGAAACAAACTATGTATATATGTCAATACGATACTACTATATTAGAGGTATATATGTATTGTGTATGACTAGCTCCCCTTCCGACCCTGGTTTATTAGTCAAAAATATTAATGTACAGTTAATCAATAACAATCAAATATATATATATAATGGTGTGATAAAAATATCGTATCTATTTACAAGTAATTTTATACTTTAACTTATTTACTGTACCAGATTTTTCGTATTTCGGAATAAGATAATTTATACTGCTTGTCGTAAAAAGTTTTTAATTTTTCTAATAGTAATTAATAAATATATTTTGCCTGTAGTTTTACTCAATTTATTTATTACAATTATGCATGCGATGTTTTCAATGCCCCACCCCGACCAACAACACTCGCTGCATCTGCCGTACGATATGTAGACGCTATAATGACATATTAGTACAAATGAAGACGTACTTTCGACCGGGCATCAAGAAAAATAGTATACGAAACGCGAGACGAAAATTGAAGGCCTCCCATAGCGTGAAGTTGGTCCCGAGGCGAAGCTGAGAACTTCAACTTTCCTCTTTTGTACCGTTATGTACTATTACAAGCGTATCAAGGGGCGCGCTCGCGCTCCCGACGCAAGTATGGGATGCGCAGCTAGCCTTATATACAACTAACTGGCTATGCGTATTTTTCCTCGGCTGAATCTTTAATTAAAAATTAATGTTTTCGTATTTTGTCTACACCTAAATTGTTCCTTATTTATTTATTTTGTGCGAAAAGTTCCGTACGAATTCATTAATGCATATTAAAGAAAAAGCCGTGAAAAGAAATGACACGTCGATTTCCTTTTAAGAACTTTTGTTGCTTTCGCTTTTGTATATATAGTCTACTATAGAAAAAAGAGGACAGCGATGGAGAGTTTAAAGATTGAGAGAGACAGATGACGTATACCGTCACATACCCAATTGTTGATCAATTAAGGCAAATCTGTACGTTCATAGAATAATTTTATGTTAAAAAGGCTAATAATTGTATATATTTGACGCATGCAGGAAGCTGTACATGCAGAAAGTGTAAGTATTAAACTTCCTTTTAGCCATCTCAGAAAAACAAAATTGCTGCCATTTTTAAAGTAAGCAACAATCTAAGAAAAAAAGCGGGAAGTACCAATTTCTGATCAGTAAATTTTTGGAACATATACCACTTTCTATTTAAGTCTACTAACCATTTATTGATTGTTTAACCTTCAAATTGTGCGTAGCAACGATTAGATTTATGTAAATCTATTATTTTATTGAAATAATACACTGATCAGAAATTGGTTCATGATCAACAATTGGGTACCTTACGGTATATAGTCAATTTACGAAAAAAAAAGACAGACTGATGGAAAGTTTAAAGAGTGAGAGAAACACGTCGATTGTTATAGAAGTTGAAATGTAGGCCGCGAGAGGGAGCTAGAGTCACGTGAATACTTCCATCGTCACAGCTGAATCGTCTGGCCGATTTGCCGATTTTATTGTGAAAAATTATGAAATAAAATTAATTATTTATGTAATTATTACCAAAACAGTAATAATATGCATGGTGTTGCATTATTATTCCATCTTGCTATTTTTTATTGTACAACAGCGCAAGATAATATTAGATACTAAATGCCAGTAATAATTAATTTCTAATAACTATTCATTTAAAATTATCTGCTCTACATACAGACGAACTATCGAGAAAATTAAGATTTTCAGATCAAAGTGTTTTGAATTTGTTCTGCGCGCTAGCGGGAAAAAATTTGTAAAATTAAAAAAATTGTCATGGTAGCGACACCTAGAGTCGGTGATAATGACTATCTGCTTCATCGACTGTGAAAAATTAAAAAAAAAAAACCGCGAGCGAAACAACTAAATCGGAAATAAAATAAATATATTTAAATTCTTTTGAATAAGTAATAAATTACGTTATAGTAAATAAATTTATGTCCTAACGAATTGCATTTCATGTTATGTTCATATAGATTTGGATTTTCATGCCCTGCAGAAACAGGCGCAATTAATATTAGAAGAAAACTAACGTTAATTGTATTGAAATACTTATGACTAATTATATGTCACGCCGCACCCTGCGGTAACAAAACGTGACATAAATATATAACATGCCGCCCCCAACCTGTTAAATAAATTTTGATACACTTATTATCCAATTTTAAAATTACAATTTAAATCTGATTAGTCTGAAACATGTCTATGTATCTTTAACACACTGGCATGTGAAGTATGCATTGCCTTTCTTGAAACTTTGACAATTCTTTAACGTTAAATATTATGTGTAAATGTTTAAAAATTATAAAAAAATTTTTATATTGAAAAAATCAACGTTTTTATATTAATTGTTGGAATATACAAGTAAAATAATGTAAATAAATTGTACTTTACAAAAATCACTCGACTATAGCCTAAATGTTTGTTTCGGTAAAGGTGACAAAAAGAAGGGTTTTATAGCACTGCCTGTGAGTGCATCGGCGTACTCGGCGGACGGTCTAACTGACCATTTTTATAACTAGCTTATTGTCCATAGGCGTGCAGTATGAGCATAATGCGTAGTATTTTGGATGCTTTTTTAGTTTTAGTCATCGTTCTTAGTTTTGTCTCGAACCGCTTCTCGTACAGTAAAGACCTATCCTTGCTCGTGACATTATAATAAAGTATCTAAGCTTGTTTATTAAATATTGTCGTCTTTTATTTAATCCAATCCTATATGTATAGAAACCAACATAAATAATAGTAATTTGTTGATAATAAATAAGTCTGACCATTTTTCAACTTTCCATTCAAAAAATTTTTTTTTAGGAGATAAAACAAACTCTGTTCAGAATAATTCTGAAAATCCGACGAAATTGGTTTGGTACAAGGTAACTCTTCTCCTTTACGACTCTGAAGTTGGTGTTGGGACTCTTGCAGTGTTATCTTCGAAATTAATGAAAACGATGGGCCGGGACTCCGAGAGTACAACGTTTTTGCGTATTGGTGAGCCGTAATTGGATATGCGTTATGCGTATTTTCGGTGCATTCTGGAAAAAAAAAAATACATATATTATATATTCAACGATTCATATGTAATACAGATTCACCATCTTCAGTAAGGGAGTAGCAACAACTTTCGCACTCCTTCTTTGGCACGAGATTTTATCGTATAATTGTTATAAGAGTATAATTACCTACGCGAATCTTTAATCGCTATCTCGATTAAACTCTTGCAACTTTTCATAAGAACATTTCCGCCGTACAACATCCTTTAACTTTCCACATTTCAATGCCAGTTTTCTTTGATTCTTGGTCCTGTGAAGCAGCAGCAGTATCATCGTACTTACAGTGACTTGATCTTCGAAAATAATTCATATACATTATATTATATTAATTAAGTTTGTGTTTAAAACTCGTTTATTAATAATAATATTGATTTATAAATATTTTAGTTAAAGATAATTCTATTGGATTTATAGATAAGGTAAGATAAAATTTTAAACATAGCAAAACTTTATTTGAAAGATAAAGCAATATTTTTTAAGTTGAACTATAACAAAAATAAAAAATTGTTATGCTGGAAATATTGATTACACTTTTTGATCAAAATTATCACTTAAATTCATGAATTGTTTCAATTTATTCCATAATGAGTAAAGGTTCGTTTCTTCTTTAACCCATAATTCAAGGATTTGCAAAATTAAAATTTTAAATGAAAAACTAAAAGTAGTAAATGTGATTATTTAAAAATTGAATTCGTTGAATACATAGACATACGAGAAAATGAGTCCATACATATGGAAATCGATTAAATATTAATAGAAATTCACGAGTTTGCGTGATCATTATTTAATTTGAAAACAGTATCATATTATGCAGTACCATAATTTTTTATTTGAACTTATTCCAATTTTGAAATCTTGTATTTAAATTATAAATACATACTTAGTTACTCCACCAAATATAGCACAAATGTATTTTTATTTAAAACGAAAGCATTCGCATATGCGTTGACTTAGGTGACTGTTAAGCATGAAACGTGACATTTTCATTCGTCACCATCGGGTAGGATTAAGGATATTTGGTGCTTGGCCTGAAAGTGAGGCATCATATGCCATCATATATCACTTTGGAATAGGATTATTAACATTTTTCTAACAATTGCTGTTTGGAATATCGTTGATAATCATGGAGATTTAGAGGAACTTATGGATATATTGGTTGCTGCAACTGGGACTGTACAGGATTGTTTTAAAATGGTCACTATTTATATCAAGCGTAGGTAAGTTATGTATATTTTTTTATTTCAATTAGTAATGAGTGGGAAGCATAATATTAAGACAAATGAAATTTCCAATATACAATTGTTGTTTGTTAACATAAGAAAATCAAGCGATTAATAGTAAACATATCAAAAATTGTAAACAGCCATTAGTTTAAATTTATCTACGTTTATTATATTCAAACGATACTTGCAGTCTGTGAAAGAGTTTCTGTAAATTCATATTTTTATGATTTGTTTTCGCAATACGTAAATAAATTTGTGAATACATAAATATATATAGCGAAAATAATTGTATAAAAAGTATCTAATATTTTGGGTAATATTGTAGATTCAGTTTGGTGAAATTCAAAAATAAAATATGAATTCAAAGCGTTCTTCTCTGGGGAAAAATTATTATCAAGTATGGTAAAAATTATAATGTAATTCTCAATTTTATATAAAATATAAAACTCTGGACAATTATAAAGCAAGATGAACAAAATTAAAAAACAAGTAAACGCCAGTATTTATCCAGAACATTCAGATAATTTTTATTCAACTTTTCTCTGCGTGTAGATTCATTTTCAAATATGTGAAGGAATTTAAGGACACTGGTAAGTAAAATTAGTGAAGATTGGAACAACAATTCGGAGGAAATATTACCGGATATGAGAGAAAACTGTACGCGTTCTCAATTGCTATCTAAAATGATAACATTATTGTACAACACCATGAATTTTACATACATTCTCAGAACTTTGATGTCTTATATTTTCGACACTTCTGGAGACAGAAAATTTCTAGCTCAAATTACATTTCCTTTTGATGCCAGGCAATCTCCGTATTACGAAATTATTGTTACGGGACAAATTCTTTCAACTTTTATATGTTTTAATGGTCATGCTTTAATTGAAGGTCTTCTTGCTACTTCGGTAATAATCAAATTTATTAAAAAAATGTTAATGTATAAAGTTGATAAGTAAGTATAATTAATCTGAAGTTATCAAAATTTTATGCAATTTATAGGTGTTACATGCGAGCTCGAAAGTAACAATTGTACAAAAAGAAATTGTAAGATTTTCATGGATATGTCAAAAGAATTATGGAAATAAAAAGCTAGTATTGATGGCTTTAAGAAGGCTAGCTGAAAAGCATCTGAAATTTATCGAATTTTCAGAAGATATCGAAGATGTTTTTTCTTACGTCTCATTTTTTCACGTGATGTTTTTAACATTAATGCAGGTTGTTTCAGGTTACATGTTTCTTGATGTATGACCACCAAATGAAAAGTCTAAAAATTATTATTTTTAACTTATTATTTGAATTAATTATAACATTTTCTAGGGGTTAGAACGGGGCGCAAAGGTAATAGTTTTAATACATTATGCGACACTGACTGTCATTTTTAGTGAGTGCTGGTTATTATTGTTGCTGGAGAATATTTAACATCTCAGGTTTGTTAATACATTATTAACATTTTTATTTACCTGTAACAACAAATTGTGTATTTGAAAAAATCTAAAAATAATGCGATAACTTTTATAGAGTGAATTATATTCCATGAACTGCGTGATTGTCAATGGTACAAATTTCAGATCGATGATATGAAAGTAATAAATTTCATGCTAATGAAAGCCTGGAAACCAGTAAATTTAACTGTTGGAAAATTTAGTAATCTGTCACTTCTATACTTGACAAGTGTAAATAAATTATTCAATATTATTTTATTCATAAAAACTAATATGTTAATATTTTGGGTAGTGACTTATAGATTGCTAAAAATTATTTGAGTGTTTTTATACAACTAATTTTTGCAGATATTGAAGACTTCATTTTCGTATCTTTCTTTAGTACGAGCGGTGGAGCATTAATAAATTCAATGAGCTTATATGTAAATATGTAGTATGAGTAAATGTTAAAATATAGTTAAGAATAAAAAATTATATATATGCTTGGAATCTAATATTATGTTATAATAAACAAATCCAGTTTTTAGTTAATCATTTATAAGTACATTTACACTACTACCACAGTTTTCGCCACGCAAGGTAACTAAGCAACTGAAGTTTCGATTCTTCGGTTAACAGGTCGTTTTAGAGTTTTGTTTACATCCTCTTAAGCATTAATTTACTCGCACAACATAACTCGCACAAAACTCGTCGTTCAACGCTAGTTTGTCCACCCTTAGAGAAAATTAAAGATTTTTGAGAAATACATGATATTTGATATCCGATTATACATGTATGTCAGCTTTGCCTTTTATTCTGAAGACAGGTTTTAAAGGTTTTACTTATGCAAAGGAACCTACATTACAAATAGGCAGATTTTTCATGGAAGAATTAATAGAATTTAGTGAACAAATTCAAGGGATACAATGGCAAGGTATTGGAAAGAAATATTGCATGTACTTCCCCCGTCTAGCTGATGCTTTAAAACCAAAATCTTGGAAACACTTATATTCTTTAACTGCTGTAAATTCAGCATTAGCTAATATACAATTGGTTGGTTATGACAAAAAATTAGACATTTATGGTACCTTAGTTATGACCACAATTAGTTCAGAATATTGTTTAGGTAGCAGCAAGACCTCCACATCCGAATCTTAGATTTGGTGATGCTGTAAATTTCATTCAAAGATGGGGAAGTGATCCTTAACATACAGTTATATTTACAGGAAAAAGTAAACCGTTAGCATCAAATAAATATTTTTTGTTCAGCATATTTAGATTTATATGATCTAAAAGTACAAATACTAAGTTACGTATGATTTTCTTTCCTCCTTTTTGTTTTATTTTTCCATCGTGCTCTGTTTTGATCATAAATACCAATTCTGGATGTTTGCAACAATACTGAATTATCTTTGCTTCTTGGAAGTGTATTACACACATTTAAGTATTTGAATTATTTAAACATTGAAGAAATATTACACAACTGTGGATGTTATTGTTAGATTTTACTTTCATAAGAAAAGTGATATTGACATAAAAAAATCTTTTAATGGAAGTTGAATGAAAAACTGTGCAATAAAATAATAATAAAAACAAGCAGATATAAATGAATTCTTGCTTAACTTTTAATTAATTAAAGAATGTTAATCTTTAATGAAATTAAAAATATCAGTTTTCTACTGAAAATTGTATTACTAAACTAAATTGGATTTTTTTTATTGAAATAACTTATTGAAGCACCACTGGCGAATGTATTTTCAACAAGTGCTTTCTTCACCAAGCCATCGTATGACCTCCGTCGCTGATTAGTATCGGTTTGGGAGCATAAAAAGAGCGACGTTAAAATAATAATAATAATAAAAAAAAATTATTGAAAATAAAATAAAATACAGATAAAGTATTTAAAAAATTTATTTTTTTAATTTTGCAGGGAAGGTTTGCAAGGTATACCGAATATCCTACGACGGACTGCGTATAATAATGTACAAAGCAACGGAAACGCTGGAGCTAGGAAATTATCCGCCGCCACTTCCTGCTCGCTATATTAACAGCATCTATTCGTTCGAGAGTTTACCGGTGAAAGTTTTCTAATATGCGCTCAAATTTTCCGATTCGACGGAGTTGTCAAGACGACCGACAAAACGGGATAAACGTTCAACGAAAATGAAATGCCTCTCGATCTTGAAAAATACTATGATCGTCATTCGGAATGATACATACGGTCGTGCCTAAATAGTAATTTGGTGATAATAAATAAATTAAACTGACCATTTTTCAACTTTCCATTCAAAAAATTTTTTTTTAGGAGATAAAACACAACTCTGTTCAGAATAATTCTGAAAATCCGACGAAATTGGTTTGGTACAAGGTAACTCTTCTCCTTTACGACTCTGAAGTTGGTGTTGGGACTCTTGCAGTGTTATCTTCGAAATTAATGAAAACGATGGGCCGGGACTCCGGGAGTACAACGTTTTTGCGTATTGGTGAGCCGTAATTGGATATGCGTTATGCGTATTTTCGGTGCATTCCTGGAAAAAATACATATATTATATATTCAACGATTCATATATAATTCAAATTGACCATCTTCAGTAAGGAGATAGCAACAACTTTCGCAATCTTTGTCGCATTTCATTCGATATTTACATTCACTTTCTAATATATTACTTTTTTCATTTGTTATCTTAAGGGGATGTGAGACTCACTAAATGGTCATTTTTAATATTTTTATAAACAACAGAATAATTTTTTTAAAAAATCCTGAACGCTATGACCTTAGGTATGTTTTAAACAGTATATTCAAATTTTTTCGGATTTTTAAATTTGTAATTTAATCCTGATTTTTGCGTTGAAAATTCATGTCTTTTTAGACCAATAATTACCGATAGAAAATTGTTTATTCAATTATTATTAATAAATTTATTTATACTTCAAAAATCAAAACGCCATGCTCTGGATTTTGTTTCAAACTACCTATATGAATTTTTTCAGATTTTTAATTCAATATTCCAAATATAATTCTTATGTTGAAAGCTGTAGATCCCTGTAACTTGGGTCCGACATCCCGTTAATTACAAGATTGAAAAGATTCATGAATTATGGAAAGAATTGGTTAATTTTACTGTGAAAGCTAATGTACTTTTATAATCTCTATATATTTATATTAAAATTTTGCATTATATTAAAACAATACAAATAAATGGAAAGATACTTAAAATATATTCCATGTACCATTGACGAATCCTATAATATCTCTAAAGTAATCTTTCTCAATCATTCATCTATCTATCCAGTTCGTTGTGTATAATTCAGTTCTAACTCATTAAAGACGCAAATTTCTTGATCACATCGATTGAGCCGACAAGTCATTTGATGTCCTTTTTATTTGACGATTGTCGAGCGAGACAGGACGACTCCTTTCCCAACTTTGGCACGAGATTTTATCGTATAATCGTTACAAGAGATTAATTAACTAACGCGAATCTTTTAATCGCTATCCGATTAAACTCTTGCAACTTTTCATAAGAACATTTCCGCCGTACAACATCCTTTAACTTTCCACATTTCAATGCCAGTTTTCTTTGATTCTTGGTCCTGTGAAGCAGCAGCATGTATCATCGTACTTACAGTGACTTGATCTTCGAAAATAATTCATATACATTATATTATATTAATTAAGTTTGTGTTTAAAACTCGTTTATTAATAATAATATTGATTTATAAATATTTTAGTTAAAGATAATTCTATTGGATTTATAGATAAGGTAAGATAAAATTTTAAACATAGCAAAACTTTATTTGAAAGATAAAGCATATTTTTTAAGTTGAACTATAACAAAAATAAAAAATTGTTATGCTGGAAATATTGATTACACTTTTTGATCAAAATTATCACTTAAATTCATGAATTGTTTCAATTTATTCCATAATGAGTAAAGGTTCGTTTCTTCTTTAACCCATAATTCAAGATTTGAAATTAAAATTTTAAATGAAAAACTAAAAATATAGTAAAATGTGATTATTAAAAAATTGAATTCGTTAATACGTAGACATACGAGAAAATAGTCCATACATATGGAAATCGACTAAATATTAATAGAAATTCACGAATTTACGTGATGATTATTTTAATTTGAAAACAGTATCAACATTGCAGCATCATAATTTTTTATTTTGAACTTATTCCAATTTTTAAAATCTTTAAATTATAAATACATACTTACTTACTCACCAAAACCTTTTCTCCAACCGTAGTCTATATTTTGAGAAATGACTGAATCAAAAATTTTACATTTTAAAATAACATATATCTTTACCATATATACACCTGATCTTTATAAAATCGTAACAAATATATTCATGGGTTTGTTACACCATTATCTAACTGAGTATATGCACTGTAGGAAAACTATTCTGGAAAGTGTGTTGAAATAAAATGTAAGCGACTATACATACAATTATAATAATTATCTTAACGCAAAATATTAAATCATTATTTATTTACAAATAATTATATATATTATCATTATATATTTACAGAACCACAAGATTTTTCTACAAATCTTTGATCCCACAATTCTTACGGATCTAACAGCTCTATTATTTGCATAAAATATTATGTCGAATAATAATATATTTACCTTTGTACCGCATGTGCGCAGAAGGATCAGTCTATAATGATTTTTTACTCCAATCACACGCTTCTGATAGCTTTTAAGTATAAAATGTACAAAAGTATTTTTATTTACAACGAAAGCATTCGCATATACGTCGACTTAGGTGACTTTTAAGCATGAAACGTGATATTTTTATTCGTCACCATCAGGTAGGTTTAAGGATATTTGGTGCTTGGCATGAAGTTGGAATGTTATATTCCATGTTATATTATGTTGGATTTGGAGTATCAGCATTTCTTTTGACATTTGCTCTTTGGAATACCTTTGAAGTTTACGGCGATTTAGAGAAACTTATGGATAATTTGGTTTCCACCTCTGGAGTTTTATGTGGATTGTTGAAGTTTGCTACTATTTATCAAGCGTAGGTAAGTTATGTTATATTTTTTTATTTTAATTGGTAATGAGTGGAAGCATAATATTAAGATAATGAAATTTCCAATATACAGTTGTTGTTAGTTAATAAAAAAAATCAAACAATTAATAATAATATATCAAAAATCGTAAATTGCAATACGTTTAAATTTATGCACGTTTATTACATTTGAATGATACTTAAAGTCTGTGAAAGAGTTTCTGTAAATTCATATTTTTATGATTTATTTCTCAAAACGTAAATAAATATGTGAATAGATAAATATAGATAGAGAAAATAATTGTATAAAAAGTATCTAAATGTTTTGGCTTTGATTAAAATTCTCAAATGAAACATGAATTTAAAGCGTCCTTGACTGGGGAAAAATTATTATCAAGTATGGTAAAAAGTTAAATGTAATTCTTAATTTTTATATAAAATTCTGGACAATTATAAAATAGCAAGATGAAAAAATTAAAAAAACAAGCAAATGCCAGTATTTTATCCAGAACATTTAGATAATTTTTATTCAACTTTTCTCTGTGTGAATGATTCATTTTCAAATATGTGAAGGAATTTAAGGACACTGGTAAGTAAAATTAGTGAAGATTGGAACAACGATTCGGAGGAAATATTACCGGATATGAGAGATAACTGTACGCGTTCTCAATTGTTATCTAAAATGATAATATTATTGTACAACACGATGAATATTACATTCATTCTCAGAACTTTGATGTCTTATATTTTTGACGCTACTGAAGACAGAAAATTTCTAGTTCAAGTTACATTTCCTTTTGATGCCAGGCAAACGCCATATTATGAAATTATTGTTACGGGAGAAACTCTTACAGCTATTATATGTTTCAATGGTCATGCTTTAACTGAAGGTCTTCTTGCTACTTCGGTAATGATCAAATTTGTTCAAAAAATGTTAGCATTATAAGTTGATAAATAAGTATAATTAATCTGAAGTTATCAAAATTTTATGCAATTTATAGGTGTTACATGCGAGCTCGAAAGTAACAATTGTACAAAATGAAATTGTAAAATTTTCATCGATATGTCAAAAGAATTATGGAAATAAAAAGCTAGTATTGATGGCTTTAAGACGGCTAGTTGAAAAGCATCTAAAATTTATCGAATTTTCAGAAGATATCGAAGATGTTTTTTCTTACGTCTCATTTTTTCACGTTATGTTTATAACATTAATGCAAGTTCTTTCAGGTTACATGTTTCTTGATGTATGACCACCAAATGAAAAGTCTAAAAATTATTATTTTTAAACTTATTATTTGAATTAATTATAAAATTTTCTAGGGGTTAGAACGGGGCGCAAAGGTAATACTTTTAATACATTATGCGACACTGACTGCGTCATTTTAGTGAGTGCTGGTTATTATTGTATTGCTGGAGAATATTTAACATCTCAGGTTTGTTAATACATTATTAACATTTTTTCTAACATTTGCTCTTTGGAATACCTTTGAAGTTTACGGCGATTTAGAGAAACTTATGGATAATTTGGTTTCTACAACTGGAACTATATCAGGATTGTTTAAGATGGTCACTATTTATATCAAGCGTAGGTAAGTTATGTTATATTTTTTTATTTTAATTGGTAATGAGTGGAAGCATAATATTAAGATAATGAAATTTCCAATATACAGTTGTTGTTAGTTAATATAAAAAAATCAAACAATTAATAATAATATATCAAAAATCGTAAATTGCAATACGTTTAAATTTATGCACGTTTATTACATTTGAATGATACTTAAAGTCTGTGAAAGAGTTTCTGTAAATTCATATTCATTATGTTTTGTTTTCGCTATACGTAAATAAATTTGTGAATACATATATATATATAGAGAGAAAATAATTGTATAAAAAGTATCTAAATGTTTTGGCTTTGATTAAAATTCTCAAATGAAACATGAATTTAAAGCGTCCTTGACTGGGGAAAAATTATTATCAAGTATGGTAAAAAGTTAAATGTAATTCTTAATTTTTATATAAAATTCTGGACAATTATAAAATAGCAAGATGAAAAAATTAAAAAAACAAGCAAATGCCAGTATTTTATCCAGAACATTTAGATAATTTTTATTCAACTTTTCTCTGTGTGAATGATTCATTTTCAAATATGTGAAGGAATTTAAGGACACTGGTAAGTAAAATTAGTGAAGATTGGAACAACGATTCGGAGGAAATATTACCGGATATGAGAGATAACTGTACGCGTTCTCAATTGTTATCTAAAATGATAATATTATTGTACAACACGATGAATATTACATTCATTCTCAGAACTTTGATGTCTTATATTTTTGACGCTACTGAAGACAGAAAATTTCTAGCTCAAATTACATTTCCTTTTGATGCCAGGCAATCGCCGTATTATGAAATTATTGTTACGGGACAAATTCTTTCAACTTTTATGTTTTAATGGTCATGCTTTAACTGAAGGTCTTCTTGCTACTTCGGTAATGATCAAATTTGTTCAAAAAATGTTAGCATTATAAGTTGATAAATAAGTATAATTAATCTGAAGTTATCAAAATTTTATGCAATTTATAGGTGTTACATGCGAGCTCGAAAGTAACAATTGTACAAAAAGAAATTGTAAGATTTTCATGGATATGTCAAAAGAATTATGGAAATAAAAAGCTAGTATTGATGGCTTTAAGAAGGCTAGCTGAAAAGCATCTGAAATTTATCGAATTTTCAGAAGATATCGAAGATGTTTTTTCTTACGTCTCATTTTTTCACGTTATGTTTATAACATTAATGCAAGTTCTTTCAGGTTACATGTTTCTTGATGTATGACCACCAAATGAAAAGTCTAAAAATTATTATTTTTAAACTTATTATTTGAATTAATTATAAAATTTTCTAGGGGTTAGAACGGGGCGCAAAGGTAATAGTTTTAATACATTATGCGACACTGACTGTATCATTTTTAGTGAGTGCTGGTTATTATTGTATTGCTGGAGAATATTTAACATCTCAGGTTTGTTAATACATTATTAACATTTTTTCTAACATTTGCTCTTTGGAATATCGTTGATATTTATGGAGATTTAGAGGAACTTATGGATAATTTGGTTTCCACCTCTGGAGTTTTATGGATTGTTGAAGTTTGCTACTATTTATATCAAGCGTAGGTAAGTTATGTTATATTTTTTTATTTCAATTAATAATGTGTGGAAGCATAATATTAAGATAATGAAATTTCCAATATACAATTGTTGTTTGTTAACATAAGAAAATCAAGCGATTAATAATAACATATCAAAAACTGTACACAGCCATTGGTTTAAATTTATCTACGTTTATTATATTCAAACGATACTTGTAGTCTGTGAAAGAGTTTCTGTAAATTCATATTCATTATGTTTTGTTTTCGCTATACGTAAATAAATTTGTGAATACATATATATATATAGAGAGAAAATAATTGTATAAAAAGTATCTAAATGTTTTGGCTTTGATTAAAATTCTCAAATGAAACATGAATTTAAAGCGTCCTTGACTGGGGAAAAATTATTATCAAGTATGGTAAAAAGTTAAATGTAATTCTTAATTTTTATATAAAATTCTGGACAATTATAAAATAGCAAGATGAAAAAATTAAAAAAACAAGCAAATGCCAGTATTTTATCCAGAACATTTAGATAATTTTTATTCAACTTTTCTCTGTGTGAATGATTCATTTTCAAATATGTGAAGGAATTTAAGGACACTGGTAAGTAAAATTAGTGAAGATTGGAACAACGATTCGGAGGAAATATTACCGGATATGAGAGATAACTGTACGCGTTCTCAATTGTTATCTAAAATGATAATATTATTGTACAACACGATGAATATTACATTCATTCTCAGAACTTTGATGTCTTATATTTTTGACGCTACTGAAGACAGAAAATTTCTAGTTCAAGTTACATTTCCTTTTGATGCCAGGCAAACGCCATATTATGAAATTATTGTTACGGGAGAAACTCTTACAGCTATTATATGTTTCAATGGTCATGCTTTAATTGAAGGTCTTCTTGCTACTTCGGTAATGATCAAATTTGTTCAAAAAATGTTAGCATTATAAGTTGATAAATAAGTATAATTAATCTGAAGTTATCAAAATTTTATGCAATTTATAGGTGTTACATGCGAGCTCGAAAGTAACAATTGTACAAAAAGAAATTGTAAGATTTTCATGGATATGTCAAAAGAATTATGGAAATAAAAAGCTAGTATTGATGGCTTTAAGAAGGCTAGCTGAAAAGCATCTGAAATTTATCGAATTTTCAGAAGATATCGAAGATGTTTTTTCTTACGTCTCATTTTTTCACGTGATGTTTTTAACATTAATGCAGGTTGTTTCAGGTTACATGTTTCTTGATGTATGACCACCAAATGAAAGTCTAAAAATTATTATTTTTAAACTTATTATTTGAATTAATTATAACATTTTCTAGGGGTTAGAACGGGGCGCAAAGGTAATAGTTTTAATACATTATGCGACACTGACTGTATCATTTTTAGTGAGTGCTGGTTATTATTGTTGCTGGAGAATATTTAACATCTCAGGTTTGTTAATACATTATTAACATTTTTATTTACCTGTAACAACAAATTGTGTATTTGAAAAAATCTAAAAATAATGCGATCATCTTTTATAGAGTGAATCTATATTCCACGAACTGCGTGATTGCCAATGGTACAAATTTCGGATCGATGATATGAAAGTAATAAATTTCATGCTAATGAAAGCCTGGAAACCAGTAAATTTAACTGTTGGAAAATTTAGTAATCTGTCACTTCTATACTTGACAAGTGTAAATAAATTATTCAATATATTTTATTCATATAAAACTAATATGTTAATATTTTGGGTAGTGACTTATAGATAGCTAAAAATTATTTAAGTGTTTTTATCAACTAATTTTTGCAGATATTGAAGACTTCATTTTCGTATCTTTCTTTAGTACGAGCGGTGGAGCATTAATAAATTCAATGAGCTTATATGTAAATAATGTAGTATGAGTAAATGTTAAAATATAGTTAGAATAAAAATTATATATATGCTTGGAATCTAATATTATGTTATAATAAACAAATCCAGTTTTTAGTTAATCATTTGTAAGTAACATTTACACTACTACCACAGTTTTCGCCATGCAAGGTAACTAAGTAACTGAAGTTTCGATTCTTCGGTTGACAGGTCGTTTTAGAAGTTTTGTTTACATCCTCTTAAGCATTAACTTTCTCGCACAACATAACTCGCACAACATAACTCGTCGTTCAACGCTAGAAGTTTGTCCACCCTTAGAGAAAATTAATGATTTTTGAGAAATACATGATATTTTGATATCCGATTATACATGTTGTCAGCTTTGCCTTTTATTTCTGAAGACAGGTTTTAAAGGTTTTACTTATGCAAAGGAACCTACATTACAAATAGGCAGATTTTTCATGGAAGAATTAATAGAATTTAGCGAACAAATTCCAAGGGATACAATGACAAGGTATTGGAAAGAAATATTGCATGTACTTCCCCCCGTCTAGCTGATGCTTTAAAACCAAAATCTTGGAAACACTTATATTCTTTAACTGCTGTAAATTCAGCATTAGCTAATATACAATTGGTTGGTTATGACAAAAATTAGACATTTATGGTACCTTAGTTATGACCACAATTAGTTCAGAATATTGTTTAGGTAGCAGCAAGACCTCCACATCCGAATCTTAGATTTGGTGATGCTGTAAATTTCATTCAAAGATGGGGAAGTGATCCTTAACACAGTTATATTTACAGGAAAAAGTAAACCGTTAGCATCAAATAAATATTTTTTGTTCAGCATATTTAGATTATATGATCTAAAAGTACAAATACTAAGTTACGTATGATTTTCTTTCCTCCTTTTTGTTTTATTTTTCCATCGTGCTCTGTTTTGATCATAAATACCAATTCTGGATGTTTGCAACAATACTGAATTATCTTTGCTTCTTGGAAGTGTATTACACACATTTAAGTATTTGAATTATTTAAACATTGAAGAAATTTACACAACTGTGGATGTTATTGTTAGATTTTACTTTCAAAGAAAAGTGATATTGACATAAAAAAATCTTTTAATGGAAGTTGAATGAAAAACTGTGCAATAAAATAATAATAAAAACAAGCAGATAAATGAATTCTTGCTTAACTTTTAATTAATTAAAGAATGTTAATCTTTAATGAAATTAAAAATATCAGTTTTCTACTGAAAATTGTATTACTAAACTAAATTGGATTTTTTTTATTGAAATAACTTATTGAAAGCACCACTGGCGAATGTATTTTCAACAAGTGCTTTCTTCACCAAGCCATCGTATGACCTCCGTCGCTGATTAGTATCGGTTTGGGAGCATAAAAAGAGCGACGTTAATAATAATAATAATAAAAAAAATTATTGAAAATAAAATAAAATACAGATAAAGTATTTAAAAAATTTATTTTTTTAATTTTGCAGGGAAGGTTTGCAAGGTATACCGAATATCCTACGACGGACTGCGTATAATAATGTACAAAGCAACGGAAACGCTGGAGCTAGGAAATTATCCGCCGCCACTTCCTGCTCGCTATATTAACAGCATCTATTCGTTCGAGAGTTTACCGGTGAAAGTTTTCTAATATGCGCTCAAATTTTCCGATTCGACGGAGTTGTCAAGACGACCGACAAAACGGGATAAACGTTCAACGAAAATGAAATGCCTCTCGATCTTGAAAAATACTATGATCGTCATTCGGAATGATACATACGGTCGTGCCTAAATAGTAATTTGGTGATAATAATAAATTAAACTGACCATTTTTCAACGTTCCGTACAAAAAATTCTTTTTTAGGAGATAAAATAATACTACGAATATTTCTGAAAATCCGACGAAATTGGTTTGGTACAAGGTAACTCTTCTCCTTTACGACTCTAAAGTTGGTGTTGGTTCTTTTGCAGTGTTTATCTTCGAAATTAATGGAAAACGATGGGCCGGGACTCCGAGAGTACAACGTTTTGCGTATTGGTGAGCCAGTAATTGGATATGCGTTATGCGTATTTTCGGTGCATTGCTGGAAAAATACATATATTATATATTCAACGATTCATATATAATTCAAATTGACCATCTCAGTAAGGAGATAGCAACAACTTTCGCAATGTTGTCGCATTTCATTCGATATTTACATTCACTTTCTAATATATTACTTTTTTCATTTGTTATCTTAAGGGGATGTGAGACTCACTAAATGGTCATTTTTAATATTTTTATAAACAACAGAATAATTTTTTTAAAAAATCCTGAACGCTATGACCTTAGGTATGTTTTTAAACAGTATATTCAAATTTTTTCGGATTTTTAAATTTGTAATTTAATCCTGATTTTTGCGTTGAAAATTCATGTCTTTTTAGACCAATAATTACCGATAGAAAATTGTTATTCAATTATTATTAATAAATTTATTTATACTTCAAAAATCAAAACGCCATGCTCTGGATTTTGTTTCAAACTACCTATTGAATTTTTCAGATTTTTAATTCAATATTCCAAATATAATTCTTATGTTGAAAGTTGTAGATCCCTGTAACTTGGGTCCGACATCCCGTAATTACAAGATTGGAAAGATTCTTGAATTATGGAAAGAATTGGTTAATTTTACTGTGAAAGCTAATGTACTTTTATAATCTCTATTATATTTATATTAATAAATTTTGCATTATATTAAAATAATACAAATAAATGGAAAGATACTTAAATTAATAGTATTCGATGTATTTCCCGGATGGCTCTTTTCACTCAACCTTTGCTTGATACCATTGACGAATCCTACAATATGTCTAAAGTAATCTTTCTCAATCATTCATCTATCGATCCAGTTCGTTGTGTATATTTCAGTTCTAACTCATTAAAGGCGCAAATTTCTTGATCACATCGATTGAGCCGACAAGTCATTTGATGTCCTTTTTATTTGACGATTGTCGAGCGAGACAGGACGACTCCTTTCCCAACTTTGGCACGAGATTTTATCGTATAATCGTTACAAGAGATTAATTAACTAACGCGAATATTTTAATCGCTATTCGATTAAACTCTTGCAACTTTTCATAAGAACATTTCCGCCGTACAACATCCTTTAACTTTCCACATTTCAATGCCAGTTTTCTTTGATTCTTGGTCCTGTGAAGCAGCAGCATGTATCATCGTACTTACAGTGACTTGATCTTCGAAAATAATTCATATACATTATATTATATTAATTAAGTTTGTGCTTAATTAATTTTGTGTTTAAAACTCGTTTATTAATAATAATATTGATTTATAAATATTTTAGTTAAAGAAAAGATAATTCTATTGGATTTATAGATAAGGTAAGATAAAATTTTAAACATAGCAAAACTTTATTTGAAAGATAAAGCAATATTTTTTAAGTTGAACTATAACAAAAATAAAAAATTGTTATGCTGGAAATATTGATTACACTTTTTGATCAAAATTATCACTTAAATTCATGAATTGTTTCAATTTATTCCATAATGAGTAAAGGTTCGTTTCTTCTTTAACCCATAATTCAAGGATTTGCAAAATTAAAATTTTAAATGAAAAAACTAAAAGTATAGTAAAATGTGATTATTTAAAAAATTGAATTCGTTAAATACGTAGACATACGAGAAAAATGAGTCCATACATATGGAAATCGACTAAATATTAATAGAAATTCACGAATTTACGTGATGATTATTTTAATTTGAAAACAGTATCAACATTTGCAGTACCATAATTTTTTATTTTGAACTTATTCCAATTTTTAAAATCTTTAAATTATAAATACATACTTACTTACTCACCAAAACCTTTTCTCCAACCGTAGTCTATATTTTGAGAAATGACTGAATCAAACAATTTTACATTTTAAAATAACATATATCTTTACCATATATACACCTGATCTTTATAAAATCGTAACAAATATATTCATGGGTTTGTTACACCATTATCTAACTAAGTATATGCACTGTAGGAAAACTATTCTGGAAAGTGTGTTGAAATAAAATGTAAGCGACTATACATACAATTATAATAATTATCTTAACGCAAAATATTAAATCATTATTTATTTACAAATAATTATATATAATTATCATTATATATTTACAGAACCACAAGATTTTTCTACAAATCTTTGATCCCACAATTCTTACGGATCTAACAGCTCTATTATTTGCATAAAATATTATGTCGAATAATAATATATTTACCTTTGTACCGCATGTGCGCAGAAGGATCAGTCTATAATGATTTTTTACTCCAATCACACGCTTCTGATAGCTTTTAAGTATAAAATGTACAAAAGTATTTTTATTTACAACGAAAGCATTCGCATATACGTCGACTTAGGTGACTTTTAAGCATGAAACGTGATATTTTTATTCGTCACCATCAGGTAGGTTTAAGGATATTTGGTGCTTGGCATGAAGTTGGAATGTTATATTCCATGTTATATTATGTTGGATTTGGAGTATCAGCATTTCTTTTGACATTTGCTCTTTGGAATACCTTTGAAGTTTACGGCGATTTAGAGAAACTTATGGATAATTTGGTTTCCACCTCTGGAGTTTTATGTGGATTGTTGAAGTTTGCTACTATTTATATCAAGCGTAGGTAAGTTATGTTATATTTTTTTATTTTAATTGGTAATGAGTGGAAGCATAATATTAAGATAATGAAATTTCCAATATACAGTTGTTGTTAGTTAATATAAAAAAATCAAACAATTAATAATAATATATCAAAAATCGTAAATTGCAATACGTTTAAATTTATGCACGTTTATTACATTTGAATGATACTTAAAGTCTGTGAAAGAGTTTCTGTAAATTCATATTTTTATGATTTATTTCTCAAAACGTAAATAAATATGTGAATAGATAAATATAGATAGAGAAAATAATTGTATAAAAAGTATCTAAATGTTTTGGCTTTGATTAAAATTCTCAAATGAAACATGAATTTAAAGCGTCCTTGACTGGGGAAAAATTATTATCAAGTATGGTAAAAAGTTAAATGTAATTCTTAATTTTTATATAAAATTCTGGACAATTATAAAATAGCAAGATGAAAAAATTAAAAAAACAAGCAAATGCCAGTATTTTATCCAGAACATTTAGATAATTTTTATTCAACTTTTCTCTGTGTGAATGATTCATTTTCAAATATGTGAAGGAATTTAAGGACACTGGTAAGTAAAATTAGTGAAGATTGGAACAACGATTCGGAGGAAATATTACCGGATATGAGAGATAACTGTACGCGTTCTCAATTGTTATCTAAAATGATAATATTATTGTACAACACGATGAATATTACATTCATTCTCAGAACTTTGATGTCTTATATTTTTGACGCTACTGAAGACAGAAAATTTCTAGTTCAAGTTACATTTCCTTTTGATGCCAGGCAAACGCCATATTATGAAATTATTGTTACGGGAGAAACTCTTACAGCTATTATATGTTTCAATGGTCATGCTTTAACTGAAGGTCTTCTTGCTACTTCGGTAATGATCAAATTTGTTCAAAAAAATGTTAGCATTATAAAGTTGATAAATAAGTATAATTAATCTGAAGTTATCAAAATTTTATGCAATTTATAGGTGTTACATGCGAGCTCGAAAGTAACAATTGTACAAAATGAAATTGTAAAATTTTCATCGATATGTCAAAAGAATTATGGAAATAAAAAGCTAGTATTGATGGCTTTAAGACGGCTAGTTGAAAAGCATCTAAAATTTATCGAATTTTCAGAAGATATCGAAGATGTTTTTTCTTACGTCTCATTTTTTCACGTTATGTTTATAACATTAATGCAAGTTCTTTCAGGTTACATGTTTCTTGATGTATGACCACCAAATGAAAAGTCTAAAAATTATTATTTTTAAACTTATTATTTGAATTAATTATAAAATTTTCTAGGGGTTAGAACGGGGCGCAAAGGTAATACTTTTAATACATTATGCGACACTGACTGCGTCATTTTTAGTGAGTGCTGGTTATTATTGTATTGCTGGAGAATATTTAACATCTCAGGTTTGTTAATACATTATTAACATTTTTTATTTACCTGTAACAACAAATTGTGTATTTGCAAATATTTAAAGATTATGTCAAATACAAATAATATGGTTAACTTTGATAGAGTGAATCTATATTCCACGAACTGCGTGATTGCCAATGGTACAAATTTCCGATCGATGATATGAAAATAATAAATTTCATGCTAATGAAAGCCTGGAAACCAGTAAATTTAACTGTTGGAAAGTTTAGTAATCTGTCACATCTGTACTTGACAAGTGTAAATAAATTACTCAATATTAATTTTATTCATATAAAAACTAATATGTTAAGATTTTGAGTAGTGACTTATAGATTGCTAAAAATTATTTAAGTGTTTTATAAATTAAATGTGTTTCTATGTAACTAATTTTTGCAGATATTGAAGACTTCATTTTCGTATCTTTCTTTAGTACGAGCGGTGGAGCATTAATAAATTCAATGAGCTTATATGTAAATAGTGTAGTATGAGAGAATGTTAAAATATAGTTGAGAATAAAAAATTATATATATGCTTGCAATCTAATATTATGTTATAATAAACAATTCCAGTTTTTAGTTAATCGTTTATAAGTGACATTTACACTACTACCACAGTTTTTGCCACGTAAGGTAACTAAGCAACTGAAGTTTCGATTCTTCGGTTAACAGGTCGTTTTAGAGGTTTTGTTTACATCCTCTTAAGCATTAATTTACACGCACAACATAACTCGTCTCATCCGATTATAGATGTACTAATTTATAATTTTCATGGAAATGCATTAACATAAATACAATATTTCGGATTATTTTATACCGGAGCGTTTCGAAACCATTTTCATTGAAACAAACTATGTATATATGTCAATACGATACTACTATATTAGAGGTATATATGTATTGTGTATGACTAGCTCCCCTTCCGACCCTGGTTTATTAGTCAAAAATATTAATGTACAGTTAATCAATAACAATCAAATATATATATATAATGGTGTGATAAAAATATCGTATCTATTTACAAGTAATTTTATACTTTAACTTATTTACTGTACCAGATTTTTCGTATTTCGGAATAAGATAATTTATACTGCTTGTCGTAAAAAGTTTTTAATTTTTCTAATAGTAATTAATAAATATATTTTGCCTGTAGTTTTACTCAATTTATTTATTACAATTATACATGCGATGTTTTCAATGCCCCACCCCGACCAACAACACTCGCTGCATCTGCCGTACGATATGTAGACGCTATAATGACATATTAGTACAAATGAAGACGTACTTTCGACCGGGCATCAAGAAAAATAGTATACGAAACGCGAGACGAAAATTGAAGGCCTCCCATAGCGTGAAGTTGGTCCCGAGGCGAAGCTGAGAACTTCAACTTTCCTCTTTTGTACCGTTATGTACTATTACAAGCGTATCAAGGGGCGCGCTCGCGCTCCCGACGCAAGTATGGGATGCGCAGCTAGCCTTATATACAACTAACTGGCTATGCGTATTTTTCCTCGGCTGAATCTTTAATTAAAAATTAATGTTTTCGTATTTTGTCTACACCTAAATTGTTCCTTATTTATTTATTTTGTGCGAAAAGTTCCGTACGAATTCATTAATGCATATTAAAGAAAAAGCCGTGAAAAGAAATGACACGTCGATTTCCTTTTAAGAACTTTTGTTGCTTTCGCTTTTGTATATATAGTCTACTATAGAAAAAAGAGGACAGCGATGGAGAGTTTAAAGAGTGAGAGAAACACGTCGATTGTTATAGAAGTTGAAATGTGGCCGTGAGAGGGAGCTAGAGTCACGTGAATACTTCCATCGTCACAGCTGAATCGTCTGGCCGATTTGCCGATTTTATTGTGAAAAATTATGAAATAAAATTAATTATTTATGTAATTATTACCAAAACAGTAATAATATGCATGGTGTTGCATTATTCCATCTTGCTATTTTTTATTGTACAACAGCGCAAGATAATATTAGATATGTAAAGACTTCATATTCACTCACATTATTAGCTGTCAACCTTAGAGAGAAACAGAGAGAGTGAGAGAGATATATAACTCGAATCCCACTAATGTTTTAATTTTGGCAGTCGAACAATCCCCATCAACAATAAAATGGCTAAAAATGATTTTATTTCCTGTGGATTGGTGTCACTCCACTTGTTCATTTTTGATTTTTTTTTAATTTTTATTTGCGGTAAACTGTGCTGCATACCTATTCGTTTCTTGTACAATTGTTTTAACAATTTTATCACAAATTAAAAGTTCATACACTTGCTTGGGTGAAAAATCTTTTAAATATTGTTGCAATTTTTTTTTAAGTACAATATACTTTTCAGATTTTTTCACATCTTGCCACTGAGAAACATAAATTTCATCGATCAAATTATCAATTTGTCTATCACTGTCAGATTCAAATATACACACAAAGAAATTTCGGCATTGGGAGATCCCAACTAAATAAAATGTACAATGTATAAATACCAAATTAAGAATACAGCAGTTGAAATAAAACCTAGCTTGTAGCATTATCAAAATAGGAATAAAGTATACCTAAGCTGGGCGTAACTGAACACCAAGAATGATTCAATTCTCTCATTCCCCCGTCCGTAACACTGTATGCCAGAGTTGGGAGCGTGGCGTGCCCAAGTCATGACCCTGCAGGGTTAAAGAAATACCAGTTGTATTTGAAGTGGATACATCTTTTGTTTTGATTGTAGTATGGGAGCGCAGAGCTCCCATGATTGAAGCACCTTAATCCGGATAGTCTTTCATTAACCGACCTCTTATTTGTTATTTCAGAATTACTATCATTTGGGAATAAGGAATTGTAAGTTAATTTGGGATCTCTCAATGCCGAAATTTCTTTGTGTGTACTCACTTTCATCGGTTTCATCTAATTTTATTGATTCGGTTTGACTAGATATTGTGTCAATTAAATTGTGGGTAATATCTTTATTATCAGTATTAGATTTAATATCTAATGGTGGTTCATATATATATATATATATATATATATTAATAATTTTCAATTATAGTTTATTGTATACAAAATTAATCGATATAAGAAAAAAAAATAAAAAAAACCTTTTTTACGTTGGATGATGTTTCTGCAGTTATATCTTTACTTAACGGAATACGCTTACGTATACCTTTCGGTAACACAGATATATTTTCAATAGAAATAATTTTTGGCTGTGCCTTACTTTTATTTTCAGATTGAAACATAACGGAGCTATTATCAATTAAATCTTTATAAATTGCAAGCTTTTCATTATTTGCAGTCAAACTTTCAAAACCAAAAAAAACCAATTCTTCGGAATTGTTATTTGAAAATTCTTGAATCTATTAAAATTGTTAATTTATTAAGAAGTTATACCAATAATAATAAAAATGTGTATATATTGTTTATAAAATTTGAAAGAATAAACAAATAAACAAAGATATATAAATATGTATAGGATATGTGTGTGTGTTTGGGCAGGTGGGTATGCGTGCACGTGCGCGTAACATATATGTTTCTGTACGTGTGCAGTGTAAATATGTATATGTATGTGTATACATATATTCTTTCAAACAGTTTCGACAAAAAATCAATAAATTTTTAATAAACTATAATCAAAACAAAAAACTAACATCATCAGTCCTAACTTTCGAATAATATTTCCGAGAGCATTTCTTAGATTGTCCGGGCAGATTTTTAGAATCAGTAAATATTCTTGTTTTAAGTTTTCTCTTGGGCATTTTTACCTCATATACTAAAATGCCAGTAATAATTAATTTCTAATAACTATTCATTTAAAATTATCTGCTCTACATACAGACGAACTATCGAGAAAATTAAGATTTTTCAGATCAAAGTGTTTTGAATTGGTTCTGCGCGCTAACGGGAAAAAATTTGTAAAAATTTAAAAAATTTTCATGGTAGCGACACCTAGAGTTGGTTATAATGACTATCTGCTTCATACACTGTGAAAACTCAAAAAAAACCGCGAGCGAAACAACTAAATCGGAAATAAAAATAATTATATTTAAATTCTTTTGAATAAGTAATAAATTACGTTATAGTAAATAAAATTATGTCCTGACGAATATATTTCATGTTATGTTCATATAGATTAGGATTTTCATGCCCAGCAGAAACAGGCGCAATTAATATTAGAAGAAAACTAACGTTAATTGTATTGAAATACTTATGACTCATATATATGTCACGCCGCACCCTGCGGTAACAAAACGTGACATAAATATATAACATGCCGCCCCCAACCTGTTAAATAAATTTTTATACACTTATTATCCAATGTTAAAATTACAATTTAATTTCAACGTTCCATACAAAAAATTCTTTCTTAGGAGATAAAAATACTTCGAATATTTCTGAAAATCCGACGAAATTGGTTTGGTACAAGGTAACTCTTCTCCTTTACGACTCTGAAGTTGGTGTTGGGACTCTTGCAGTGTTATCTTCGAAATTAATGAAAACGATGGGCCGGGACTCCGGGAGTACAACGTTTTTGCGTATTGGTGAGTCGTAATTGGATATGCGTTATGCGTATTATCGGTGCATTCCTGGAAAAAATACATATATTATATATTCAACGATTCATATGTAATTCAGATTCACCATCTTCAGTAAGGAGATAGCAACAACTTTCGCACTCCTTTTCCAACTTTGGCACGAGATTTTATCGTATAATTGTTATAAGAGATTAATTAACTAACGCGAATCTTTTAATCGCTATCCGATCAAACTCTTGCAACTTTTTGTAAGAATATTTCCGTCGCACAACACCCTTCTACTTTCCACATTTCAATGCCAGTTTTCTTTGATTCTTGGTCGTGTGGAGCAGCTGCAGGTATCATCGTACTTACAGTGACTTGATCTTCGAAATAAATTAATTAAAAATTGCAAAAACTTTATTTGAAAGATAAAGCAGTATTTTTTAAGATGAACTGTAACAAAAATAAAAAATTGTTATGCTGGAAATATTGATTCCACTTTTTGATCAAAATTATCACTTGAATTCATGAATTGATTCAATTTATTCCATAATGAGTAAAGATTCGTTTCTTCTTTAACCCATAATTCAAGGATTTGCAAAATTAAAATTTTAAATGAATAAACTAAAAGTAGTTAAATGTGATTAATTAAAAAATTGAATTCGTTAAATACGTAGACATACGAGAAAAATGAGTCCATACATATGGAAATCGATTAAATACTAATAGAAATTCACGAGTTTACGTGATCATTATTTTAATTTGAAAACAGTATCAACATTTGCAGTACCATAATTTTTTATTTTGAACTTATTCCAATTTTTAAAATCTTGTATTTAAATTATAAATACATACTTAGATACTCACCAAATATATGCACAAATGTATTTTTATTTAAAACGAAAGCATTCGCATATGCGTTGACTTAGGTGACTGTTAAGCATGAAACGTGACATTTTCATTCGTCACCATCGAGTAGGATTAAGGATATTTGGTGCTTGGCCTGAAAGTGAGGCATCATATGCCATCGTATATCACTTTGGAATAGGATTATTAACATTTTTTCTAACAATTGCTGTCTGGAATATCGTTGATAATCATGGAGATTTAGAGGAACTTATGGATATTTTGGTTGCTGCAACTGGAACTGTATCAGGATTGTTTAAGATGGTCACTATTTATATCAAACGTAGGTAAGTTATGTTATATTTTTTTTATTTCAATTAGTAATGAGTGGAAGCATAATATTAAGACAAATGAAATTTCCAATAAACAATTGTTGTTTGTTAACATAAGAAAATCAAGCGATTATTAGTAACATATCAAAAATTGTAAACAGCCATTAGTTTAAATTTATCTACGTTTATTATATTCAAACGATACTTGCAGTCTGTGAAAGAGTTTCTGTAAATTCATATTTTTATGATTTGTTTTCGCGATACGTAAATAAATTTGTGAATACATAAATATATATATATAGCGAAAATAATTGTACAAAGAGTATCTAAATGTTTTGGGTAAATATTGTAGATTCAGTTTGGTGAAAATTCAAAAATAAAATATGAATTCAAAGCGTTCTTCTCTGGGGAAAAATTATTATCAACTATGGTAAAAATTATAATGTAATTCTCAATTTTATATAAAATATAAAATTCTGGACAATTATAAAGCAAGATGAAAAAATTAAAAAACAAGTAAACGCCAGTATTTTATCCAGAACATTCAGATAATTTTTATTCAACTTTTCTCTGCGTGTATGATTCATTTTCAAATATGTGAAGGAATTTAAGGACACTGGTAAGTAAAATTAGTGAAGATTGGAACAACAAATCGGAGGAAATATTACCGGATATGAGAGAAAACTGTACGCGTTCTCAATTGCTATCTAAAATGATAACATTATTGTACAACACCATGAATTTTACATACATTCTCAGAACTTTGATGTCTTATATTTTCGACACTTCTGGAGACAGAAAATTTCTAGCTCAAATTACATTTCCTTTTGATGCCAGGCAATCTCCGTATTACGAAATTATTGTTACGGGACAAATTCTTTCAACTTTTATATGTTTTAATGGTCATGCTTTAATTGAAGGTCTTCTTGCTACTTCGGTAATAATCAAATTTATTAAAAAAAATTGTTAAGTGTATAAAGTTGATAAGTAAGTATAATTAATCTGAAGTTATCAAAATTTTATGCAATTTTTAGGTGTTACATGCGAGCTCGAAAGTAACAATTGTACAAAAAGAAATTGTAAGATTTTCATGGATATGTCAAAAGAATTATGGAAATAAAAAGCTAGTATTGATGGCTTTAAGAAGGCTAGCTGAAAAGCATCTGAAATTTATCGAATTTTCAGAAGATATCGAAGATGTTTTTTCTTACGTCTCATTTTTTCACGTGATGTTTTTAACATTAATGCAGGTTGTTTCAGGTTACATGTTTCTTGATGTATGACCACCAAATGAAAAGTCTAAAAATTTTTATTTTTATACTTATTATTTGAATTAATTATAACATTTTCTAGGGGTTAGAACGGGGCGCAAAGGTAATAGTTTTAATACATTATGCGACACTGACTGCGTCATTTTTAGTGAGTGCTGGTTATTATTGTATTGCTGGAGAATATTTAACATCTCAGGTTTGTTAATACATTATTAACATTTTTCATTTACCTGTAACAACAAATTGTGTATTTGAAAAAATCTAAAAATAATGCGATTAACTTTTATAGAGTGAATTTATATTCCATGAACTGCGTAATTGTCAATGGTACAAATTTCAGATCGATGATATGAAAGTAATAAATTTCATGCTAATGAAAGCCTGGAAACCAGTAAATTTAACTGTTGGAAAATTTAGTAATCTGTCACTTCTATACTTGACAAGTGTAAATAAATTATTCAATATTAATTTTATTCATATAAAAACTAATATGTTAATATTTTGGGTAGTGACTTATAGATTGCTAAAAATTATTTGAGTGTTTTTATACAACTAATTTTTGCAGATATTGAAGACTTCATTTTCGTATCTTTCTTTAGTACGAGCGGTGGAGCATTAATCAATTCAATGAGCTTATATGTAAATAGTGTAGTATGAGTAAATGTTAAAATATAGTTAAGAATAAAAAATTATATATATGCTTGGAATCTAATATTATGTTATAATAAACAAATCCAGTTTTTAGTTAATCATTTATAAGTGACATTTACACTACTACCACAGTTTTCGCCACGCAAGGTAACTAAGCAACTGAAGTTTCGATTCTTCGGTTAACAGGTCGTTTTAGAGGTTTTGTTTACATCCTCTTAAGCATTAATTTACACGCACAACATAACTCGCACAACGTAACTCGTCGTTCAACGCTAGAATTTTGTCCACCCTTAGAGAAAATTAAAGATTTTTGAGAAATACATGATATATTGATATCCGATTATACATGTATGTCAGCTTTGCCTTTTATTACTGAAGACAGGTTTTAAAGGTTTTACTTATGCAAAGGAACCTACATTACAAATAGGCAGATTTTTCATGGAAGAATTAATAGAATTTAGTGAACAAATTCTAAGGGATACAATGGCAAGGTATTGGAAAGAAATATTGCATGTACTTCCACCTCGTCTAGCTGATGCTTTAAAACCAAAATCTTGGAAACACTTATATTCTTTAACTGCTGTAAATTCAGCATTAGCTAATATACAATTGGTTGGTTATGACAAAAAATTAGACATTTATGTTTAGACAGCAACAAGACCTCCACATCCGAATCTTAGATTTGGTGATGCTGTAAATTTCATTCAAATGTGGGGAAGTGATCCTTAACATACAGTTATATTTACAGGAAAAAGTAAACCGTTAGCATCAAATAAATATTTTTTGTTCAGCATATTTAGATTTATATGATCGAAAAGTACAAATACTAAGTTACGTATGATTTTCTTTCCTCCTTTTTGTTTTATTTTTCCATCGTGCTCTGTTTTGATCATAAATACCAATTCTGGATGTTTGCAACAATACTGAATTATCTTTGCTTCTTGGAAGTGTATTACACACATTTAAGTATTTGAATTATTTAAACATTGAAGAAATATTACACAACTGTAGATGTTATTGTTAGATTTTACTTTCATAAGAAAAGTGATATTGACATAAAAAAATCTTTTAATGGAAGTTGAATGAAAAACTGTGCAATAAAATAATAATAAAAACAAGCAGATATAAATGAATTCTTGCTTAACTTTTAATTAATTAAAAAATGTTAATCTTTAATGAAATTTAAAATTTCAGTTTTCTACTGGAAAATTGTATTACTAAACTAAATTGGATTTTTTTTATTGAAATAACTTATTGAAAGCACCACTGGCGAATGTATTTTCAGCAAGTGCTTTCTTCACCAAGCCATCGTATGACCTCCATCGCTGATTAGTACCGGTTTGGGAGCATAAAAAGAGCGACGTTAAAATAATAATAATATTAAAAAAAAAAATTATTGAAAATAAAATAAAAAACAGATAAAGTATTTAAAAAATTTATTTTTTTAATTTTGCAGTGATGGGTTTGCGAGGTATACCGAATATCCTACGACGGACTGCGTATAATAATTTACAATGCAACCGAAACGCTGGAGCTAGGAAATTATCCGCCGCCACTTCCTGCTCGCTATATCAACAGCATCTATTCGTTCGAGAGTTTACCGGTGAAAGTTTTCTAATATGCGCTCAAATTTTCCGATTCGACGGAGTTGTCAAGACGACCGACAAAACGGGATAAACGTTCAACGAAAATGAAATGCCTCTCGATCTTGAAAAATACTATGATAGTCATTCGGACTGATACATACGGTCGTGCCTAAATAGTAATTTGGTGATAATAAATAAATAAAACTGACCATTTTTCAACGCTCCATACAAAAAATTCTTTCTTAGGAGATAAAAATACTACGAATATTTCTGAAAATCCGACGAAATTGGATTGGTACAAGGTAACTCTTCTCCTTTACGACTCTAAAGTTGGTGTTGGTTCTTTTGCAGTTTTATCTTTGAAATTAATAAAAATGATGGGCCGGGACTCCGGGAGTACAACGTTTTTGCATATTGCTAAGCCATAATTGGATATGCGTTATGCGTATTTTCGGTGCAATCCTGGAACAAATACATATATTATATTTTCAACGATTCATACGTAATTCAAATTCACCATCTTCAGTAAGGAGATAGCAACAACTTTCTTTATCTTTGTCGCATTTCATACGATATTTATACATTCACTTTCTAATATATTACTGTTTCATTTGTCATCTTAATTACAAGATTGGAAAGATTCATGAATTATGGAAAGAATTGGTTAATTTTACTCTGTAAGCTACTCTAATTTACTCTAATTTACTTTTATAATGTCTATTATATTTAGATTAAGAAATTTTGCATTATATTAAAACAATACAAATAAATGGAAAGATGCTCAAATAATAGTATTCCATGTATTTCCCGGATGGCTCTTTTCACTCAACCTTTGCTTGATACCATTGACGAATCCTACAATATGTCTAAAGTAATCTTTCTCAATCATTCATCTATCTATCCAGTTTGTTGTGTATAATTCAGTTCTAACTCATTAAAGACGCAAATTTCTTGATCACATCGATTGAGCCGACAAGTCATTTGATGTCCTTTTTATTTAACGATTGTCGAGCGAGACAGGACGACTCCTTTCCCAACTTTGGTACGAGATTTTATCGTATAATAGTTATAAGAGATTAATTAACTAACGCGAATCTTTTAATCGCTATCCGATTAAACTCTTGCAACTTTTTGTAAGAATATTTCCGTCGTACAACACCCTTCTACTTTCCACATTTCAATGCCAGTTTTCTTTGATTCTTGGTCGTGTGGAGCAGCTGCAGGTATCATCGTACTTACAGTGACTTGATCTTCGAAAATAATACATATACATTATATTATATTAATTAAGTTACGGCAATATTTTCTGTTTAAAAATCATATGATAATTTTGTGAATAATATTTTGTTTATTAATAATAATATTGAATTATAAATATTTTAGATAATGATAATTCTATTGGATCTATAGATAAGGTAAGATAAATTAATTAAAAATTGCAAAAACTTTATTTGAAAGATAAAGTAGTATTTTTTAAGTTGAACTATAACAAAAATATTAGCAAAAAATTGAATTGATCGTTCGTAAATATGTATATGTATATAATATATAATATCGGTCTCTCTCGAACTAAATGCTTTAATTTAATTAGAGATCGAGGACGAAACACCTTTAATTAATTTAAAAGGCTGTGCTCTGGGAAATTCCACCAACCATAGTGGACAAAGAGTATGATAGGCCCGCTTTATTTTAAATTAAAGCATTTAGTTCGAGAGAGAGCGATATTATATATTATATACATATAACAAAAATAAAAAATTGTTATGCTGGAAATATTGATTCCACTTTTTGATCAAAATTATCACGGGGATGCCATACCTGAATTAAATCCTACTATGCCGACACCTGTATATTACACGCACTATTTCTCCTATTACTATTACCTAATACAATGACAACCTATAAACGCAGTGGAGGCATATTTGTAATACATATATTAAATAAATTATAAGTACAAAAGTTTGAATTGTGCTAAAATGTGCTTATAATTTGAAAAATACGATCTCAAACATAACCTCTCTTAGTTAACAGGCAACAACGATTTAATTGAATTTTGTAAAAACTGGGTAGATTTCTAACAAATACAGTGCAGACGCACAATTTCACGATATTGATAAATGTTGGAACACTAAAAAAAACAGTCAAAAGTGCACGATGAAGAAATAAATTGAAAAATACGACTGATACAAAGACGTTGGGAAGCTGGTACTAGATATTTGTGATGGAAATAAATATAGATTGCAATTACAAACATCAAGATACAAAGTAGAGGCAACATTTTACATTACCTTAGATTCATTTTTCAGTAAAAACTAGAGGAATACATAATCAATTGAAAAATTATTTGAAAAATAAAAAAGATATTCATTCCTTCTAAAATTGTGTAATTTAGCAGACCGAAGAGTAAGAAAAAGTTTAGCTACGTAGTTTGAAAATCCACCAGTAGGTGGCGACGCTAAGCGTTTCCAGTTATGTATTATTTCATTCGTGGTGGAATAGGCGACGGATTCTATAGGAGGTCCGTGCACGATCGGGCCGTTTGCCGCACGCACATCGTAATTTCAAATACATTGTACTGTACCGACACTGAATGTTGGGTGCATTATTTGTTTAATTCCAATTACTTAACATAATGACAGCTACAAAGCGGGGTAGAGGAACATTTTTAGTCTAGATTTAAAGTAAATTAAAAGTACAAAAGTTGAATTTATGGCCATATATCGTTAAAATTTGAAAAATACGAATTGAAACATAACCTCTCTCAGTCTACAGCGAGGGATTCTATAAGAGGAGCGTGCACCGATTTGGGCCGTCTGCCGCACGCACTTCGTACTTTCAAATACATTGTATTATGTCGACACTGAATGTTGAGTGCACTATTTGTTTAATTCCAATTATTTAACATAATGGCAGCTAGAAAACAGGTTAGAGGCATATTATTAATATACATTTTAAGTGTATAACAAGTACAAAAGTTGAAATTATGATAAAATATCGTTAAAATTTGAAAAATTCGAGTTGAAACATAACATCTCTTTGTCAACAGGCAACAACGATTTATTTTAATATTGTAAAAACGGTGCAGATACATAAGTTCACGATTTTGGTAAAAGTAGGAATACTAAAAAAGCAGACAAAAGTGCACGACAAAAAATTAAAAGAAAAATACGATGAATACTAAGACGGTAGAAAGCTTGTATCATATATTCTGGATGGAATAAACGTTTCTCCGTTATACGTCAGTTCTAAAAAGTATGTGCTATCCACTTTTATCACTTTTATTTGAAATACCGTATTTTGTTGGTTTTTTTATGTCAATTCGGATAGTTTAACGTTGGCTACATAGTAACTGAAAATTTCAAAATTAATATCAATAAGGACAAAATGACAATAAGAAAATAGAAATCGATTCTACTCCATAACATTGTGCAGCAATTAGTAATAATTTTATAGCTATTCGATGGATATCTGCGAGGCGAGACAATCTCAGCGACGCGCCGAGCGTGTCTCGCCTCGCAGGTTACCCGCGACAATAATCAATCGCTGAAGTCTTCCAAGAAATAGTATTACTGTGTATACATGACTGAAAATAATTTTCGGTTTACCTACACAAACACTGCTATAATAAAAATATAAAATTTGTTACAATATATTATGTGTGTGCTTATAACATATCAGTGGATATCTACGAGGCGAGACACTCTCGGCGCGTCGGTTAGATTGTCTCGCCTCGTAGATATCCATCGAGAACTAAAAAGCAGCCATCCGAGAAAAAGTATTTTTTTTATATATAAAATACTAAAAATAATTTTCGGTTTACATTCACAAACACTGCTATAATAAAAATATAAAATTTGTTACAAAATATTATGTGTTTCCTTATAACATAACGGCGGATATCTACGAGGCGAGACACTTTCGGCGCGTCGTCCAGATTGTCTCGCCTCGTAGATATCCATCGAGAACTAAAAAGCAACCACCCGAGAAAAAGTATTTTTTGTGTATATATGACTAAAAATAATTTTCGGTTCACCTTCACAAACACTGCTATAAAAAAATATAAAATTTGTTACAATATATTATGTCTTTGCTTATAACATATCGGTGGATATCTACGAGGCGAGACACTCTCGGCGCGTCGTCCAGATTGTCTCGCCTCGTAGATATCCATCGAGAACTAAAAAGCAGCTATGCGAGAAAAAGTATTTTTTGTATATATAAAATACTAAAAATAATTTTCGGTTTACATTCACAAACACTGCTATAATAAAAATATAAAATTTGTTACAATATATTATGTGTTTGCTTATAACATAACGGCGGATATCTAAAATATAAAATTGTTACAATATATTATGGTGTTTGCTTATAACATAACGGCGGATATCTACGAGGCGAGACACTATCGGCGCGTCGTCCAGATTGTCTCGCCTCGTAGATATCCTCGAGAACTAAAAAGCAGCCATCCGAGAAAAGTTATTTTTTGTATATATAAAATACTAAAAATAAAGTTCGGTTTACCTTCACAGACACTGCGATAAAAAAATATAAAATTTGTTAAAATATATTGTGTGTTTGCTTGTAACATATCGGTGGATATCTACGAGGCGAGACACTCTCGGCGCGTCGTTCAGATTGTCTCGCCTCGTAGATATCCATCGAGAACTAAAAAGCAGCTATCCGAGAAAAAGTATTTTTTGTATATATAAAATACTAAAAATAATTTTCGGTTTACATTCACAAACACTGCTATAATAAATATATAAAATTTGTTACAATATATTATGTGTTTGCTTATAACATATCGGTGGATATCTACGAGGCGAGACACTCTCGGCGCGTCGTCCAGATTGTCTCGCCTCGTAGAGAAAAAGACGTACATTTTTTTAAAACAAATAGTTGTCTATTCAGCTACAAAATCATTGTTATAAAATAAATTTAAAACCTTGTACAATAAATGAGGCTATATCCGCACGAACGCGAAGACTCACCGTACGATGCGCGCTGGACGACGGCGGTCGACGGACCGTTCGACGCAAGTTGCGCTCGCACATCGGGCCCGTCCAGCGAAGCAGTGAACGAGCCTGTCGAAGCTCGTGAGAGCTCTTCAGTACGCCATCGCGGCAACGTTGGCGTCGCGTTGGCAATACGATTACTATTGTCCTTCATTTTCCCGTAGCGGACTACCTTGTGTGTGTGTGTGTCAGGAAAGCAACATTTCAAGCGTCAACCCAGGATATGCTCCTCTATACTGACAAGGTGGATGCACGCTTTCGTTATAAGTGCAGTGCATTATTCTTTCTTTTGTAAGTATGCTTCCCATCTCGTTTTATAATTTCGCCAAAATTATACGCGGCTGGCGCCCAAAATCCTTTATGTATTATTATAATAAATTATTACTATTTTTATCAATCGTTTATTTCGCCCTTGTCGCCATGCCCTAATACCCTGCGTGATCGTCACAAAATGTATATAGAAAACTATTTTGTATTAATAGCCATAACTCGATTGAGCTTATTAGGAACTAGCAGACGACGGTTTCCTCTAGAAGGTGCGTGCACAGTTCGACTCGACGATTACACGCACCTCCTACTAATTCCATTAGGTTATGTATTAACCATGTATTATATATTATCAGTTGTGCAACAGTATCATAGTAAATATCCATTTTATAATCTACATGTGCATTAATTATAGTGCATAAAAGTTAACATAAATAAACTTAATGAAACAATCAAAATTGTATATAAAGATAAAATCACATGTGATTTAACGGTCCCTCCATCAACGGTCTCCATAGAAGTAGGTTTACTTGTTGTTTACCAATAACCGTTTTGCTCATTGCTTAATTTAGTAGTGATAAAAAAATTCATTTAAACATACCAATTAGTTGATAAAATTATGGAGATTATTCAGAAATACTTACTTTATTAATATTATAAGTTGTAGAAAACTTTAACAATTTAAACTTAATTTTAAAAAGCAGACGCTAGTACCATTCAGAAAGTTTATTATTATGAAAATCTTATTAAGTTAAAGTAATGGTACATATTTTTTTTATCAGGAATGAAGGGTAATAAAACTCTACAAAGTATATGAGTTGAACAAGTAATGAAAATTGAACTGGATTAAAAATTTAATTATATACAATAATAGATCATTTTTTAAGTTTATTGAAAATTATAATGTACGTAACACTGATAAGAAAATTGTAATTTTAGTAGATGAATATATTATGCGTAACTTTTGTTATAATTAATTATAAATCAAAATTTACAATTAAATTGCAATACAAATCAAAGTGAAAATTGAAAAGTACAATACCGACTGACATTTGGTTACCATAAGATGTACGTGCAGTACATGTTACCATAAAGTGTACGTACAGTACACGTTACCATAAAGTACAAATACAGTAATACAGTACAAATAAAGTGTACGCAAAGTGCAGTGATAGTACATAGATGTTATTACTTTAATTTTTAGAATTAACATTACACATGTATAATATAAAAATAATTTGTAAATATAATTTGCCATTTCTCCAGTCCATTCCAATCGGATAAACCAATTAGATACGTTTATAAGTTTTGCAGTATACTATTCATTTACTTTTACAGTAATTTATATTTTTTTACAATCAATTTTGTAATTACTTTTACTAGCGTTGTGTTCTATCTTATATTACGTTAACGCTTGTTAGTGCCATCTGTGGGCATGCAAACAAATATGTATTAGTATATAATACAGAGGGCGCCACATATGATTTCTGTTAAGATAGTTTTATATAGGGTATCGATAAAACAGAAAGCGCGGACCTGCACAACAATTTTTTGTCGGGTACGACATCCCCTCAATTTATTCCATAATGAGTAAAGGTTCGTTTCTTCTTTAACCCATAATTCAAGGATTTGCAAAATTAAAATTTTAAATGAAAAAACTAAAAGTATAGTAAAATGTGATTATTTAAAAAATTTAATTCGTTAAATACGTAGACATACGAGAAAAATGAGTCCATACATATGGAAATCGACTAAATATTAATAGAAATTCACGAATTTACGTGATGATTATTTTAATTTGAAAACAGTATCAACATTTGCAGTACCATAATTTTTTATTTTGAACTTATTCCAATTTTTAAAATCTTGTTTTTAAATTATAAATACATACTTACTTACTCACCAAAACCTTTTCTCCAATCGTAGTCTATATTTTGAGAAATGACTGACTTAAAAAATCCTACATTTTAAAATAACATATATCTTTACCATATATACACCTGATCTTTATAAAATCGTAACATATATATTCATGGGTTTGTTACACCATTATCTAACTGAGTATATGCACTGTAGGAAAACTATTCTGAAAAGTGTGTTGAAATAAAATGTAAGTGACTATACATACATTTATAATAATTATCTTAACGCAAAATATTAAATCATTATTTATTTACATGTAAATTGATAAAACGTGAGCATACAACCACAAGATTTTTCTACAAATCTTTGATCCCACAATTCTTACGGATCTAATAGCTCCGTTATTTGCATAAAATATTACATCGAACAATAATATATTTACCTTCGTACCGCATTTGCGCAGAAGGATCAGTCTATAATGATATTTTATTCCAATCACACGTTTCTGATAGCTTTTAAGTATAAAATGCACAAATGTATTTTTATTTAAAACGAAAGCATTCGCATATGCGTTGACTTAGGTGACTTTTAAGCATGAAACGTAACATTTTCATTCGTCACCATCGGGTTGGATTAAGGATATTTGGTGCTTGGCCTGAAAGTGAAGCATCATATACCATCGTATATCACTTTGGATTAGGATTATTAACATTTTTTCTAACATTTGCTCTTTGGAATATCGTTGATATTTATGGAGATTTAGAGGAACTTATGGATAATTTGGTTTCTACAACTGGAACTATATCAGGATTGTTTAAGATGGTCACTATTTATATCAAGCGTAGGTAAGTTATGTTATATTTTTTATTTCAATTAATAATGTGTGGAAGCATAATATTAAGACAAATGAAATTTCCAATATACAATTGTTGTTTGTTAACATAAGAAAATCAAGCGATTAATAATAACATATCAAAAACTGTACACAGCCATTGGTTTAAATTTATCTACATTTATTATATTCAAACGATACTTGTAGTCTGTGAAAGAGTTTCTGTAAATTCATATTCATTATGTTTTGTTTTCGCTATACGTAAATAAATTTGTGAATACATATATATATATATAGAGAGAAAATAATTGTATAAAGAGTATCTAAATGGTTTGGGTAAATATTGTAGATCCAGTTTGGTGAAAATTCTAAAATGAAATATGAATTCAAAACGGCCTTGTCTGGGGAAAAATTATTATCAAATATGGTAAAAATTTTAATGCAATTCTCAATTTTATATAAAATATAAAATTCTGGACAATTATAAAGCAAGATGAAAAAATTAAAAAACCAAGTAAACGCCAGTATTTTATCCAGAACATTTAGATAATTTTTATTCAACTTTTCTCTGCGTGTATGATTCATTTTCAAATATGTGAAGGAATTTAAGGACACTGGTAAGTAAAATTAGTGAAGATTGGAACAACAAATCGGAGGAAATATTACCGGATATGAGAGATAACTGTACGCGTTCTCAATTGTTATCTAAAATGATAATATTATTATACAACACCATGAATTTTACATACATTCTCAGAACTTTGATGTCTTATATTTTCGACACTTCTGGAGACAGAAAATTTCTAGCTCAAGTTACATTTCCTTTTGATGCCAGGCAATCGCCGTATTATGAAATTATTGTTACGGGACAAATTCTTACAGCTTTTATATGTTTTAATGGTCATGCTTTAATTGAAGGTCTTCTTGCTACTTCGGTAATGATCAAATTTGTTCAAAAAATTGTTAAGTATTATAAAGTTGAGAAGTAAGTATAATTAATCTTAAGTTATCAAAATTGTATACAATTTATAGGTGTTACATGCGAGCTCGAAAGTAATAATTGTACAAAAAGAAATTGCAAGATTTTCATCGATATGCCAAAAGAATTATGGAAATAAAAAGCTAGTATTGATGGCTTTAAGAAGTCTAGCTGAAAAGCATCTGAAGTTTATCGAATTTTCAGAAGATATTGAAGATGTGTTTTCTTATGTCTCATTTTTTCACGTGATGTTTTTAACATTAATGCAGGTTGTTTCAGGTTACATGTTTCTTGATGTATGTTCATCAAATGAAAAGTCTAAAAATTATTATTTTTTAACTTATTATTTGAATTAATTATAAAATTTTCTAGGGGTTAGAACGGGGCGCAAAGTCAATAAATTTAATACATTATGCGACACTGACTGCGTCATTTTTAGTGAGTGCTGGTTATTATTGTCTTGCTGGAGAATATTTAACTTCTCAGGTTTGTTAATACATTATAAACATTTTTTATTTACCTGTAACTACAAATTGTAGATTTGCAAAAATCTAAAAATAATGCGATTAACTTTGATAGAGTGAAACTATATTCCACGAACTGCGTAATTGTCAATGGTACAAATTTCCGATCGATGATATGAAAATTATGAATTTCATGCTAATGAAAGCCTGGAAACCAGTAAATTTAACTGTTGGAAAGTTTAGTAATCTGTCACTTCTATACTTGACAAGTGTAAATAAATTATTCAATATTAATTTTGTTCATATAAAAACTAATATGTTAATATTTTAAATAGTGACTTATAGGTCACTAATGTTTTTTGAAAGATTTTTTACATTAAATGTATTTCTATATATCTAATATTTTCAGATATTGAAGACTTCATTTTCGTACCTATCATTAGTACGAGCGTTCCAATAATATTAAAAAGAATGAAAAAATAAAAGTGTATTATGAGTAAATGTTAAAACAGATTGACAATAAATAATCATATATATATTGTTACCATCAAGTGTTATAATATAATATTACATGCAGTTAATTAATCATTTATTAGTGTCATTTTTCATAAAAATAGACATTTTAATTATTGATTAAAGAATTTATGATAATCTTTAATTAAACCATTGTAGAAAATTCATATTATTTAATTTTTTGTTCAATTATGAGATTTTAGTTGGTATTTTCTAAGCACAGTGACTTCAGCATTTGTGTATGCCGGTTCTGCATTTCTATTCGCAAAATATTGAATACACTTAAAAAATTCAGAAAAAAATCTTAGCAAGACATCCAAAGATATTGTGAAAAAGGTTGAATATCTATATCCACAAATTACTTTATAAAACGTCTCCAAGTCAACATTCTCAAGTATAGATGCCAATCGCATTTTAAAAAAAGTTACCTGAAAAAAAATCTGTAACTCTTACTTGCATTTTTTCTACTCCTTTTATTTAGTTAGTCATTTTATATATTATACAAGTTCCTTTAAAAATATGTGGAATTGAAACTACTGAAATCAATCTGCAATCGGCAAGTAATTTATACCATATCAACATAATCTTTTAAATTGTTTAAATTATGTTTAAAGTACTGATATTAAAGCAAAATAATCGACAAGTATTATATAACATACCATAAATTTGTATTTTATCTTTAAAAATAAAATTTTTTATCAAAATATATACAAATATTTTTTCAGAAAAGTATTCTACATATTTATTTTTCATTTCTATCTCTGCCATGGGCTACATGAATAAATAAATATTTTATATAAATAATATTCATTTAGTAACTTGTATATGCTTATTAATTATTTATTAGGAATAATAAATATTACAAATGATTATTTAAAAATCATTGTAAAAATAAATTTGATTGATTTTTGATATACAATGAAGATTAACGGGATGTTGGAGTCAGAAAATGGTCATTATTTATATTTCTTTATTCAAAACCGAATGAGTTTTAAACGAATCTTGAACGTCAGGTCCTCAGGCATGCTTTGATCATATACCCAAATTATTCCAGATTATAATATTGATAATTTAATTACGATTTTTGGCTTGAAATATTACGCCTTTTTTGAGTAAAAAAAACGACCAGAAAATGTTAATTTAATTATCATTAGCAAAAATTATTTTTACTGAAAAAATCAAAATATCAGATCCTCCCTTATGTTTTAAGCTATCGGTATGCATTTTTCAGATTTTTAATTCAATATTTTTGACAGAATATCTAGGTTGAAAAGCGTAGAACCCCGTAATTTGGCTCGGACATCCCCTTAAGAGGATGTGATACACAATATTTACCGACCAAGTCAATAGAGAACAAATTATTCTGATTGAATCAAAAGACATCATTGCCCTTTGGCTATTATCTATCACTGTAAAAAATTGCAAAGAAAAATAATAATGCGTTAAAAAATGGCATTGGACGGAAATTTACCAGATTTGCAACTTTCGAAGCAGACAAAGAGTCAAATTTCCTTTCAATGCCATTTTCTAACACTCATTATTTTCGTGTGAAATTTCGTACAGTGATAGATAACAGTAAAAAAAACAGGCAATGTCTTCATTTTTCACAATTTGCTTCATTTATTTAACCAAGATCATTTTATAATCTCTATTGACACGGTAGGTAAATATTGAGTACTCCATCCTCTTAATCTTTAGACTGCCGGAAAATCAATATTTTGACGCACCCCTGATCAATCGTTGATATAAGATATAAGATACCTTATATACCAGTTTTCTGAGGGCAATATGCTCTTTCAAATCCCAGCAGCCTAAAGGTTAATGATAAGGAAAGAGAGAATTAATTAAAGAAAATAAATAAATACCTAATAATTCAACCTTTACATTACAAAAAAAACGGAAGGGGTAGTTATCTGTATACAGTGGCACTATACTTGCGTATATGAGCGGTCGGACCTTTTGAAATCATATATTTTATTATTATTCAGTTTTTTATAGAAATTATAATAGCTTATCTATGCAAATGTAAAATTACTACCAGACGACTCGAAAAAAAATAATTGACAAAACTTACATAACAAGACTTGTTGATGTCATTAAATTAATATATAATTATCATTATAATTCAGGATATAAATCGTAATTAATAATATGCAAAATAAATATAATAATATGTGTAATTAAAAAAGTTACTGCAAGCACATGAGTTTTTAAAAATATAAAACAAATATCCACTAAAATATGACTGCAGTAAAATTATTTCAATAGATTCAAACTTTTATTAATAAAACAATAAAGTTTTACAATAAATTAAAATGTTCTTTTATTTAAATACGTTAAGCATGAATATCTTCATTTTCTACACATATGCCCTGTACAAACCATATATAAAATACATAGAATATCGAAACTTAATAATAAATTAATTAGTTAATTCTAATATGAGCTATTATGCATTTTAGTAATAAAAGTAGCGATTGAAGAATTACAAAAATACCTTATATTAAGTTATTAGTATTTTGTAAAACATAAGAGCTCGATTTCCGTCAGTGAAAAGCTGTAGAACTGCCACCAGCTTCTGACATACGGCAACAGCTCTTCTTCTTTTCACATTTTAAGGCCTCTCTCTTTAGCTTTATGCTGTACGTAGAGCAGTTGCATTTACCGGCGCACTTGCAGTCGCTTGAATCTGAAAAATATAAATACATTATAAATTTATTATTTTATATAAGCCAATCAGGATTTTATATAAAAGTTTTGATTACTTGCACATCCAGCACAACAAGTGCAGGCTCTAGCATAACCAGTAAGGATGCAGCAACAACTCTCGCAATCCTTATGGCATTTGCAGATTTTAGATCCATCTGGAAAAGTAAGTTATTTAAAAATTATTTATAGAATGATGAATACTAACGACTGCACGTGCGCAATGGTATACCATGTTTACCTGCACTTTTACGACAGCATGTTAAAAATTATTTATTAGAATGATGAATACTAACGACTGCACGTGCGCATGGTATACCATGTTTACCTGCACTTTTACGACAGCATGTGCAATTTCCACCTTCCTCCGATGTACAGCAACAGCTCTTCTTCCTTTCACATTTTAAGGTCACTTTCTTTAGCTTCGTAGTGCACGTCCAGCACTTGCAATTATCATCGCACTTGCAGTCGCTTGAAGCTGGAAAATATAAATACATTATAAATTTATTATTTTATATAAGCCAATCGGGATTTTATATAAAAGTTTTGCTTACTTGCACACCCAGCACAACAAGTGCAGGCTCTAGCATCACCAGTAAGGATGCAGCAACAACTCTCGCAATCCTTGTCGCAATTGCAGATTTTAGATCCATCTGGAAATGTAGTTTATTATAAATTAGTAATTGAATGATGAATACTAACGATTGCACGTGCGCAATGGTATACCATGTTTACCTGCACTTTTACGACAGCATGTGCAATTTCCACCTTCCTCCGATGTACAGTAACAGCTTGTCTTCCTTTCACATTTTAAGGTCACTTTCTTTAGCTTCGTGGTGCACGTCGAGCACTTGCAATTATCATCGCACTTGCAGTCGCTTGAAGCTGGAAAATATAAATATATTATAAATTTATTATTTTATATAAGCTACTCAGGATGTTATATAAAAGTTTTGCTTACTTGCACATCCGGCACAACAAGTGCAGGCTCTAGCATCACCAGTAAGGATGCAGCAACAACTCTCACAATCCTTGTCGCAATTGCAGATTTTAGATCCATCTGAAAAAAGAAAGTTATTTAAAAATTATTTATAGAATGATGAATACTAACGACTGCACGTGCGCAATGGTATACCATGTTCACCTGCACTTTTACGACAGCATGTGCAATTTCCACCATCCTCCGATGTACAGCAACAGCTCTTGTTCCTTTCACATTTTAAGGTCATTTTCTTTAGCTTCGTGGTGCACGTCGAGCACTTGCAATTATCATCGCACTTGCAGTCGTTTGAAGCTGGAAAATGTAATACATTATAAATTTATTATTTTATATAAGCCAATCGGGATTTTATATAAAAGTTTTGCTTACTTGCACACCCGGCACAACAAATGCAGGCTCTAGCATCACCAGTAAGGATGCAGCAACAACTTTCGCAATCCTTGTCGCAATTGCAGATTTTAGATCCATCTGGAAATGTAGTTTATTAAAAATTAGTAATTGAATGATGAATACTAACGATTGCACGTGCGCAATGGTATACCATGTTTACCTGCACTTTTACGACAGCATGTGCAATTTCCACCTTCCTCCGATGTACAGTAACAGCTTGTCTTCCTTTCACATTTTAAGGTCACTTTCTTTAGCTTCGTGGTGCACGTCGAGCAGTTGCAATTATCATCGCACTTGCAGTCGCTTGAAGCTGGAAAATATAAATACATTATAAATTTATTATTTTATATAAGCCAATCAGGATTTTATATAAAAGTTTTGCTTACTTGCACACCCGGCACAACAAGTGCAGGCTCTAGCATCACCAGTAAGGATGCAGCAACAACTCTCGCAATCCTTGTCGCAATTGCAGATTTTAGGTCCATCTGGAAATGTATTTTATTAAAAATTAGTAATTGAATGATGAATACTAACGATTGCACGTGCGCAATGGTATACCATGTTTACCTGCACTTTTACGACAACATGTGCAATTTCCACTTTCCTCCGATGTACAGCAACAGCTCTTCTTCCTTTCACATTTTAAGGTCACTTTCTTTAGCTTCGTGGTGCACGTCGAGCACTTGCAATTATCATCGCACTTGCAGTCGCTTGAAGCTGGAAAATATAAATACATTATAAATTTATTATTTTATATAAGCCAATCGGGATTTTATATAAAAGTTTTGCTTACTTGCACACCCGGCACAACAAATGCAGGCTCTAGCATCACCAGTAAGGATGCAGCAACAACTTTCGCAATCCTTGTCGCAATTGCAGATTTTAGATCCATCTGGAAAAGTAAGTCATTTAAAAATTATTTATAGAATGATGAATACTAACAACTGCACGTGCGCAATGGTATACCATGTTTACCTGCACTTTTACGACAGCATGTGCAATTTCCACCTTCCTCCGATGTACAGCAACAGCTCTTCTTCCTTTCACATTTTAAGGTCACTTTCTTTAGCTTCGTAGTGCACGTCGAGCACTTGCAATTATCATCGCACTTGCAGTCGCTTGAAGCTGGAAAATATAAATACATTATAAATTTATTATTTTATATAAGCCAATCGGGATTTTATATAAAAGTTTTGCTTACTTGCACACCCGGCACAACAAATGCAGGCTCTAGCATCACCAGTAAGGATGCAGCAACAACTTTCGCAATCCTTGTCGCAATTGCAGATTTTAGATCCATCTGGAAAAGTAAGTTATTTAAAAATTATTTATAGAATGATGAATACTAACGACTGCACGTGCGCAATGGTATACCATGTTTACCTGCACTTTTACGACAGCATGTGCAATTTCCACCTTCCTCCGATGTACAGCAACAGCTCTTCTTCCTTTCACATTTTAAGGTCACTTTCTTTAGCTTCGTAGTGCACGTCGAGCACTTGCAATTATCATCGCACTTGCAGTCGCTTGAAGCTGGAAAATATAAATACATTATAAATTTATTATTTTATATAAGCCAATCGGGATTTTATATAAAAGTTTTGCTTACTTGCACACCCAGCACAACAAGTGCAGGCTCTAGCATCACCAGTAAGGATGCAGCAACAACTCTCGCAATCCTTGTCGCAATTGCAGATTTTAGATCCATCTGGAAATGTAGTTTATTAAAAATTAGTAATTGAATGATGAATACTAACGATTGCACGTGCGCAATGGTATACCATGTTTACCTGCACTTTTACGACAGCTTGTGCAATTTCCACCTTCCTCCGATGTACAGTAACAGCTTGTCTTCCTTTCACATTTTAAGGTCACTTTCTTTAGCTTCGTGGTGCACGTCGAGCAGTTGCAATTATCATCGCACTTGCAGTCGCTTGAAGCTGGAAAATATAAATACATTATAAATTTATTATTTTATATAAGCCAATCAGGATTTTATATAAAAGTTTTGCTTACTTGCACACCCGGCACAACAAGTGCAGGCTCTAGCATCACCAGTAAGGATGCAGCAACAACTCTCGCAATCCTTGTCGCAATTGCAGATTTTAGATCCATCTGGAAATGTATTTTATTAAAAATTAGTAATTGAATGATGAATACTAACGATTGCACGTGCGCAATGGTATACCATGTTTACCTGCACTTTTACGACAACATGTGCAATTTCCACTTTCCTCCGATGTACAGCAACAGCTCTTCTTCCTTTCACATTTTAAGGTCACTTTCTTTAGCTTCGTGGTGCACGTCGAGCACTTGCAATTATCATCGCACTTGCAGTCGCTTGAAGCTGGAAAATATAAATACATTATAAATTTATTATTTTATATAAGCCAATCGGGATTTTATATAAAAGTTTTGCTTACTTGCACACCCGGCACAACAAATGCAGGCTCTAGCATCACCAGTAAGGATGCAGCAACAACTTTCGCAATCCTTGTCGCAATTGCAGATTTTAGATCCATCTGGAAAAGTAAGTCATTTAAAAATTATTTATAGAATGATGAATACTAACAACTGCACGTGCGCAATGGTATACCATGTTTACCTGCACTTTTACGACAGCATGTGCAATTTCCACCTTCCTCCGATGTACAGCAACAGCTCTTCTTCCTTTCACATTTTAAGGTCACTTTCTTTAGCTTCGTGGTGCACGTCGAGCACTTGCAATTATCATCGCACTTGCAGTTGCTTGAAGCTGGAAAATGTAAATACATTATAAATTTATTATTTTATATAAGTCAATCAGGATTTTATATAAAAGTTTTGCTTACTTGCACACCCGGCACAACAAGTGCAGGCTCTAGCATCACCAGTAAGGATGCAGCAACAACTCTCGCAATCCTTGTCGCAACTGCAGATTTTAGATCCATCTGGAAATGTAGTTTATTAAAAATTAGTAATTGATTGATGAATACTAACGACTGCACGTGCGCAATGGTATACCATGTTTACCTGCCCTTTTACGACAGCATGTGCAATTTCCACCTTCCTCCGATGTACAGCAACAGCTCTTCTTCCTTTCACATTTTAAGGTCACTTTCTTTAGCTTCGTGGTGCACGTCGAGCAATTGCAATTATCATCGCACTTGCAGTCGCTTGAAGCTGGAAAATGTAAATACATTATAAATTTATTATTTTATATAAGCCAATCAGGATTTTATATAAAAGTTTTGCTTACTTGCACACCCGGCACAACAAGTGCAGGCTCTAGCATCACCAGTAAGGATGCAGCAACACTCTCGCATCCTTGTCGCAACTGCAGATTTAGATCCATCTGGAAATGTAGTTTATTAAAATTAGTAATAGATTGATGAATACTAACTACTGCACGTGCGCAATGGTATACCATTTTACCTGCACTTTTACGACAGCATGTGCAATTTCTAAGCCAATCAGGATTTTATATAAAAGTTTTGCTTACTTGCACACCCGGCACAACAAGTGCAGGCTCTAGCATCACCAGTAAGGATGCAGCAACAACTCTCGCAATCCTTGTCGCAACTGCAGATTTTAGATCCATCTGGAAATGTAGTTTATTAAAAATTAGTAATAGATTGATGAATACTAACTACTGCACGTGCGCAATGGTATACCATTTTTACCTGCACTTTTACGACAGCATGTGCAATTTCCACCTTCCTCCGATGTACAGCAACAGCTATTCTTCCTTTCACATTTCAAGGCCTCTTTCTTTTGGTTTATAGTACCCGTGGAGCAGTTGCAGTTTTCGCACTTGCAAATAATATTTGTTTCTGTAAAATATTAATAATCTTTATTATCAAATAATTTACGTCGATCGTTGTGCATCTAAAATTTATATTTTTATTGTAGGATTAATGTGATGATCTGTTATCTATCTTGTTAATTTATACATATTTTAGGTTAAAATAATAGTAAAATGTAATTCATAAAAATTGTCTTACGGTACGTTACCTAAAGATTTATGATTATGATTACAATGTTAGGTCTTTTTGTCGTTGTTTGTACTTACATTTGAGCATTTTGAATGTATTGTATGAGTTTGTACTTGTTTTGGATTTTGTATAGTATTCTCGATTGCGATACTCGAATAACATAATATGTTGTCTATTGTTGAATAGTTATTATCAAATACTATTTTTTAGTCAATCTAAATGTTGAACTACTAATTGTTTTAAATTTTGTACTTGTTATATTTTGTTTAATTTCAACATCTTGATTGAAAGTTGCGCGTATGTCTTTGTATACTAGATGCTGATTAAATGTGAAGTATTACGCTGATAAGTTTCAGTGATGTTTTAAGCACCGTGTGCAAATTACGCGCTTAATTCGAATTCTGATTCTTCTGGGTAAATGTATGTACAAGTTTTCGTAGTTTTATCATTATGTTAAGAAATTTGTTCTAGCTTTATATATATATATATATTAATTCATACAAATTGTTCACTTTTATAAGGAAATAAAATTAATTTAAATTTAAAGGTACATATAAATAGTTTACGTGTATAAAAGTTTGAGTATAATATAATAATTAATGATAATAACTATTACCTTATAATTACTGATAATTAACTATTTACCTTTATAGATTTGGAACTCCATTATATAGTTATATTTTTCTTAATTTTTATTGAAGTAGGTAAGTTAGTTTCCCACTTGTTCTTCCGCGCTTGATCAAGCTGAACTTACCTGCAAAGCGCTCGGCGTTTGTATTTATCTATAATGGTTACTGCATCGTGTGCACGGTGTGGTGCGTTCATCAATAGCGCTGAGTGCAAAAATTCCAAGATATCGCAGGTCCACGTCATTCTCGTATATAGATTTTTAATCGCCTTGGGCATAACCGAATTGTCTCACATGTGTCCAGAAATTTCATCAGTAATAAATATTTACTATCACATTGATAATAATTCATGAATCATTTCACATTTTTTTATAAGAAATTTTGATTATAACACTTTTTGATTAATTTTGATATTGAATGAACTATTTAATTATTACAAGAAAGTGTTTTAATTCATCTAAATTATTTTACAAATCTTGATAGAGATTTATTAGATCAATCAAAAAATGGTGAAAAGCGAATAAAATTTACTTATGATACAATATTAATTTATTGTAGTTGCATAATCATAGAAATTAATCAATTTTTATTCGTGGTGACATCATTCATAGGTACGTGGTTGATTTGTCTTACAACCGATTTCAGATCATTGCACACTGCACAGTTCTTGCTCCTAATATCGTAATCTTATTTCTCATCAGGAGAGTGTAATGATTAACCATATTTATTAACCATATTAGCTTCCTCATTATGATTCACATTCTAGTACTTTCTGAATTATATAAAAAATGTTAGAGTATCGTGCATATGAATATAAAAATTATTAAATGATTTAAAAATTGTGCAATCCAAGGAAATGCAAGAGTATGGAAGTATTTTAGGAACAATTTTATAAAGAACTTGCTTTACAACAAATGGTCTCAAATGTTTCAAAAATCTGATTTTATTTTTGCTATTAATAATAATTGTATTTCAAATACAATTATTTAATAAATAATTTGAATTTAGAAATACCTTCACATCGGTTTTGATATCACTCTGGAAATAGAAAATTTCTCGTACAAAAAATTAATTTTTTTTATTAACTGTATTAATTTATAAGAAAGAAAAACTATTAATTTCATTAGAATTCAGCGTAATTTTTACAAAGGTACACGCATATTTTTCTTGCATATTCAATTCTAAATGAACAATATACTGCATACGAAATTGTCTCTTTCTTTTTTCCCACTCAGATTCGAATTGTAAGAGTAAAGATTGGAGTATTATTCATATTTTAGTGTTCCATATACGTTTCAGCAAGTATACATGTACCTTTCATATACATAGAGCATTCAAACCACAAAATGTTGCTTTCCTGTATTCATCATTACGATTTACATGCATCATAGAATGAAGATGTGACAATGTGAATAATGCAATCTTCGATTTCCCTTCAGCGTTTTTTACTTTTAGATGCATAAAATATTACCTTGATAATAGCTGAATTATCAGGCATGCGCAAGCGCAAAAAATGAATTTCGTTTACATCAGTCTTCCTCATTCTGTGAAGTTTTGTCTTTGTGTCGCTATAAAAATGTAACTCTAATGCATTTGTTTAAAGTATTGTTAGACTCTTATTTCGTCTAAAATTTGAAACTATGTACACAATGTATATAATTGTATATTAAAGATTTAATGATATGTGTTATTTTTAACGCTATCATATAATTTAATTAATATTTTTTAACCGACAAAAATTTAAGACCAGCATACGATAACTTGGAAAATATGAAGAATCTTACAATTTTTCCTCTTGTGAAAATAGGATTGATCGCGAATGGAGTATGGCCGGGATATTCGAATTATTTTGGATTCTTCATATTCATAATGTTGTTAAGTATAAATTTAATATTTGAATATTGGCATCTTATAACCGTTTACGGAAACTTAGTCGGCGTAATGGGTAACTTAGGCGTAACAGTCGTAATAACGGCAGTTATATTAAAATTAATAGCATTTCGCATAAAAGGCAGGTAATTGATTACGCTAATATTTTTATTTGTTGCCGATGAACATTTATTGATAAATTTTGATCTTCAAAGTTTAGAAAAATAAGAACGGTCATTTATGAAATTTTGAAAGATTGGGACAAAAATAAACGTCGAGCTGATTCGAATTATGAAGTAATGGTGAAACACATGAATCGAGCTAATTTTTACAGTAAAGTCCTTACAATTGCGTATAATGTATTGGTTAGCATATACGCAATTAACGCGATGTTGGCATATTTTCCAGGAATCATTGATAACAGAGTGTACGTTTTGCCATCGAAATTCCCAAAATTTTGCAAGCAATCTCCTACATTTGAAATCATTTGTATCTATCAATTTATGTGTGCTTTGATAAGCACAAATTGTCATGCGATGATCGAAGGATTTCTCGCTTTATTGGTATACATAATACAACTAATATATAAGTAAAAAATAAACAATTAAAGAATAACAAAGTTTCATATTTTAATTACGTATTTCATAACGAATATATAATTTAACTAGGTTTTGCATGCAGGTACAAAAATTCATATGTTGCGAGGAGAAATTAAAAAATGTTCAAGTATATGTTCAGGCAGCGATAATAAAGAGATAAGTAGAAATGCAATGAAGAGATTAATAAGAAAACACATGATTTTGATTGATTTCGTTGAGAAAATTAAGGATATATACAAATTTGTATCGTTTTTTCATGTTTATATCTTTACGCTACTCCATGTGATTGTTGGGTATACATTTATCGATGTAAGAATTTTTCTAATATACATATTGTCTAAAATAGTAACAAAACTATAAATTTTGCAATAATTAAACGCGATTATTCAATTTTTAACTAATCAAAACTCTAACTAAAGTTAATCTATGTAAAATATTAAAATAATAAGGAAATAATATTTTAGTTTTTGGAGAAAGGAGACAGATCTGTCAAATTATTTTTATATGGGATATTTACTATAAGAGCTTTATTGAGTACTATGATTCACTGTGTTGCTGGTGAATATTTAATGAATCAGGTAAATATCACTAATTACTCGTGCGATAAGTAAACGCTCTACATTTTGTAATAAGTTATTTTCTTCCCAATTCTAGAGTGAACGTATATTCGATGAATTATACAACTCCAGCTGGTACGAATTTCATGTGAAGGACATAAAGGCAATGACATTTATGATAATGAAAACTCGCAAACCAGTGTGCCTAGTAGCTGCAAAATTTAGTAATCTGTCAGTTAGATTTTTAATGAGTGTAAGTATAAAAATAATAATTAGATCAGATTTCAATGATGCAAATGGTTTATATTTTTAGGTAGTAAAAACTTCTTTCTCATTTTTATCGCTGGTTCGGGCATCTCGTTAATTAATTTATTAATTTATCATTAAATTAAGTATTCATACTTTACTTATTTTCATTAATTAATTACGAATAGTACATCGATAATCAATAAAAATGTTATTAAATTTTACAAAAATATAAAAATATGATTACTTTTAAATTTACACTCTCAAGTTTGATTTAATATTAGAATAAGGAAATATATAAAGCATCGTTACTAAACGTTATAACTATATTTTAAGTTGAAACATATTTTATGCATTCTATGTAGTTTCGATCGAAGGTCAAGAAACTGCATAGAAGAAAAAATGTATATAATTTTTCTACCTTGTAATCACTTGCCTGTCTATACGATCAAAGAGAGCACAAAAACCCTCGAGGTGAATAACGAATGAAGCGAAATGCATGTAAAGTAAAATAATAGAGGATAATGCTTGAGCAATCGTAATTCAATGCACAAAACCAATAAACTACATTTAAAATAAATATACAATATTATTTATCTCTTTAAATAATATTTCTTTATTGTTTATAATAAATTTTTGCAATTTATTACGTGTACAATTAAATATTTAATTATTTTTATTATTATTTTATTTTCATCCTCAAGATTTTAAAATACAATCAAGTATGCAACAAAGTACGGTGCATATAATTTGTACTGATATGTAAATCCCGATGTCTATAGAAAGTACATAGATATATAAAAACTTTCTACGAACATTAAATTGTAGCCAATGAAAGGGGGAGGGGAAGGTATATTTTTCTCATCTTTCGTGCTGCGGTTGAATCTGAAATAAAGAATTACATTGATATTGAATTCACAAAGCACGTGAAATGCTGCGCTGTGTGGTGAGACGACGATGTTTTCTTTCATATTTTATTCAAATAAGGAAACGTAAAATAAAATGTATTATAATGCAATAATGCAAAATGCGTTTTACTTACTCCCGTTTCCCTAATTCCAAATAATCAGAAGTTTATCTTATTACGTAAGAGAAATACTTCGATGCGATACGCATTTATTTATGAAAAATAGACTCGAGCAAATTTTAGGTAAATTAAAGTATATTATGATTTGCAAATCTAAGACAGAGTCTTCTATTTCCATAATGAAAATATAAATTATGTGCTAAAAGCATGCGAAACATCAAATAACATCTATAGGTATACATATATACTTGAACTTTGAAGATAAGAAAATTTGACAAGTTAAAACGTTTCTGCCCTGAGGAATACGATAAAATTTCTCATTCATAGAAATTTATCCAAAAATGATGGAATGTCTAAACTTGAATAAATCAGGCTCACACGTTTCTTGTAGTAATGTTTAATCGTATTTAAAATACTAATTGAAAAAATTAATGTACACAGGGTAATCAAATTTACGAAGTTCTGCATAATTGCCCATGGTATACATTTAAAACAATCGACTCGAAAATATTAATTTTCATGATTATGTAATGGAACTAAATCTAGAAGTTTTAGTGAACTATCGCTTGTTTATTTTACACAAGTAAATATGCATATATATTTAAATTTACTTAGATTGAAAAGATGAAATTTATAAATATCTTTTTTTTATAGATTCCGAAGACGACGGTTTCTTATTTACCGTTAGTTCGGGGTGCAACAAAGTAAGTACATCAATAGAATCAATTTAGAAAATTAATTGACAATTTTCCATATTCTTTGAATTTATAGATATTGTTCTGGTAGATTTTATTTATACTGTGTTGAAAAAATAGGTCAATTTTAAAGCGTCATTTTAATTAAATTAATATTGCATAAATAATTGTATAATTTTAGGTTAGAGAGTAAAATAATGAATGTTCTTTTAGTGTTTATTAAATAATAAACTATTTTAAATGTACTTATTATAAAAATATATTTTTTTATTTAATTTTTTGTTTTTTCTTAAAACTCGCGACTTCGGGTGAAAAACGTCGCGCTCTTGGTTGGTGGGAGTTCTTACCACCAGGAGGATACGACTGTTCTCTCTACCCGTTAGAGAAACAGTCGATAACAAGGCATATATATAGCCGCACTTCTTTCATTTGTCGTCGCTTTCTATCTGCGTCGGGCGTCTAAGGAAGGCCTCTAGCTCCTTACTGAGGAGACCAAAGCTAGAGTGCTGTGGTCGAAACGCCAATTTTATAAATTTCAAAGGTTTACTCTGGGACTTCCACCAACCATAGTGGACGAAGAGTAAAAACCTTGCTTAATAAAGCATATTGGTTCGCAAAGCCCGATAAATTTAATTTTGAAATATATTTTTTTATGTTTATTAATAGGTTCCCGTGTTCGTTCTACCTATTGATTTAAACTATATTACTCCACAAGGATCGTCGCCGACATTTTTGGACACTCAATTTTTCCAGGTGGATTTAAAAAAAAAGAGATTAAAACATGTTCTTATAGGTCATTTTGGCTGCTCTATCGGTTTCCGACGTCAGTTTCATCCCACGACCCTTTATTAAGGAGCCTCAGCAGTTTTAAAGGGATAGTTTTCACTCTTGAAAAACCCCATAGTAACCTGTTGGAATGCAAAAAAATATTATTTTTCCGATATTTGATAAAATTTCACCCTCAATTCTTATTTTCCATCAATGCAAAATATTGTCATAGTTATATTAGGTAAAAACTAAGAAGGTAGATAAAAACTATCCCTTTAAAACTGTGGAGTCTCCCTTTCCAAAGGGTCGTAGGACCAAACTAATCTCATCAAGCGATAGAGTAGCCAAAATTACCTATATTTTTTTTAAATCCGCTCGGAAATATCGAGTGTCCAAAAATATCCATGTATCATTAATGAGTTAACTTCGCAACTGCAGTTACATCACTGTTATTCTTCGAAATAAAATATATACAGATAAATTGATAGTAAAACGGAAATAAATTACTGCAAATATTCTGCGTAAACCTTATGCAGGATTCACATACATTAGGGGACTAGTCACTGCGTATGATCAAAGATTATTAAGAGAGGAACATCAAGATACACAAGAAACTTTTTCAACGATGTAGTAAAGTAAACGTGTCTATTGTGAACAATTCATTGATATTTTTCCATGTAACTAAGTTTTAATATATTTTATAAAATCTCCGAATTAACTCAAATTTATCTTTTGTGTATATTTTCGTGCCGAAAGAATACGCTCATCGATCTTCAAGCTCATTTTCTTTGGAGTAGTAGGTAAATAATTGTGGGAATGAGAGTATATAAAATCTTGACAATTGGACTCACATACCGATGACTGTTGAATATCAAAGATGGATGAAAGTAGGAATGAACAGTAATAATAACTGTATCTATTATCAGCGACGGAGGTTATACGATGTCTTTGTTAAGAAAGCACTTGTTGAAAATACATTCTCCAGTGGTGCTTGTATCAATCGGCCAGAGTCGGGAATCCATATTACGAGCCCGACGCCTTAACCCGATCGGAAATAACTTTGTGGCGTTTATCTGGGCCGAGTCTGTAATCGGAAGACCTAGACGAGGCCCTATCTCGGTATCAGATGATGCCCCAATAAGTTGCGTAATGGGGCGACGATTTAGCTCTTAAGATTTTACCCTACTTTCGATACCCATGTGCGGGGACAGACAAGGGCGACGTATGGCAGGTCTTAAAATTACGAATACCCCGCGTAAAAAAAGTAAACTTGATAACAACTTGATATAAAGTTAATGGTAATATCAAGTTGATATCAACATACGCAATGAGACTATGGTCAACTTGCATATTTTTTATCTAAATTGTATTAAACTTCATGCAAAGTTTATAAGAGGTTAATATAAAGTTTTCATCAATTTATTTGTAGATTAAGTATAAGAGATAAAGTTGATGTAAAGTTTATGTAAAGTGTATATTAACTTTATATCAACATAATATGGAATAAATAAACTTTTCAAAAATTGTAACGTAACTATTATTTTAGTTTGACTTCACGTTATTTAAACTTTTTATTTACTTATGTTAACATTTACAATTTTTACAATCTATTTAATTAAATTATGTTTAAACTTTGTATAAACTTTATCATAAGTTTCGCAAAGTTTTCAAAATTCTATTTATTAATAAATATAGTGTAAAAAATTGAAATAAGCTTTATTTTGTAATAAATAAATAAATTAAAGGAAATAAACTTTCATATTTATAATAAATTATTTTTTAGAATTTTGTCGTAATGTATATTTAAATAAATAATCGCATTTTTCATCATGTTAATAAGTTTTATAATATATTTATTAATTATCATTACAATAAAACTAGTTTAAATTAATTAACGACCGTACTGCAAACGATTTTTCGTCTGTTCGAATATTAAAACAAACATTGATAAAACTATTTACATCAATTAAAGATAGTTTATCAGTTTCTTTATAAGAATACATCGTAGGCATGAACTTATTTACAATTTCACATTTGAATACTCTTTCGGTTGTACATTTTGCAATAATGGCATATGTTTTACAATTAACATTGCAGTCATAGCATGAAAACATACATGCACATTTACAAATTTTGAAAAAATTTTTTATAATACCTATGATCACACGATTATTATCCTGAAACTCTATGCACGACGAATTACTTTTCTTTTTTTTAGTATAATCATCAGTCTCGTAGTAGATACCATTCTTGAGAACACATGAAAATATGTGACATTTCCCTATCTCAATCGATAAATCATGCAATTTAAAAATTTCAGAAATGTAATTAGGGATTTGCTGCATCTTTTTACATGAACCTACTATAAAAGAATCATTGCCATTTTTTTTCAATTTACGCCTGTGCGTTCCAGATCTTTCAATTTCTTTACAAAAATTGTCAGTTGAACTATTAATTCTTATGAATTTATGCTTAAGCTCATTTAAAGACATAAACGAGTTAATTGCTGAAGAAATTTGTAGTTCTGGATGCTTTGAACCATGAACATAACTTTTAAGGATGCCATTTAAATTTTCAAATGGGAAACAGGACATTACATATAAAGGACCAAACTTTTTTACATCGTCAGACAGATGCAGTAGTAAATGTACGTTGCACGTCATACATTTTTCTTCGTACAAATCTTCAAAGCGTAAAACATATTCAATTAACAGTTGTTTTGATATTTTAATCATTTCGTTGCTTACGCTTGTAAAATTTAATAGTGATATCGCAAAAACTAAAAGAATGTGGTGTTCAAAAAATCTTTTCCTCATAAAAATGTGTAAAAGAGGCAAGCTATAAACTAGCAAGAAAAGTCGTAATTCGGAAGCCTTCCAATATGAATATTCCGATACTTTTCGAGGGAATCGGTTAACAAATGCTGGGGGTTTTAGTATTTTAATTCTTTCATCGATTATATTTACATATTGATATAATGACGAAGAATGACTGCGGTGGTCTGGATCGAACCAAAAAGACATCAACTTTTTCATTGTACCTTGATAAACGCAATGCATTTCGTCGATAGCTGTGGATTCAACATGATTGTACACTATTAATCTTAAAATAGTAGGTCCTTTTATTCCAATTACCGGTGCACTGCTTTCTAATGCTTGCTGAGCGTATAGTCTTGTTGACTCTGTTGTTCGTAAAATTAGATCCTGAGTAAATGGGTATATTTGTACATTTTCAACTCTTTTCGTCTTTATTTCACAATTGGGGCAGCCATATCTGCCATTATACTGTTGCATATTTTGGTATAGAGCTTTGGCTGGTAAATCACAAGTGCCCATTACAATCATCCCACGAATTCTTAAAAAATTTATGTCATTCGGTATTTCAATATCTACTCCATTATACAACTCTTGAAGCTGTTTTTCGAAAGCAGATAAAAACATATTTACTGACGGTTTCATTGTACCGAACCATAAACCCGCAACTATAATATTTTCTTTTTTAATACGCAATGCGTAGGGAAGCTCATTTACCATGAGATACAACGGCCATATACTTATTTTGGAGGACTTAAATAGCGGTACTCCATCAGAGTTCCAAGTAAAAGTGATATTATTTGAATTTGATGTAAAATTTTCAGGAAGGGATTTGTAAATCGAACCATCAAAAATGTCTTCATAATTATTATTCGTCTGTTTAATCCTTGTAAAACGGTAATTTAAATTTAATCTAAATTCATCTCGTTTGAACATTGATGATAACTGTTTAAGGATGGAGATTTCTATAAAGTAATTTATTTCACTTTTATTGCAATTTTCACAATAATCTTTATCTATTTTAAATAAGCATAATTTACAATAAAAATGCTTAATTTGTGAATCATCAAACTTGGAGAAAAATTTTTTAAATTTATACAATGTCTTTATACAATTATTAGGTTGTATGCAGTGTAATTGTATAAGAGATAAAACAATATTCAACTGTACACCTGAAAAATTACACCTTTTTGCTGCGGTAAAAATTGCTAAATTACTTTCGGCAACAGTTAATGGAGCTCCTGGATACAAAGGTTCGTTTTCATCATTTGATTCTACAATAGTATCTGAATCACTATCATCTTCAGAAAAATTCTCTGAATCAGATGAATAAAAATCACTTTCGCTTTGAACATAACTATCGCCTGAAGAAAAATGTGAAATACTTTCACTAGCTTCTCCGCTTATTATATTATCTGTATTTTTTTGTAAAAAAACAGCATTATTTTTTTTCTCAGATAACTCGTGTAGCTTTATTTTATATCTATTACCTATATTAATACCTTTTTTTATTATTATTGATTAAATTGAATATTTTAAAATTTCAAAAAATTATTTACGATAACATATTGAAGATTAAAGTGTTTAAATGAAAATAAAGTTAATGTAGTAAATTAGATTAATAAACTTAAATCTAGATAAAATAAACAATAGATTTTTAAAAATCTAATTGTTAGGAATTTATTATAATTATAAGACAATAATCTACTCAATATTAAATAATGTTAAAGTTATGAAATAATATATTTACTTTTTTCGTCATTCGAAACATCACTTAAAGTGTCTGAAGCGTCGCCACTTGTAAAATCTTCCGTATCTGTACTAGTCGAAGATGCTTCATCAGTCTCCGTGATGTGGGTATGTAAACTTGATAAAATAGCGTATTTTCGAGCTCTCGAATATTCTTTAAAAGTATTTTTACGTTTCGGCATTTCATTTATTTATTTCTTCACTAAAAATTTAATATTTAAATGAACATTTTGCTTATATAAGTAAATAAATTTATAAATACATTTGCTTAATTGATTTATTATTAATTAAATTAAATTTTTCTTAATTCACATTAAAAACAATATATTTTAATGTTTAGTAAAAAGTAAAGAGAGAGAGAGAGAGAGAAAGAAAGAGAGAGAAATTATACAATACTGTTTATAATAATAAAATTAAATAAAATCAATATAAACTGTTAATAAAAGTTTTAATTATAGATATATACTAATGTATTTTTATTTAAACATTACTTACAGAGTATTTTAATTCTTATTCTTTCAAAATAAAACACATTTTACGTATGAAAATATTTTATCCAATATTCCAATTCATATCTACTTCGTATAGAATGTTTTTTTTAGCACATTTGATTATGTTTGTTAAATATCGTTTTATATACAATATTTTAATAATATGATATTATGTATAAAATTATATATTATTCAAATGATAACGCTTACTGCTTTTAGGTTTCGATAGTAAAATTTTAACAACATTTAACAGATTGTAGCTAACTTCACGATTTATTGTAGATTGCTTATGTATGTGCGTGTAAATGAGTGTATATATATACACATGCAAACATTTTTGTTAATAATTATTAATAAGTAAATTACTAATTAAATTAGTAATTAAATAAATAAAATAAATAATTATATTTAAACACTAGTTTATTATTAAACATTTATTATTAAGTTTATTAATTATTAAGAATAGTTTATAGATTTACTTTTACTATTAATTCTATTATAAAAATTAATAAGCACATAATAATATAATTAAGACCACCCCTTTTTCATGAATGGCAAGTGATACAAAACAGTTCATTAACACTCAAAATGTCAAAATTTTGTTAAAAATTTAAAATTGGATATATTCTTTTGTATAACGTTATAGGAACAATTATCTAATAAATAGTGGCTATAAAAATTAATAAGAAAGTCTTGCTTTTATTTGATTAAACAAATTTAATCATCTAAAGAAAATGTCTCTTAATTACCACGAAGTTGATTTGCTTCTTAAAGCAGTGAAATAATATTAAGCTGCTTGATTTCTTGAGAATTTCTAACCAATTATTATTCAATAATTTAAAATATTTTACTTCTAAAATATATTTTAACTAATTTGATTATAAATCATTTTAAATAAAGTAATCAATGCAAATTTTCTTATTTTATAAGCTCTAATATAAATATTAACAGTAAATAAATAGTATTAAATAAATTTGATTTTTGATGAGTAACGAACATTAAATTGTCTTTTTACTAGCACTATTTTTTTAAATGGACTATAGAATTCAAATTTCGAATTAAAAAAATTATAAAGTATTTAAAAATTTATATATATATATATAGATACTTTGAACAAAAGAAATGCAACTTTGAAGTTAGTTGCGATAAATAACCTCTTGTAACTTTAAAAAGCATAAGCGTATAATTTTCCATTGTCTTTAATCTAAGTGTGAAAAGAAAGATTATAAATCGTATATATAAATTCCAATGTACGCATTAGTTTATTGGCAAGATTCTTGCGAAATTAGCGTAATTTCATATGATGATGTGCGTGAAGGAAAAGATAAGGACGACATAAGCTTTGCTAAATGGGGCAAAGCCTGGTACGCTGTAGATATTTTGAAACTAAATGGTAAGTTTATTTCTATTTCATTTAAATTAGTACTATTTTAAAAAAATTAATTTTTAATATATTCTAGAAAATAGAGAATGGTTAGAAGCTCTAAGTGTAACGTCCGATGGAAAACTTATCACACCTAAGAGACGATCCCTTATCTCACCTGATTTACTTTTAAAAAAACGTATAGACAAAAAAAGGAAAAGAAAAAATATGTTGGCTATGAGGGATGCTACATTAAAACAAAGTGAAAAAATATTAAACAAGAGTGCAATTTTTGAGAGTCAGACAGAAGAAATTCATCAAAAAACTGAAGATAATTTAGAGTAAGTTTTGTATATATATAAAATTATATACATTATTTACAAATTTATATATGAAATGATTTACTTAGTTACTTTTATTAAAAATAATATTTTATCTATAATTATTTTTTGTATACATTCATGCATTCTTCAACACAAGCATTTTTTAAAGATTATTTTATTAACAATATACCTATACTTCCTTCCTCGATTTAATTTTTTGTATGTTTTTTTAATATACTATCTTTATATGAAAATTTCAAATCTCATTAAAGTTTTAATTAACATTTACACCTTAAAAATGGATTAGTTATAATTATTAATTAAATTTTCCTACCAATGTTCTTAATTATAAATGCACTAAATATTTAGAAATGGTCTAATTTTTTTCTTAAACTGTTACTTTTAATAAATTAAAAATATAATTTTATTGTAGGTCTAAAGATCAAGATTATTTTGATGGTCTTGCTGTCCCTTCAACAAGCTCCAAAAATAACTGTGATTTGCTGTCAGAAAGCTCAGAAATTGATCACAATACGAAAAATTCCCTTGCGAGCATTTCATCACGTAATACTATATTAATATTATTAATTTACACAGAAATATTGATAAATATATTTATATTTACTTTTTTAGTTTCATTTGAAGATATTATGAAGATAAAAGAATTAATTCAACTCACAAAACATATTAATGTGCCTAAAGCTATTACGGCTAAAAATAAAGAGGTTAGTCCCAATGTAAAAAACAACAATATTATTATTAACATTAAAATCGGTATTATTATTATTAACATTAAAATTAATTGTAATTTTTGTAACAGTAAAATTAAATAAATTCAATATTATTAATAGATGGAGCTTGTGGAAGGATCGGGCGTGCTTGTAGATACATTCAAAGCTACAAGCATACAGGAGATGTATTGTAAAAAACCTACATTAATGGCTCGACAATTAATGAAATTGATACTAGGTGAGGAAAAACTTAGGCAAAGCTCACCTACGGGAAAAAATAAATGGTCTCCAATACCTTCAGATGTATACGATGCTGTACTAAGTAATTATTGTTTTCCATTTGATTAGAGAAATTTATCATACATTTTATTCTTTTACTTATAAATTTATAATGTGTACGATTTTTACCATTTTCTTTTTGCAATTATAATTTTGTGCTAACCTATTTATTACTTTTCTAGAATTTATTAACGAAAATGCAACGAAAAAAAAATATACATTAACTCCGCAACAATATAGAGTAGCTCTAACGCAAATGTGCGCTACTTTAAGAAGTTTGCATAAAAATCAATGTAAAGAAAAAGATAAAAACGAAGAAATTATTAGGAGAGATGAAACTGAAGATTTAGCTGTCAAATCAGTGGATGAAATGGAATATAATAGTAAAGAAAATAGCAAAATAAAAGAAAATATTAAAAAACCAGAATTTCAAATTGTTCATGAAGAATTAAATACACTTGAATGTTTTACAGCATTAAAAGAAAAGGATGAAAAGAATAAACGAAAGAAGCGAAGGCATGAAAAGTATCCAGAAGGAACATATGAAAAAAAGAAAAAATTATAATATGAATTTTTAAATTATTAAATTACTATTTAAGTACTGTTGTCAATTTTACTTAGAAAAGATAATTTGTTTATAGTTGTATGGAGCTTTAGATGATATTAATAAATTACTTATTATTAATAATAACTTTGTAAGCTTATTTCAATTTTTTACTCTATATGTATTAATACATTGATAAAGTTTTGATAACTTTGTATAACTTATGATAAAGTTTATACAAAGTTTAAATATAATTTAATTAAATAGATTGTAAAAATTATAACTGTTACATAAGTAAATAAAAAGTTTGAATAACGTGAAGTCAAACTAAAATAATAGTTAAGTTACAATTTTTGAAAAGTTTATTTATTTTATATTATGTTGATATAAAGTTAATATACACTTTACATAAACTTTACATCAACTTTATCTCTTATACTTAATCTACAAATAAATTGATGAAAACTTTATATTAACCTCTTATAAACTTTGCATGAAGTTTAATACGATTTAGATAAAAAATATGCAAGTTGACCATAGTCTCATTGCGTATGTTGATATCAACTTGATATTAACATTAACTTTATATCAAGTTGTTATCAAGTTTACTTTTTTTACGCGGGACATCATTATTTTTTTATTTTCTCTATTCAAGTGCTTCTTCCCGCTTAAAGTTCTATTAGGACCCTTATAAAATCAAGTTTCTTTCCCCATTCAATAATTAAATCAGTCTCACAATCCTTTTTCCTAAATAGGCACTTATTTCTCCATGCTCAGTATACATCCTAATCTAAAAAAAACACACCTCGTTAGATCATGGCAGCCTGTACCGAGCCATACTAGGGCCGTACTTGATTCCAGTCTAGTTATATAGCAGGATTTGATAGGGTGAGATTAAGGCTAGCAATACATTTGGTTAACCACGCCAGGCCCTCGGACTCACCCCGTTACGCGGTATATAGAGCCAGTTCAGTATACCACGTAAGGGCCATGCAGACTACTAAGGCTAGCCTTAGCTATTTTCCGATCGGGAACCGACCGAGCCATCCCAGACTTCTGTAGCTATTATATAGTGAAATAATTTAAAAGTTACATTATATTCTGAATTCTAGAATACGCGATAAGATTCTGGTGGCTTTATAATTATACAATTTGTAATACAATTTGTTAACTATATCGCAATACAAAGTAATTTAAATGACTAAAGTATATTGATACAAGTAAATTGATATAAATTATAATTATGTAAATAAAATAAATGTGCCCATGATGTCACGGGCATTACCATGAAAGTTAGGAGTATGCAGAGAAAATTAGAATAAAATTACCTAAATCTTCTGGGTAAAATGCTGACGTTTGCTTATTTTTATATAATTTTTGTTCAGAATTTTTGATAAAAATGCAAGCGTAATCTAAGATCCGTACTTACTAGGAGAGGTCACGGCCTTTGGATCACAGATCTTAACCGAACTCTAGGACATGTTTTGTAACATAAAAATATGAGGAAAGCCAGATTTTTTAGACTAATGCGTTTATTTTCCCAAGTTATGGCTACCTAAAACCAATTTTGTAAAAAAATTACTTCTACTTTGATTGCTTATAAATCGGAAACAAATAAAGATAGAGTCTCAATCTTAAATTTGAAAGATAGCTGAGATTAAATAGACATGAGTTAAAAAAGAAGCTTAAATCGTTAATTTGAAGCTAAGCTATAGAGAAAATAAGAATATCATAAAATTTTGGCCAAAAACGTCAGCACTTTTTACTACTAAATTTTAGTTAATATTCCAGAAATTTCTTGTTTTCTCTATAACTTTTCTCCAAGCCGACCGATTTAAGCTTCTTTTTTTTCAAATCATACCTGCTTGATCTCTACTTTTTCTAAAACATAGATTGAGTAACTGGCTTTATTCATTTTCAAGTTATAAGCGATCAAAGTAGAAGTAATTTTGGCCGTGGTCTCTCCTAGTTAGTACTTATGAACAACAATTTCGCGAAAAGAACAAAATAACAAAATAAAAGACATTGGTTTGGTGTAAAAACCTTGCACGGATTAGAAGAAAAAGCCAAAACAAGGTATCTTTATTTCTACTTTATAACAAATACAAAAATAAATTTTAACTATGGAAACTTATAAAATAAATTAATTACTGATGCAGAATCCGTAAACGCAAATGAAACTAACGTGCGAAACATAAAAAAAGTAAAACGATAGATACAATAAAAATTGCACGGCTGACGAGAATGCTAGTCCTCACACTCTTCTAACCTGTCTCAGCTTCTCGCCGAATCTGGGTGGCAAGCCGGACCCGGGACGATGCCAAGATGATCCGTGATCGTGAACTGTGCGCGCCTTGATGTTTCGAAGAACCTGACGCAGCGGTGCTGGGTAGTAAGGAACGCTGGCGCAAAGAAGTTCGCTCTGGGAGGATCACGTTAACAGGTGAGCTCTTTCCCAACCAGAGTCGTTTCAAGACATACACTCACATGAAACACATATACGCATGTTTTTTCACATCAATATAAAGAAGAATACTAAACTTTTATTTTTAATAATTATTAACAATTGAGCAAATAAAGTTTGAATAACTCAATTTACCGATGTCGTGATATTAACTTAAATAGATCCTTAAATAAAAATTGTTTATATGGTGACAAGCTTTAAATGATGTTTTTGTTCTGCTCGTAACTTAATAATGTTAGCAAACAACTTACTCGTGTAATAATTATTAATTATTAATTAATAATTATTAATTATTAGTACATACTATATATTATATAAACGTTTTATATTTTTGTATAGAAAAACATACCACAGTAAGAGAAGTGATTTGCGTCGAATCTGATAGTTAAAATGTTCTCTTGATAAGAATAAATGTACACTTGTTTTCTAAATTTTACAAGTATGAAAGCCTCGCTACATATCGATTTGAAAATTGAACTACATGTCTATTTGCTATAACAATATTTGACGTGGATTGACAACATTTACTTTTGGTTGTCCAGTAATCGTGCAATTCTTTATACTCCCAAAAGTCCAGCATTTTATACACAAATTCACGATTTGATTGGCAATTTTTATCATATTGAACGATAATTTTTCTCAGACGAAACAGCTTTGAGCATGTATTTTGTTTCAGAATTTTTATTATGGTGGCACTACATTTTTCATCCAAAATATTTCTGAAAATATTCTCTTCGTATAGCAGAATCTGTGGGAATCGTAGGAATCTGCTAATATAGTAAGACTCTAGAATAAAATACTATATTCAAGTGGGACGACTACGACCATTTCCCAAAAATTAAGCTGCGTATCGGCATTTCAGAAAATGTAACTAATGACGTACATCGCTTACTTATATTGGAATTAACTCTAAATTTCCCTTCTCTTTAAGACAATAATGATACTGACATGATTTTACCTTAATTTTGAAGAAGTCCACGTCAGTTGGGTAGGTAGTTACCATGTACGATTTCCTGTCTCTTGTGCTGATTGATACAACCATCACTGAGGAATGTATTTTTAACAAGTGCTTTCTTAATGAAGACATCGTATGCCTCTGTCGCTGATTAGCACTGTATTTTGGGGAAATAAAAATGAGTTAAACAAGATAAAGACTCTGAGTAATGGAATATTCCTAATAGTTAAGAATTTATTATTAATATTCAATACCGGATTCATTTGAAGTTGCCAAACAATTAATGTGCTATAAACTCATTTATATTTTCGTATAGACGTATGCGATGGCTCGATCGGTTAGCGCGTTGGGCTCGCAATCTGGAGGTTCCAGGTTTGATTCCCAGTTCCGGCTGATTGTGATGCAAGCACCGCTGGGGAATGTATTTTCAACATGTGCTTTTTTCACAAAGACATCATATGTACCTCCGTCACTGATTGGCACCGATTTGGGAGCATAAAAAGAGCAACGTGAAATAAAAAAACCGCTGCTAATTAATTGGTACGTAGCTTCCTCAAATTAACATGTCGATTCTATACGCAGAGAAAAATTTCTGATAAATTTTACCCGGCTGCTCGGTTAAATTTTATTTCAAAACCGAGTATTTTTTTACCCTGATGTGTCCTATCCACTTTTACTAGAACAACAGGGTAAAATTTATCAGAAATTTTTCTCCGTGTATGTAATATATTACTCCAATATAATATTATATCATTATTTAAAACAAAATTTTATAACATTTCTAAAAATATTATTCTTTTCTGATTGAAACATATTATGAAATTTCTAAAACATTTATAGTCTTAAATAAGCCGCCGTGATAGTTTGTGAATAGTGTCATCCTGCTTTCTATATTACTATGTCGAGAACTGAAACAAAAAATAGCAATGTTTAATATATTTTATATTATCTTAAATTAGAAAAAACATAAAGATCGTTGGCATTTACTATAAAAAAATTGTGCACGTTGAATTAGAAAATTTCAAAAATGTAATGATCTTTTAATATCACAACATTAAAACATTCACTTTGATTTTAATAAAGTTATTTATTATATAATTTTGGAAACATCAGTATAGTATCTCTCTTTTTTTAAAAAAGTTATACACTCTATATGATTAAAAATAGAAATATTTTATCATGATGAATTATATAGATTCGTTTGATTTAAGCGGTGATTGTAATTCTAATTTCCATTTTCAAAATATTTTAATTATACTAATAGTGAGAAACTTGTTCTATGTGATACAATATCGCACTGTTCTCTTTGGTAAAGAAATGTGAATAGTTGAATAAAAACATACTGTAACCCTCAGTGAATTTTTCTTTACACTGTTTATCTCATGCAAAAAATTGATATAAAAATATTTTCTTCCGTTACGAAATCGTGATTGTTATTTATGAATCTATTTAACTAGTAATACTTGCGCATATGGAAGATATAAAATGTTTAGTTTTCGAAACATCTCCAACATGGAGAAATCTCGATTATTGTTTTTCTGGGTTTGGGGAATGATATGATAACTAGGTAAATAAATTAAAGTCTTATCATTGAGCCGAATTAACTAGTTTATTGGCTCTGAAGGGAAAAGCCTTTCGGCATAAAAACCCTTCGGAAGTTTACATTTAGAATTGGATAAGTATATATATAAAGTGAAGGTGTGAGTCTTAATAATAATAATGAGGAATCGTTGCGATTGACCTCCACGGTCGGTTGTACGACCACGTACACCGTGCGCGACGGTGATTATAATTCGCGGTTACCTTCGTATAAATCGTTGAAACTCGAGTGAAAACGCACGAATTATACAGAACAATTCTCGTTAATTACAATCTGCGAAGATAATAGCGCGACCGAAACAATTAAAAACGAAGTAACTCGTACAGAAATCGATTCGGACACGATATGTTTCACTTGACGATTCAAACGAGAGTCCTTACGCAATCGAGTGGGCCCACGATCTCTCCCGGTTTTTCCCCCACTCCTTTAAAGTGGCGGATCGCGAAAGAAATGTCCGCAACGAGAGCAAGCGACGTGGCGCTGCTTATGAATCGATTGCGCGCGCTATCGAATATGTTTAAACAAATGTTTGACCGAACAGACTCCCCCCGTTGCGAGGGGATTCGAGCAAAAAAAAAATATATATATATTGTGTACATGAGTGTAGTACATATCGATTTTGCATCAATGCATATTCGGTAATAGGCATAGTTGAGTGATGTTTCTCTTGTAAATGCCTTGAGACGTCTTGATTGTGGCTACTCGTATAACTCCATCGCTTCCAGGATGTACCTCAAGTATTACTCCCAACTGCCACCTCATACAGGGTTGATTTTTGTTGATGACGATAACAACGGAATTAGGTTTCAATTCTCCCTTTGAATTGTGCCATTTTTGGCGTTTTTGGAGCTCACTCAGATATTCGAGCTGCCAACGTTTCCAGAAATCCTGTCGAGCCTTGGAAATGAATCGCCAAGACGACAATCGATTATCTGGAACAAAAATATAATTATCCTCGGGCAGCATCGTGAGAGGACGACCAATTAAAAGGTGTGCGGGTGTTAACGCCAGAGGATCGTTAGGATCTGTCGAAATAGAATAAAGAGGCCGAGAATTTAAAATAGATTCGATTTCGATAGAAAGAGTGTTCAACTCTTCGAAAGTTAGTAATTGTTCGCGTATTACTCTTTTAAAATGGTGCTTGTACGACTTTACCGCCGCCTCCCATAAACCTCCGAAATGAGGTGATAACGGTGGATTAAAATGCCATTGAATATTTTTCTGCACGGCGTAAGAATCGACGTTATCGCGAAAATCAGAGGAATTAAATAAAGCATACATTTCTCTTAGTTGATTGTGCGCACCGATGAAATTTGTTCCATTATCGGAAAAGACGTGTGTAGGGATACCTCTGCGACCGGAAAAACGTCGAAAAGCACCGAGAAAACCTTCTGTTGTAAGGTCACTGACGATTTCAATGTGCACGGCTTTTACCGACATGCAAACAAAAATGCAACCGTATGCCTTTACCTTATTTCTATTTCGATATTTTTTCTCCTTAATGAAGATCGGCCCGAAAAAATCGACACCGGTGTGTGAAAAGGGAGCCGACCCCGTAATGCGTGAATGAGGCAGATCGCCCATTCGACCTTGTAATACAATGGGTCGATGTCGGAAACATTCGACACATTTACGAACGATCCCGCGTACCTGACCTTTACCATCGAGCAACCAAAAACGTTGTCGCAATGTATACAAAGTCGTCTGAATGCCTGCATGAAACATACGTCGGTGTGCATCGCGAATAATCAAATCGGTTACATGATGTCGTGAAGGTAACAAGATCGGGTGTTTTTGCGCGTAAGGTATTTCCGCTCGTCTCAATCGCCCACCTACGCGAAGAAGTTCGTGTTCATCTATAAAAGGATTGAGGGAAGCAAGTTTAATGTTTTTGGTCTCTCGATTGGCAATAATGCACGCAATATCGTTGGAAAATTGCTCCCTTTGAATAAGAAAAAAAATTCTACGTTCCGTTACTAATTTTTCCTCTACGCTTATTTCCTTACCACGATATTTATTAGACAATCGCATTCGTAAACAATATGCTGTAGTGTTAACCAACCTAGTGAATGACGAAAATCGAGAAAAGAAGTCACATATAACCGACCTTGAAGCTAAACATGTAATTTTCTTTAGTCCTGGCAAATCCGTGATAGTTGTTACCCGACTTACTGGCCACGATTTTTCCGGATGTATAAGCCAACTAGGTCCGTTAAACCACAAATGATTTTTTATGAAATCAGCTGGGAGTTGTCCCCGTGAAAGAGTGTCGGCCGGGTTATCTTTAGTGGGCACGTGACGCCATTCTACTTCGTTTTTTAATTTTTGGATTTCAGCAACCCGATTAGCTTCGAATAACCTTAACACTTCCGGCGATTTCTTTAACCAGTGTAGCACGATCGTTGAATCCGACCACAGAATTACGCGATCAATTTTGAAATCGAAAGAAGGACGTGATTCTACATACAATCGCGTTAGTGTTAAAGCGCTGCATAACTCTAGTCGGGGAATGGTCATATTCTTCAATGGTGCTACGCGAGATTTGGCACAAGCTATTTTTACTAAGGTACAATCAGATTGATCTGTTGAACGAATATATAAACATGCCCCATACCCGACCTGACTGGCATCGCAAAAACCATGAATCTCGACGCGTGTTAAACCTAGTAATAATTTTCGATCTACAGTTAAATCGCAAATTAAATTTAATTGATTCGCGAAATTGATCCATTTTAAATGAATATTTTGAGGTAAAGATTCATCCCAATCTATTTTTATTTTCCAACAATCTTGCATTATGATCTTAGCGTATAAAATTACAGGCCCTAATAATCCCAACGGATCGAAAATTTTCGCAATCTCAGATAATACATTTCGTTTTGTAATTTTAGACGGTAATTCGATTGTTTTTGCAGAATAAACAAAATGATCCTTTCGCGAATTCCAAACAACTCCGAGAGTTTTAGATAATGCATTTTGCTCAATCGCGTGATTTAACTCGAGTATTTTGTCGCTAATATTATCGAGAGCATGTTGATCATTCGACGCCCATTGTCTAATGTTAAATCCTCCGCATTGAAGCAATTCGATTATCTGATCGCGAATTAATTTAATTTCCTCGATAGAATTCGCGCCGGTCAAAAGATCATCAACGTAAAGGTCACGTTTTAGAATCCGTGCTGCAAGTGGAAACCTTTTTTTCTCGTCGGATGCGAGTTGATGAATTGTACGAATAGCTAAATAAGGAGCTGATGAAACGCCAAAGGTGACGGTGTTAAGTTCGTACGTCCTTATGTCATTGTCGTGGTACCAAAAAATACGTTGGAATTTCCGGTCGTCCGGGTGTATGAGAATCTGTCGATACATTTTCTCAATGTCGGCAGTTATTACAAATACGTACGTACGAAATCTTAGCAAATGTGCGAACAATTTATCTTGTATGGTAGGTCCAATCATTAAAGTATCGTTCAAAGATAATCCGTTGTTCGACTTCGCAGACGCGTCAAAAACTACTCGTAACTTAGTAGTCGCACTTGAGGTTTTAATGATCGCGTGATGTGGCATATAATACCCACTCGAAAATTCGTCATCCGCTAAACTCATATGATTTAAATCGATATAATCTTGCATCGTTTGAAAGTACTCTTTTTTAAATGAAACATCTGAATTTAATTTCCTTTCTAAAGAACGAAAACGTCGAAAAGCCTGAGACCGACTGTCACCGAATTCACGTTCTGCCATTCGAAATGGTAATCGAACCGAGTAGCGTCCGTTTATATCGCGTCTCGTGTTTTCAACGTAATGCTGTTCACAAAGCGTATCCATGGGTAAATCTAATGACCTCGAATCTTTTTCTTCGACTACCCAAAATCTCGCGATCTGATTTGCCAAATCCGTTAAATTGCATGACACTCCCTCCGTTATTTCGTCACTCGCTCCTCCTACGATAACCCAACCCAATTGCGTTTTTTGCAAAATTAAATCACAATTATTATGTGCTAAATTAATTTGACCGATTGAAAGCAATGATAAAGTCATACCGGAACCTATTAATATATCAACTGCTCGTGGAATATGAAAAAACGGATCAGCTAATTTTAAATTAGACGGGATTTTAATTAAATTGCGAGGAAAAATTTCATTTGGAACAAAATCGGCAATCTTAGGAATTGTTAAAGCGTTTAAAGTTTTCTTATATTTATTTACTGTCGAATGAATGGAAATTTCAATGCTATTTTTTGATACAGTATGCATCCCGTTAATCGCGCCGATTGGAATATTACACGCCTTCATTGAAAGATGTAAAGTACGCGCGAAATCGTCGGTTACAAAATTTGCGGTCGAACATGTATCCAAAAGGGCGCGTGCTTCGACGAACTTGCCGGTTCCATCACGTACATGCACCACGGCACTCATCATCAACTGAGAGCGAGGCGCTCGTGTGATCGTTTTGAACGTTTCCACGCCTAGTCATTGTTGTTGTTTACCTTCTGACGCATCGGTTCTCGGTATATTTGTTCGAGGCTCGTTTGATTTAGTTTGAAAAGATGAATTTAAATTTCCGTGCAACAGAGTATGATGAAATTGATTGCAGCGTTTGCAATGAGTCGATTTGCATTGATCAACATGTTGACGTAGACAATTTTTACACAACTGCTTCGCTTTAACCGCGTTCCATCTTTGTTGAATGCTTAATTTTTCGAAGGCTTGACATTTATAAATCGGATGATTCTTATTGCAATACGCGCAATTAATAGAGGTACATGTAAGAAGTGCACGAATGCCACTATCATCCTTTCGCGCCTTTGTTCCGCGCGGTTCTCGATCAACTCGACGTTTTATACCGCAATTAGTACCGTGATGCGTATTTTCCTGTTCGAATTTACGAAGTCTGAAAGCGTATTCGTTAACAAATTTATGAAAATCGGACAAACCCGGAAGAGCATCTAGACTTAGCCCTTCTTCCCATTTGCGTGAGACCTCGCTGGGCAACTTTCTTTCAAGATAATGGACGATAGTTTGTTCGTCTGGATATACATTTAACAACTTAAGCATTTTTAAATGTTGCCGAACGGTGTCAATCATTTCTGACAATCCCTTCGACGTCGCTTTAGTTAATGGGGTAATATCGAAAATCGCGTTAAAGTGCTTCGAAACAAGAATTCGCCGTTTTTCGTATGAATCGATTAATAAATTCCACGCTTCTTGGTAATTATCATCGCTCGGATCGAGTATGTTTATTTTGTTTAATGCTTCCCCTTCTAGACTATTTTTCAAATACAAAAATTTAACTAAATTCGAGATATCAGTCCGAGCATCAACCATCGTTTTAAAGGTGTTTTTAAACGCGAGCCATTTATCAGGATCTCCGTTGAATTTCGGAAGTTCGGCAATTGGAAGGTTAAGCAATCGCTGTTTCTCGATAAATGTCGAATTGCCCATCGGAACATTAAAAACGCTATCATTAGTACTAGAAGTTCTAGGTGTTTGCATAGACTCGATCTTTCCTGCGAGTTCGTAAAAGTTATCTTGGATTTCCGCGAGTTGTTCCAACCCGTCATTAGTAGAATCTAAAATTGCCAATTCGTCGTGCATTTCTTCGTATGCGTGAAATAGTTCAGTGACGCGTTTTATCCGAATCTTTGCTACATTTTTTTCGATCTTGTTCTGAGAAATGGCATTAAGTAAAGATGTTATCTGACTCTTAAGCGTGGTTCGCTTTTGAGTAATGACCGCTACTCGAGACATATTGAACAAAAGATGTATGCGCGACTCACCAATGTCAATAAACGCGCGCTCACGATTGCTCGACTTGACCTTACGCGTCTATGCTTGTTTTCGTGTTTCCGAGAAAAACACTAACTGCGCGCGAAAGAATATGGACACACTAAACTACGAGTATTATCTTAGTTTAACCATTTCTTGTAAATTATATATTTGTACATTAAATTTTACCAAATGAAAAACTTATCTTGCTTGATTACGATGAATTCAGTAGGTGGCGAACGTCGGGAGTGAGGAATCCTTGGTGGAAGCGATAGCGAGTAGATGTTGAACGTCCTTGTGATGTTTGAACAATTCGTTATTTAGATCGACTGGCTCACCTTCACTTTAATGTTTTATGCGACTCACACCTCACAGGAGGCACCAAATGTTTAGTTTTCGAAACATCTCCAACATGGAGAAATCTCGATTATTGTTTTTCTGGGTTTGGGGAATGATATGATAACTAGGTAAATAAATTAAAGTCTTATCATTGAGCCGAATTAACTAGTTTATTGGCTCTGAAGGGAAAAGCCTTTCGGCATAAAAACCCATCGGAAGTTTACATTTAGAATTGGATAAGTATATATATAAAGTGAAGGTGTGAGTCTTAATAATAATAATGAGGAATCGTTGCGATTGACCTCCACGGTCGGTTGTACGACCACGTACACCGTGCGCGACGGTGATTATAATTCGCGGTTACCTTCGTATAAATCGTTGAAACTCGAGTGAAAACGCACGAATTATACAGAACAATTCTCGTTAATTACAATCTGCGAAGATAATAGCGCGACCGAAACAATTAAAAACGAAGTAACTCGTACAGAAATCGATTCGGACACGATATGTTTCACTTGACGATTCAAACGAGAGTCCTTACGCAATCGAGTGGGCCCACGATCTCTCCCGGTTTTTCCCCCACTCCTTTAAAGTGGCGGATCGCGAAAGAAATGTCCGCAACGAGAGCAAGCGACGTGGCGCTGCTTATGAATCGATTGCGCGCGCTATCGAATATGTTTAAACAAATGTTTGACCGAACATAAAAAATAAAATAACGACCATATACTTTATACGTTAGAAAAGTAACGAAGAAAATAAATTTTATATTAGATTTGCAAGCAAGGGCGTCTAAGTATCAGGTTGCGATTTTCGTATCTTATGAATACTAAAAATTTAATAGAACGCCTAGGAAACATAATCAAAACAAAAGATAGAGCTTCTATTGTACGCAATATTTCAGCACATAGTTTGTCAAATCTTTGTATACACAGTATAAAAATACCCAAGTTTCTTGTTAAACGCACCCGGTGATATTAGTAATATTATTTATCCCTTAGATTACTTTATTTTTCTTATATTAATTTCGCAATGTTAGATAAGAGATCACATATTTGTGTGTAAGAAAATTTTAATCATGAATTTATTAATAAATAAGGTGCTTGTATTTTGTATTAAAGTAGCTGGTATTTGGCCCTACAAATTTGTACCCCTTTTTCCAATAATATACATTTCAAGTTTTGTTACTATCATCCCCTTCCAGTTTGTATACATGACTAATGTAACTCATGACACTGGACTGCTAATGGATAGTTTAAGCGACTGTTTTATGATAATAATGATTACGACGAAGGGTTTTATGCTGTATAAACAAAAAAGGTTTGATATTAATTATAAAAAGTATAATAATATTTAAACGAAATAAAGATATTGCTAATAATTGAATGTGCAACCTGTAAAAAGTTACATTTAATGAATATTTGTTAATTACATATAATATATGGACCATTCCAAATCAAACCAGCAGATGAAAATTTAAAAATCATTGATATTTTGATAAACAATTTCTTTTGGAACCTAGAATATGTAAACAAATTTTTAAATGCTTTACTTAGATATGATTTAAGTTATTTATAACCAAAAAACACATATCTTGCTGTTTGGCACTTGTATTAAATATAATATTAAAGGTATTATTTGTATCATATTATTATATGAATCATTTTTCTCTGAAACTATTAATATCAGAAGAAAATTGATAGAAATATTTTATGTTGTAAATAGAAGGTGGAATCTACCAGTATTTTTAAAATTGTTAATTATCTTGAATTGAATAAATTCATGTTCATCGGCTACTTACAGCCATGTTGAATTTTTTTATTTTTGCAGTTAGCTTTACAGAAAAAAGTATATATTTTTATCCTATTAATTATGCCACTAAGCGGCTTGGTACACGTAAAGTACATGTAATCAGAAGTATTTGTGATTTTTTGCAGTAATACCAATTGTGCCGAACAATGTCAAAAATCAAAAGATATGATTTTTTAGTGACTCAAAGCCAGTAAAAGTACAATAATATTCAATTAATTGTTCTAATTAAAATTTCATTGGAATCATCATATAATTTCCAAGCTAAAAATTACCCATCATTTCTTTGTATAGGATGCATATATTTCGACTTATAAGATCATGAAAATTGATCGTATCAGTGCCAAACAGCAAAATATGTGTTTTTTTAAATATTTGTTTATATATTCTAGATTCAAAAAGGAGTTGTATAGCAGAATATCAATAATTTTTAAATTTTCATCTGCTGATTTGATATGGAATGCTGCATATGTACATTCAAATTTTATATGTATATGATTGTTATTAAAAATATTGATTTGTTTTTTTTAAATAAATTAATTAAGTAATGCAAATATGTTTATAATAAGTTGCGTACAAACTTAAATTATTTTTTATTTTTATTAATAAAATCTGAAGTGTTGTGTGATGCCTATACATACAACTGAATATTCTAGATGAATAGAAATATTTATTTTCTACAAGATGCACATAAATTTCGAAATATATTTATACGAATTAATTATCCCACTTAATTCAAATGATGAAATTTTACAATTAAAGACGCTTGGCTATATTGTTGAAGGAAATATTTCAAGAATGGAGTAGTAAAGTAATAAGTGACGAGTGGAAAAATCTTGCTCGATATTCACGATTATTTACGAATTTTGATTATTCACTATATTGCTTGACAGCGTTTACATACTTTCCAGAAGTTTTGGTTAATTATTTTACTAAGCCGATAGAGAACAGAGAAATGGTTTACAAATCTATATATCCATTTGCTTTTCGCAATTCGCCGGCCTTCGAATTATTAAATGTGATGCAATTGGTACAAGCATTCTTTTTCGTCACGATTGATTCATTAAGCAAAACTCTTTTGGTATCTTTGGTAAGAAAGTATACGATTTTTCTAAATAAACAATATCCTTATTAATAATTGTATATATTAGATTTTACATGCCACTGCTCATGTCGAATTGTTGAAACGCAATGTTGAAGCTTATACAGATAATTGTCTTACTGGGCATAATACTGTGGACAGCAGTAATCCATTGACAAACCTAAAATGTATAATTAAAGAACATTTATGTATTATAGTTTTGGTTAAAAAGATTGATACTATTTACAATTACGTGTCGTTTATACAAATAGTTCTCAGTAATTTAATCATTTGTGTAACAGGTTTTGTGTTAATTACTGTAAGTTTAACAAATATAAAGTACGCCATTATGAATAAGAAAATATTTTAAAATAATATAATAAATATTATTTAGTCGGTAAATGCAAACAATGCAGTTGTTATTGCTAAGTTTATAACATTTGCTGCACTAGTACTTTTAGAAGCTTTTACCTTCTGTTACGCTGGACAATATTTACGAAACAAGGTAAACTGTAAAGTAAATAATGTATATTTAGTAATTATAACAAAATATAATTGTAACAGTGTGATTCGATCATCGGTATGATCTATGGATGTCCGTGGTACTACGCCAAACCTAAAGAAATTAAATCAATTATGTTTGTATTGGCAAGTGCACAAGTCCCGTTGAATTTAAGTGCTGGAAAATTATTCGAACTCTCTATAAATACATTCACTATGGTAAGAATTGTACTAGATATTATATTTGTTTTATTGTTTACTAAATTAATTTTAATTAATTATTTTTCAGATTATAAAAACTTCGGTATCGTATTTGTCAGTTCTTCGAGCTATGTATAATTGAATTTATAACTGCAATTATTGTTTAAAAAATACAATAAAATACACAAAATGACAATTATTGTTGTATCGTATGTGAGTGCAGAGTTTTTCAGATAAACCATTAATAGTAAACTATTTAATTATAATGGGTTATAATAAAGATTATTTAGTTACAAGTGTAATTCGTTTAATATTTTTTTGTTATTATAGTATTTATGCACAACCTACTATAAGTATATTAGCGCGACTTCACCAGTTAATCAACTTTTCTTATATTAAAAATATATTTTTAATATGAATATCATCCAATGACGATACATGTGATGTAAATTAATATATGCAGTTTGAATGTGTATCCGTTCTCCACATCGTTTTACAATTTATTTAACTCCTATGTGCGTATATATTTATACATGTTAAAATTCTGTAAGTCAAAAGCGTATTACTTTTAATTCCAACAAAACTTCCTTATACTTGATGTGGCATATAATAAATATTTATGTGAGATCATTTTAATCATGCAAGTAAAATTTTGTAATTCTAATTTTAACAATTTTAGTTAATTACAATTACTAGCAGCTTTGTGATTATCAACTGCTTCTTATAGTATATATGTAAATGACAGAAGTTAATTTTTATGATTTTAAAACAGTAAGTTTTATACTGGTTTGACATGCGTACGTATCAATTTATAATATAAATATTTGTAATAAAAATATATACAGAGAATATACAGTTAGGTTTTCGGTGAAAATGATCTTTTGCTGATTGTTTTTGTAATAGTAATTACAACAACAAAGAATAATAAAGAATTTTCGAGATCTATGATTACTCCTGTCTCTCATGAATCAATTGTAGTTACCTCGTTGTTTCAAAAATATCTTAGTTCAACAATTTTTTTGAAATTCAGTCAATTACCAGAAACCGTTGAATTTGGTGATAATAAATTGATACTACAAGATTATTAATAAATTTATATATTATATTAATAAATTTATTTACTATTCATCTTAATTGCTACACATAAATAAATTAAATTAAGTGCACAAAATTAAATTTTACGAATTAAAAATGTTATACTTTTTGATAGTTTTTTCTAAAAGTAATTGAAACACGTTAATTAAAGTTTCCATTTGGAAAACGCTATCCAAATTACACTTCCTAAAACTACGTTAGTGTTCATTTGCATTATGTAATTATCACTATTTCTTCACATTTGAACAAGAGACATTTCTCATTACCGTTGAAATTGTCTATTTTAAACGAAAAATCTGTCTTTATTTCCGGTGAATTAAAATTTCCTATTATATTTTTATTATCATTATCTTCACTGATTAGCATTGGTCATTAATTGAAACACATGAAAAAGAAATAAATTTATTTAATTGTGTATATTATAAAACGTATAGTGTTGGTTCAAAGTTATTATAATTTGAATTTTATATAAATATTCATTTAAAAATGATTTAACATTTTCAATGATAGTACGCTAGTAAAAATCTCAGAATTGTAGCAGAATAAGCTAAGTATAGATCTGTACAAATAAACTAAAAAACGCTAAATTATACAGAAATGAATAAAATTATACAAATCGCTGGATCGCCATTGAGAAGAAAAGAGATATGTTTTATTGAACTATATAATACGTTGATACGACAATATAAACATTATGAGTATATTTAGAAATTCTGAATGTATTTGGACACATGCAATTCCGAGCAAGTGTACAACTATATCCTTACGTTTCATTTTATACCGAAAGCAACATTTGTTTTTCAATTATCTATTCACTATTAGAAGGAGAATTGAAATAAATAATAATCATAATAGCCTTGTATAAAAGTATGAAGGTTAAAAATAATGTTTGATTTAAACTGTAAGCGTTGATGAGAAATCTGAGGCTAGGGACGATTTTGGAATCGGATGTGTGAGAGAGTGAGCATGCATTTTAAAAAAGTTGATGCGGTTTACGTGCGTGAAATTCAATTTATTCATTATAATTCAATCACGATTTTATACAAAAATGATCTTTACCTGCACATTCAGTGCAACAGGTGCAAGCTCTATCATCAACAGCAAGGATGCAGCAACAACCCGCGCAATCCTTGTCGCATTTGGAGATTTTCGATCCGTTTGGAAAAGTAAGTAATTTTTTAATTATTTATTGAATGATGAATATTAAAGACTGCATTTTTGCAAAGTAATACAATGTCTATACCTGCACTTTTACGACAGCATGTGCAATGTCCACCCTCCTCCAACCTACAGCGACAGCTCTTTTTCCTTTCACATTTTAAGACTACTTTCTTTAGCTTCATGGTGCACGTGGAGCAACAACTTTCGCAATCCTTGTCGCATTTGTAGATTTGAGATCCATCTGGGGTGTAGATAATTCTTATTAAATAAATGAATATTAACGACTATAATGTTAATAATGTTATGCGATATTCACCTGCATTTTTTGTACAGCATGTGCAATTTCCACCATTTTTCGACGTACAACAACAGCTCTTCTTCTTCCCACATTTTAATGCTATTTTTTGCGTCGTGAATTACAAAGTTTGCAATCAAAAAAATCAAAACATTATAATGTATTAGTTAATGTAATTAATAATGATGATGATAAAAATTAATAATGATGAATTTTAGTTTTTGGAGATAGTAGACAGATCTATCAAATTATTTTTATATGGGATATTTACTATAAGAGCTTTATTGAGTACTATGATTCACTGTGTTTCTAGTGAATATTTAATGAGTCAGGTAAATATCACTAATTACTCGTACGATAAGTAAACGATCTACATTTTGTAATAAGTTATTTTCTTTCCAATTCTAGAGTGAACGTATATTCGATGAATGAAGAAAAGTTATTTTCTTTCCAATTCTAGAGTGAACGTATATTCGATGAATTATACAACTCCAGCTGGTATGAATTTCATGTGAAGGACATAAAGGCAATGTATAAATAACTTTTATGATAATGAAAACTCGCAAACCAGTGTACCTAGTAGCTGCAAAATTAAGTAACCTGTCAGTTAGATTTTTAATGAGGGTAAGTTTAAAAATAATAATTAGTTCAGATTTCAATGGTGTAAATGGTTTTTATTTATAGGTAGTAAAAACTTCTTTCTCATTTTTATCGCTGGTTCGGGCATCGCGTTAATTATTTTATCATTGTTTCGGTTAAGGATGTTCTATGGTGTCTTGCTGTGCGGGGAAGAGAGGGAGTCTCCCCTCTCTCCGCGCACACCGTTGCTATGACCGCGCAGCTCCCCGCACGGCCCATGAACTGGACTTTTTGTTAATGTTTTCATTAATTTCTTTAACTGTTGCGCGGTGACATGGGTTCAAATTTTGCATACCGCTTTATTTATATTCACTTGTGATGTTTCTAGTTTTTTTTATTAAATTTTGTACATTTTTCATCAATCGCACTCTAAAGTCAATCACATTTTTTCCGAGTCTTCCATATAAGCCTACGTATAAGAAGTCAACTTCTATGTCACCTGTCATCAAAATTTGCGCGGAAAAAAATATTGAAAAAATTCATAGACATTTCTGACACTCTTACAAATAATATACTTCAATTTCATTAAATTCTGTTAACTTTGACGTAACCATAGAACATCCTTAACATATGCTATTTCAAATACGACAGTTTCGAACGCGCGCTTGCAACAAGGCAACAAATAACATTTCTATTAATATTTCGGGCACTTTTCCCAGATATTTTGATCAAAAGTGATCTTAATAATTTAGACCCACTTTGAAAATTATAGGTAGTTTCTTACTATAAAGAGACATCTTTTAGGAAGAATTTGGTTTTCAGAGTCCGGAGCAGAATTGCTGATTTCTGTATTTAAGGTTTAAATGGCTTACAAGAGTGTGGCAGCATACATTTATGACTTTAAAAGTATTTTTAATGAAAAAGTCAGAAAATTTTACAAAAAAAGTCATATTTATAGTGTACAATGCATCCCTTGAGAGCTACTAATTCATGAAAATGGGCATATCATACAAAAAAGTGCTAAAATGTCAACTTTGAATCTCTGTAACTTAAAATAATGGCCCTGAAAAATCTGAAAAAATTCAGGAGAACTACTGGACCTCTAAAACATATTCCCACAGTTATACCAATATTAATTTTTTTTATCTTCGATTTCGCAGAGAACCACCCATATATATGTACACCTTTTTTAGTATAAACATTAAAAACGCGACCAACTATTTAATCTTATACACGCGTTTATTCATTTATTGCACCACAACCTAAACAATCATTAAATATAATAATAACCCTACTATATTATTATCCTTTTTAGGTGTCCCTTAATGATGACCCATCACAATTTGGACACATGCAATTCCGAGCAAGTGTATAACTATATCCTTACGTTTTCATTTTGTACCGAAAGCACATTTATTTTTCAGTTATCTATTCACTATTAGAAGGAGAATTGAAATAAATAATAATCATACTAGCCTTGTGTAAAAGTATGAAGGTTAAAAATAATGTTTGATTTTAAACTGTAAGCGTTGATGAGAAATCTGAGGCTAGGGACGATTTTGGAATCGGATGTGTGAGAGAGTGAGCATGCATTTTAAAAAAGTTGATGCGGTTTACGTGCGTGAAATTCAATTTATTCATATAATTCAATCACGATTTTATACAAAAATGATCTTTACCTGCACATTCAGTGCAACAGGTGCAAGCTCTATCATCACAGCAAGGATGCGCAACAACCCGCGCAATCCTTGTCGCATTTGGAGATTTTCGATCCGTTTGGAAAAGTAAGTAATTTTTTAATTATTTATTGAATGATGAATATTAAAGACTGCATTTTTGCAAAGTAATACAATTTCTACCTGCACTTTTACGACAGCATGTGCAATGTCCACCCTCCTCCAACCTACAGCGACAGCTCTTTTTCCTTCACATTTTAAGACTACTTCTTTAGCTTCATGGTGCACGTGGAGCAACAACTTTCGCAATCCTTGTCGCATTTGTAGATTTGAGATCCATCTGGGTGTAGATAATTCTTATTAAATAATGAATATTAACGACTATAATGTTACTAATGTTATGCGATATTCACCTGCATTTTTTTGTACAGCATGTGCAATTTCCACCATTTTCGACGTACAACAACAGCTCTTCTTCTTCCCACATTTTAATGCTATTTTTTGCGTCGTGAATTACAAAGTTTGCAATCAAAAAAATCAAAACATTATAATGTATTAGTTAATGTAATTAATAATGATGATGATAAAAATTAATAATGATGAATTTAGTTTTTGGAGATAGTAGACAGATCTATCAAATTATTTTTATATGGGATATTTACTATAAGAGCTTATTGAGTACTATGATTCACTGTGTTTCTAGTGAATATTTAATGAGTCAGGTAAATATCACTAATTACTCGTACGATAAGTAAACGATCTACATTTTGTAATAAGTTATTTTCTTTCCAATTCTAGAGTGAACGTATATTCGATGAATGAAGAAAAGTTATTTTCTTTCCAATTCTAGAGGTGAACGTATATTCGATGAATTATACAACTCCAGCTGGTATGAATTTCATGTGAAGGACATAAAGGCAATGTATAAATAACTTTTATGATAATGAAAACTCGCAAACCAGTGTACCTAGTAGCTGCAAAATTAAGTAACCTGTCAGTTAGATTTTTAATGAGGGTAAGTTTAAAAATAATAATTAGTTCAGATTTCAATGGTGTAAATGGTTTTTATTTATAGGTAGTAAAAACTTCTTTCTCATTTTTATCGCTGGTTCGGGCATCGCGTTAATTATTTTATCATTGTTTCGGTTAAGGATGTTCTATGGTGTCTTGCTGTGCGGGGAAGAGAGGGAGTCTCCCCTCTCTCCGCGCACACCGTTGCTATGACCGCGCAGCTCCCCGCACGGCCCATGAACTGGACTTTTTGTTAATGTTTTCATTAATTTCTTTAACTGTTGCGCGGTGACATGGGTTCAAATTTTGCATACCGCTTTATTTATATTCACTTGTGATGTTTCTAGTTTTTTTTATTAAATTTTGTACATTTTTCATCAATCGCACTCTAAAGTCAATCACATTTTTTCCGAGTCTTCCATATAAGCCTACGTATAAGAAGTCAACTTCTATGTCACCTGTCATCAAAATTTGCGCGGAAAAAAATATTGAAAAAATTCATAGACATTTCTGACACTCTTACAAATAATATACTTCAATTTCATTAAATTCTGTTAACTTTGACGTAACCATAGAACATCCTTAACATATGCTATTTCAAATACGACAGTTTCGAACGCGCGCTTGCAACAAGGCAACAAATAAACATTTCTATTAATATTTCGGGCACTTTTCCCAGATATTTTGATCAAAAGTGATCTTAATAATTTAGACCCACTTTGAAAATTTATAGGTAGTTTCTTACTATAAAGAGACATCTTTTAGGAAGAATTTGGTTTTCAGAGTCCGGAGCAGAATTGCTGATTTTCTGTATTTAAGGTTTAAATGGCTTACAAGAGTGTGGCAGCATACATTTATGACTTTAAAAGTATTTTTAATGAAAAAGTCAGAAAATTTTACAAAAAAAGTCATATTTATAGTGTACAATGCATCCCTTGAGAGCTACTAATTCATGAAAATGGGCATATCATACAAAAAAGTGCTAAAATGTCAACTTTGAATCTCTGTAACTTAAAATAATGGCCCTGAAAAATCTGAAAAAATTCAGGAGAACTACTGGACACCTCTAAAACATATTCCCACAGTTATACCAATATTAATTTTTTTTATCTTCGATTTCGCAGAGAACCACCCATATATATGTACACCTTTTTTAGTATAAACATTAAAAACGCGACCAACTATTTAATCTTATACACGCGTTTATTCATTTATTGCACCACAACCTAAACAATCATTAAATTAAGAATTCAAACTTTATTTATTTTCATTAATTAATGACAAATGGTACATCAATAAATATGTAAATATATTTTTCAAACAATAGAAACTAATTACTTTGAAATTTACAATTTAAAGTTTCATTTAGTTATAAACATATTTTATGCATTCTATATGTGGTTTCGATCGAAGGTCAAGAAACTGAATAGCAAAAAAAATATATATATAATTTTTGTACGTTGTAATCACTTGCCTGTCTATACGATCAAAGAGCATAAAACCCTCGAGGTGAATAACGAATGAAGCGAAATGCATGCAAAATAAAATATTAGAGGGTAATGCTTGCGCAATCATAATTCTATGCATAAAACTAATAAATTACATTTTGAAATAAAAATATAATATTATTCATACCTTTAACACTTGCGTGTACACATAAAAATTTGTTTATTTTTATTAATTTTAATTTTACACGCAAGTTTTTCAAGATACAGTCAAGTAATTTGTATAGATATGTAAATCCCGATGTCTACAGATTGTACATAGTATATAAAAACTTTTTGCGTACATTAAAATGTAGCCAATGAAAGGGAGAGGGAAAGGTATATTTTTCTCATCTTTCGTGTTGCGGTCGAAACTGAAACAAAGAATTACATTGATATTGAATTCACAAAGTAAACGAAATGCTGCGTTTTATGGTCTAACAACGATGTTTTCTTTTATATTTTGTTCAAATAAGGAAACGTAAAATAAAATATATTATAATGCAATAACGCAAAATATGTTTTACCTACTCTCGTTTCCTTAATTTCAATTAATCAAAAGTTATCACACTACTTATGATTTATGATAATCTTACATATGAACATTTAGAAATAATTTTGCATCAAATTAGAGAAGCACTGGGTATATAATACGAATTTATTTATCCAAAATAGACTCGAGCAAATTTTAGTTAAATTATACAATTTAAAGTAGATTATGATTTGTAAATCTAAGATACATCAAGACATTGTTCAATTATTTCCGTAATTAAAATATAAATTATGCGCTGAAGCATGCGAAACATCAAATATCATCTAGGTATACTTCACTTGAACTTTGAAGATAAGAAAATTTGACAAGTTAAAACGTTTCTGCCCTGAGGAAAGCGATAAAATTTGTCATTCATAGAAATTGATCTGAAAAAGATGGAATGTCTAAACTTCAATAAATAAGTCTCACACCTTTGACGTTCGTGCGTTTGAAACAAATAAGTGCGTTGATATCATATTCACAAAGAGCATCAAATGTTGAGCTTAGATCGTATAATCGTGCACTTCATTTTACTTTATTCATGCGCGCTATAGAGAGCGCTGGTATCAAAGACGGAAAAACTTTCTCTCTCATCGTACTTGAATATTTAAATAGTGGAAAATACGCGCATGGATATACGTATTTTAGACACTGTCGAAAAACAGAGCCAGTAGGAAAGTAACTTAAACGGTGCATCATGTGTGAAATAAGAGGACGATAGTTACCACATCCAGGTGAACGATGAATTACTTCAAGATAGGAAAAAACGCTAATTCAAATAAAAAAGGAGTGCAAAAAGAATTTACGATAATGGGACTGATTAAAATTGGTTTAGCTACTATGTGCGGTTGGCCAGGATATACAGATTTGAAAGTATATTATATTTTAATTTCACTAATCATTTTAAGCTTGGTCTTTCAGTTCCTGGGTGCAGTAAATGCGTATTCTCATTTAGATAATTTATTAACAAATTTAGAAGTAACAGTAGGTGTATTAGCATCGGCTATGAGAATTGCAGCTCTCCAGGTAAAGTATAGGTAATATGATCTTTCTCTTGAAATTTCAAGTGTTTCCTGCTTAAGATTACGATAATTCGAATAATCTTCGTCCACAAAATCAAAACTTTGATAAAAATTGCAATATTTTGTTTTTCCCAGAAGCATAAAATATGTAATTGAGGATTTAACCCAATCCTGGGTTAATTTCAAAGGAGTTCTGCAATATCAAATGTTAAAGAAAACTAATAAATTATCTAACCAACTAGTCAATATGGTTGCTGGATTTTACAATGGATTGAGCACAACTTATGTACTTATCCCGTTATTAACCTACAAAACTGGAACTGTCGAGGATAGAACTTTTATGTTGCCCGCTAAGTTTCCGATTGATAATGTTAAAGAAACACCTACATTTGAAATTTTATTTATTTTCAATTCATTGTCACAATGATTTCCGTTCAAGGAAATGTCGTTGTTGACGCACTTTTGATAACTTCGGTATACATAATGTCATTTATATAAAAATACAAAGAAAATAAATTAATTTTATTAAAAATTTTCGATAAATTATCTAATTTTTGATACTATTAATATTTGCGGTTTAGGTTTTGCACGCAAGGACGAAAGTGTTCTTTATATGCCACGAGATTTCCAGATTTTCAAAAATTTGTCGATATAACGGCGACAAAAGAATTATATTGAAAGCTGCTGAAATGCTCATAAAGAGGCATGCTAATTATATTGAATATAGCGAATATTTGCAAGATATTTTTTCCATCGTTTCGTTTACTTTAGTCCTCATTTGCACTACGATAAATGTTGGAATTGGATTTATAATTATTTCCGTAAGATAACTAATAATGATCATTTGATTAATTTTATGAAAATTTAATGACATAGAAGATTATAATTGTATTTATTACAGTTACTAGAAAGTAATGGGAATTTTGTACGAGTATGCCGATGTTTATTGTATACATTTTGTACAACGTTGTCAATAGCTTCTTATTCCATTGCTGGTGAATTTTTAACTTTCCAGGTTATGCTTGTTTATTTAATTAGTCTAAGTAACGAGCGTTATTATTTTCTTGTAGCTAACAAGATATATTTATGTATTATAGAGTAATCAATTATTAGAAGCCCTGCACAATTGTCCTTGGTATGAGTTTAAACCCACTTATGCTCGGTTGATACTTTTTATGATCATAAGAGCTCAAAAACCAGTGACACTTACAGTTTGGAAATTTAGTAATCTATCACTTACTTATTTAACATCGGTCATTTTTATTTTACAAATAACCTACGTCATATTTAAATTATATTACTATTTTAAATTACATTAAAACGTTTATTTTCAGGTTCTGAAATCAACATTTTCATACTTGTCGCTTCTCAGAGCCGATAATGATTGAGTTAATAATGTTACACTATTATTTATAATTTGAAAGTAATTGTTCTATTCACGTGATCATTATGGTGTTTTATTACTTTGAGTATAATGCGTTTTATAGAGTTTTAATAACAATTAGAAGTAACAGTAGGTGTATTAGCATCGGCTTATGAGAATTGCAGCTCTCCAGGTAAAGTATAGGTAATATGATCTTTCTCTTGAAATTTCAAGTGTTTCCTGCTTAAGATTACGATAATTCGAATAATCTTCGTCCACAAAATCAAAACTTTGATAAAAATTGCAATATTTTGTTTTTCCCAGAAGCATAAAATATGTAATTGAGGATTTAACCCAATCCTGGGTTAATTTCAAAGGAGTTCTGCAATATCAAATGTTAAAGAAAACTAATAAATTATCTAACCAACTAGTCAATATGGTTGCTGGATTTTACAATGGATTGAGCACAACTTATGTACTTATCCCGTTATTAACCTACAAAACTGGAACTGTCGAGGATAGAACTTTTATGTTGCCCGCTAAGTTTCCGATTGATAATGTTAAAGAAACACCTACATTTGAAATTTTATTTATTTTTCAATTCATTGTCACAATGATTTCCGTTCAAGGAAATGTCGTTGTTGACGCACTTTTGATAACTTCGGTATACATAATGTCATTTATATAAAAATACAAAGAAAATAAATTAATTTTATTAAAAATTTTCGATAAATTATCTAATTTTTGATACTATTAATATTTGCGGTTTAGGTTTTGCACGCAAGGACGAAAGTGTTCTTTATATGCCACGAGATTTCCAGATTTTCAAAAATTTGTCGATATAACGGCGACAAAAGAATTATATTGAAAGCTGCTGAAATGCTCATAAAGAGGCATGCTAATTATATTGAATATAGCGAATATTTGCAAGATATTTTTTCCATCGTTTCGTTTACTTTAGTCCTCATTTGCACTACGATAAATGTTGGAATTGGATTTATAATTATTTCCGTAAGATAACTAATAATGATCATTTGATTAATTTTATGAAAATTTAATGACATAGAAGATTATAATTGTATTTATTACAGTTACTAGAAAGTAATGGGAATTTTGTACGAGTATGCCGATGTTTATTGTATACATTTTGTACAACGTTGTCAATAGCTTCTTATTCCATTGCTGGTGAATTTTTAACTTTCCAGGTTATGCTTGTTTATTTAATTAGTCTAAGTAACGAGCGTTATTATTTTCTTGTAGCTAACAAGATATATTTATGTATTATAGAGTAATCAATTATTAGAAGCCCTGCACAATTGTCCTTGGTATGAGTTTAAACCCACTTATGCTCGGTTGATACTTTTTATGATCATAAGAGCTCAAAAACCAGTGACACTTACAGTTTGGAAATTTAGTAATCTATCACTTACTTATTTAACATCGGTCATTTTTATTTTACAAATAACCTACGTCATATTTAAATTATATTACTATTTTAAATTACATTAAAACGTTTATTTTCAGGTTCTGAAATCAACATTTTCATACTTGTCGCTTCTCAGAGCCGTCAGTAAATGATATTGAGATTAATAATGTACATAATTATTTATAATCGCGACAATGTAAATTGTATCTATTTCACGGTGACATTATGGTGTTTGTATGACTTTTGAAAAATAATCGTTTTATAAGAGTTTGTTGGGCAAATAACAAAATAACATATTATGTCGTTATAACATTTATTCACATAGTTATTTGTAATAGATACTTTTGGCCTTAATCACTACATTGCAAAATCATTCAATTTGCCTGCACATACACATAAAAACATATAATCTTAAGAATTTTTTATCTCTTTGGCGCCTACTAGGAAAGTTAATTATAACCACATAATTAATTTTTAACTATTACTAAAATTATAATTTTATTTTATGTTTGAGAATTCATTTAAAGATACAATATGTAAATTTATTATTATCTTGGAAAAATTGCCTGTCCGCTAAAGAGTATAACAGTGTTGTCCATTTATGGTCAAATGTGATTCCCAATGCGCATCAGATTTGCGCATTGGATGAGACATGTCATGCATAGGCATCGTGCGTACGCGCATAAAAATTACTGTAACTACACCTCGTGGACCCCTTGCATCTACCATAAATTATTTTTAATTTTAATTTTTTCTTTAATGTACATTGACAAAAATAAATCCATACAACAAATGTATGGCTATTCTTTTCGATCTATATTATTGAAGTTTACGGAAATTTATGAGTTGGTGATGAAAAAATTTTACCTTAACAAACAATGAATTGCATTTACAAAAATAATATAATTTTAAACATAAACGATTTACTTCTACAATTAAAAAAATCAAATAAAAATTAATATATAATATATTTAAATTGAGTATTACGTTGTCTTGTAAATTATTATTATACCAGGATTATTTTTATAGTTAAAATGAAAATAAAATTAATATACCTTTGTACATTGTTAATATTTTGTAGTTTACGGTTTTTCATTTACTGTTATTTTGGTAAGTTGTATATACTTACAATAAGTATAAAATCGGTTTCTTTCGATTTGAATAAATATACAATATATATTTTTGTCAGAGTACACATTTAAACACACACACGCACGTATGGTTATACGCAATTTATAACTTAATCACAAGAGTTTTAAATTGTTAAACTTCACTCTAAAAATTTAAAAGTAACGAAAACTGCTAAAATAGAATTTAGAAATAACGTTGATAATTTAATTAGTTTGAAGATAAAAGCATAGCACATTTGCTGGTACATAGTAGAGCTAGAAAGAATAATCGTACGAATGTTTTTAATTATTTATTACACGTTAGTTTCTCACCTAACTATAATGAAACAAACTTTGTTCCGGTAGGATAAATATTTAAGACATATGTACTTTAAAAAAAAATTTGTTTGTATACTCACAAAAAAAACAAGAACTATTCTCTTGAGGTTATAGAACACCTTGCAACGAAAAGAATAGCGTTATGTACTACATCAATATTAAAGTTGAGCAATCTTGATTAATTTGTAAAGAATCCCAAGAAAAAAAAGTAAGATATCTTTTATTTATAGAGGATGTATCTAACTTGTACTACACTTATTTCTTCTAAATCCATTATAATCTTATTTATTCAATATATATTATAATATAATGCAAATAAATTCAGAAAATATTTTAGTTAAAAATCGTCGAGTTCAAGACGTAAAATTTTTAATTCAACGTTACGAGTACCTTAAAATTCGGCAGTTAATGTAATAAGAAATATAAACGATCACTGGATCACTGGGAGTAAAACTATTGCATTGAATAATAAATTAGCAGGAAGTTCACCGTGCATCACTAATATCTCACTAGGACACAGGAAGCAAACACGATCGTGCACATAATTTTGTTTATTTAGAACCCAAGAGAATTCGATGAAATCGATGTAACATACATATCGCACCCCTAGATCTCAAAGAAAAAAAACTTCCTCTATACACTCTCATTGAATATTTTAGGTACACGTGGTCATTGTTTTTGCATCGAATCGTTCACGGATAAAGCAGAAATGAAACTAGTACCAATCCGGCTGGCACCGGACAGTGGTCAATCACTCTTTTAACGCGTTTCCAAAAGTAAAATTAACACTCTATTATTTATCATCGTTTTACGCGTTATAGTTTTATTTAAATATATTAATTTTATACTAAAAGCAATAAATGATGTTAAAGATTTCAGGATTAAATTAAAAGGCAATTTAATTAATGTACATTATTATATAATAATACTTGAGTAACCAATGCAAAGGAGATCGAGGAATTATTTTAGGAAAGTTGCTTAGTACTTTAATGAGAGATTAAAGTTAAAACAGAAAAATGAATATTATAGCACGAAATGTGAAATTGGGCTTGTATATCCTAGGTTGTTGGCCAGGAATAACGTCTACACCAATATATTTCGTGATGGTAGGCTCGTTTATTTTTAGTTTAATATTTCAGTTATGGAATGCTGTTGCAGTGGCTACAAAGTTGGATTCGCTGATGAATAATTTGAGTACGAGTATGGCAGTGACGTCGATTGTTTTAAAACTGTTAGTTTTTCGATTTAAGTATGGGTAAGAATTTATAATTTTTTTATTGTACGATACTACCTATAGAGAGTGCGACAATATGTTTTGTTTTAGCACGTGCATGTTAACAATGTTAAGACATTGTTGTAAATTTTTAATAATTATTTACTAACTTATTGTTTATAAATATTGTGTTTATTTAGTAGCTCTAAAGAAATTATAAACGAGATGTTCGAAGATTTGAAAACACTGGACGGTGTCGAAGAAAGAAAATTGATGATGAAAAATGTAGGACTATCTATCAATTTGACAAAGGTTGTAACATTTTGCTACAATGCATTATTACTCTCCTATGTTCGGATTACTGTCATGTCATACAAAGCTGAGTCTATCGACGATCGGCAACTAATAATGCAAGCTAATTTTCCTATCAACGCTAAAAAATCACCAATATTTGAGATACTGTGTGTTTTCCAATTTTTAGTAGCTTTCTTTGCTACTAATTGCCACGCCGTTTTGGAAGGGCTACTTATGGTTTCGGTATGTAAATGAAAGAAGTAGATTTATATGATTATTAAAACAATTAGTTACATGCAGGTTTTACACGCGAATACAAAAGCGTTTGCCGTTTGTCAAGAAATAACGAAATTTTCAAAAGTATGTCAAGCCGATTACAGTAGAGAGATTGTTTATAAAGCTAAACGAAGACTTATTGAAAAACATTTGAGATATATCAATTTTAGTTTATGGATTCAAGATACATTCTCATACATTTCATTTTTTCATTTGTTTCTGCTAACTTTGATCAATTGCATCGTTGGATATATGCTCATAAGCGTAAGATTCGATGTATTCTATTTAACATGTCAAATTTTTTGTTAGATTTATATTTTAGAATCATTATTATTTTAAACGGCTAATTATATACTATCCTCATTTAGTTTACAAGCGTAAATCAAGATAATATTTCAACGATGTTATTGTGTACAACTTATATATTAACTGCTTTAGCAGCCACAGCATCCTATTGTATAGCTGGTGAATATTTGACATACCAGGTCGGTTCAAAATAGTAACAATAGAAAGTAATATTTTATCGTATTTAAAATACTAATTGAAAAAAATTAATGTACACAGGGTAATCAAATTTACGAAGTCTTGTATAACTGCCCTTGGTATACGTTTAAAACAATCGACTCGAAAATATTAATTTTCATGATCATGAAAGTTCGTGAACCAATCACCATTCGAGCTGGAAGTTTTAGTGAACTGTCGCTTGTTTATTTTACACAAGTAAATTTATACATATACTCATATTCTCTTAACTTCAAAAGATTCCCAAGAAAAAAAGTAAGATATCTTTTATTTATAGAGGATGTATCTAACTTGTACTACACTTATTTCTTCTAAATCCATTATAATCTTATTTATTCAATATATATTATAATATAATGCAAATAAATTCAGAAAATATTTTAGTTAAAAATCGTCGATTTCAAGACGTAAAATTTTTAATTCAACGTTACGAGTACCTTAAAATTCGGCAGTTAATGTAATAAGAAATATAAACGATCACTGGATCACTGGGAGTAAAACTATTGCATTGAATAATAAATTAGCAGGAAGTTCACCGTGCATCACTAATATCTCACTAGGACACAGGAAGCAAACACGATCGTGCACATAATTTTGTTTATTTAGAACCCAAGAGAATTCGATGAAATCGATGTAACATACATATCGCACCCCTAGATCTCAAAGAAAAAAAACTTCCTCTATACACTCTCATTGAATATTTTAGGTACACGTGGTCATTGTTTTTGCATCGAATCGTTCACGGATAAAGCAGAAATGAAACTAGTACCAATCCGGCTGGCACCGGACAGTGGTCAATCACTCTTTTAACGCGTTTCCAAAAGTAAAATTAACACTCTATTATTTATCATCGTTTTACGCGTTATAGTTTTATTTAAATATATTAATTTTATACTAAAAGCAATAAATGATGTTAAAGATTTCAGGATTAAATTAAAAGGCAATTTAATTAATGTACATTATTATATAATAATACTTGAGTAACCAATGCAAAGGAGATCGAGGAATTATTTTAGGAAAGTTGCTTAGTACTTTAATGAGAGATTAAAGTTAAAACAGAAAAATGAATATTATAGCACGAAATGTGAAATTGGGCTTGTATATCCTAGGTTGTTGGCCAGGAATAACGTCTACACCAATATATTTCGTGATGGTAGGCTCGTTTATTTTTAGTTTAATATTTCAGTTATGGAATGCTGTTGCAGTGGCTACAAAGTTGGATTCGCTGATGAATAATTTGAGTACGAGTATGGCAGTGACGTCGATTGTTTTAAAACTGTTAGTTTTTCGATTTAAGTATGGGTAAGAATTTATAATTTTTTTATTGTACGATACTACCTATAGAGAGTGCGACAATATGTTTTGTTTTAGCACGTGCATGTTAACAATGTTAAGACATTGTTGTAAATTTTTAATAATTATTTACTAACTTATTGTTTATAAATATTGTGTTTATTTAGTAGCTCTAAAGAAATTATAAACGAGATGTTCGAAGATTTGAAAACACTGGACGGTGTCGAAGAAAGAAAATTGATGATGAAAAATGTAGGACTATCTATCAATTTGACAAAGGTTGTAACATTTTGCTACAATGCATTATTACTCTCCTATGTTCGGATTACTGTCATGTCATACAAAGCTGAGTCTATCGACGATCGGCAACTAATAATGCAAGCTAATTTTCCTATCAACGCTAAAAAATCACCAATATTTGAGATACTGTGTGTTTTCCAATTTTTAGTAGCTTTCTTTGCTACTAATTGCCACGCCGTTTTGGAAGGGCTACTTATGGTTTCGGTATGTAAATGAAAGAAGTAGATTTATATGATTATTAAAACAATTAGTTACATGCAGGTTTTACACGCGAATACAAAAGCGTTTGCCGTTTGTCAAGAAATAACGAAATTTTCAAAAGTATGTCAAGCCGATTACAGTAGAGAGATTGTTTATAAAGCTAAACGAAGACTTATTGAAAAACATTTGAGATATATCAATTTTAGTTTATGGATTCAAGATACATTCTCATACATTTCATTTTTTCATTTGTTTCTGCTAACTTTGATCAATTGCATCGTTGGATATATGCTCATAAGCGTAAGATTCGATGTATTCTATTTAACATGTCAAATTTTTTGTTAGATTTATATTTTAGAATCATTATTATTTTAAACGGCTAATTATATACTATCCTCATTTAGTTTACAAGCGTAAATCAAGATAATATTTCAACGATGTTATTGTGTACAACTTATATATTAACTGCTTTAGCAGCCACAGCATCCTATTGTATAGCTGGTGAATATTTGACATACCAGGTCGGTTCAAAATAGTAACAATAGAAAGTAATATTTTATCGTATTTAAAATACTAATTGAAAAAAATTAATGTACACAGGGTAATCAAATTTACGAAGTCTTGTATAACTGCCCTTGGTATACGTTTAAAACAATCGACTCGAAAATATTAATTTTCATGATCATGAAAGTTCGTGAACCAATCACCATTCGAGCTGGAAGTTTTAGTGAACTGTCGCTTGTTTATTTTACACAAGTAAATTTATACATATACTCATATTCTCTTAACTTCAAAAGATTCAAGTGATAAATTGATAAATATCTTTTTTTGTTATAGATTCTGAAGACGTCGGTTTCTTATTTATCGTTAGTTCGGGCTGTAACAAAATAAATTCATCAGTATAATCAATTACGAGAATTAAATAAGAATCTTCCATATCATTTGAATTTACAAACAATGATCTGGTTGATTTTATTTATACTGTGAAAAAAATTGGTAAGTTTTAAAGCGTCAATTTAATTGAATTAATATTGCTTAAATAATTATATAATTTTAGGCCAGAGAATAAAATAATGAATGTTCTTTTAGTGTTTATTAAATAATAAACTATTTTAAAGATACTTATTTTAAAAGCATATTTTTTTATCTTTATTAATGAGCCCTGTGCTCGTTCTACCTGTTGATTATGACTATATTAACTTCGCAACTGTAGTTACATCACTGTTATTCTTCAAGATAAAATTTATACAGATAAATTGATAGTAGAGCGGAAATAAATTACTGCCAATATTCTGCGTAAAGCTTATGCAGGATTCACATACATTAGGGGACTAGTCACTGCTTATGATCAAAGATTATTAAGAGAGGAACATCAAGATACACAAGAAACTTTTTCAACGTTGTAGTAAAGCAAACGTGTCTATTGTGAACAATTCATTGATATTTTTCCATGTAACTAAGTTTTAATATATTGTATAGAATCTCCGAATTAACTTAAATTTATCTTTTGTGTAAATTTTCGTGCCGATAGAATACGCTCATCGATCTTCAATCTCATTTTCTTAGGAGTAGTACATAATTGTTAATAGCGGGAATGAGAGTACACAAAAATTAGTCTTGCATACCGACGACTGTTGAATATTAAAGATAGATGAAAGTAGGAATGAGCAGTAATAACTGTAGCTATTATATAATAAAATAATTCAAAAGTTAGATTATATTCTGAATTCTAGAACTCGGGATAAGATTCTGGTGGTTTTATGTAGAAGTTAATTATATATTTTGATACAAACTAATTTAAATGACTAAAGTATATTGATATAAGTTTATATTAACCCCTTAACTGACAAAACTTTTCTGACTTTTCGTGCTAAAACTGGCAGCCGCAACTCATACTTCTAGATGTACGTGAATATGTATTCTAGGGGTTTTCGGACCCGCTGAATTCATTTCCATTGTTATTTGTAACCAACAACCCACCCAAAAGATTTAAAATAAAGTTTGAAGGAGGTGAAATTTGATTGTTTCTTGTTAATTTAAATTTCAAACCATTAAGAGACAGTTATTAGTTTTTTTTCGTCATATCGATGTATTTTCTCGCTTTATCCTCTACTTTCCTGATTTTGTCGCCAATTGTAATGATGGAAATAGAACCACCATGCTCAAAAACCTTTATAAACACTAGTTTGTTATAACTTCATACATAACTATGTATAATATCGGCGGATACCAGGTTTAGTGAAAAATGTTGAGAAAGTTTCCCCTTTTAAGGGATTTAAAGATGCCGTATTTAGAGCGCCATATGAAATGATGCAATTCTGATGCCAGATTTGGATTCAACAATCTCAAAAATAGTTGTATACCAAACTTGGTCTACATCCAATACGAATTATGAAAGTTATTCAAATAAGCATATATATAATCCGTTGCCAGTTTAAGCACGACATTTTAGTTGTCTTCTAAACTTATGTAATTCCAATTACATTTGTTTCTACCTTTACGTCCCGGCATCGAATATTTTTCGAAGTATCATCCGTTGAGATAGGATAATCTATGGGTAAACTTTATAGGGATTGCTTTTAGAGTAAGCCTTTTTTTGAGACTACCGATATCTCAAACACTTTCTCTTTGTAACTATCATAGTTACATTGCGTAGACTTAGACATCAAAACCAAGGGATGGTTATATCTCTCACTTTGGCGAAAGTTTGAAAGCAGTCAACTATCAGCAGTAACAGCGTCCAACGCTGTTTAAATACAACGTTAGAGCAGATTTGGTACTCTGCCAGCTCCACTCGCTAACCCTAGTCTGAAAATATAATATATGTAGTTCTAAGATTCCGTTTTATAAAATTATAATTGAATAAATAAAATAAACATGCCCAAGGTGTCACGGGCATTGCCAGTTAGAAGCGAGTTAGGAGTATACGGAAAATTACCCAAATCTGGGGTAAAATACTGACGTCTATTTGTTTTTATAATTTTCATTCAGAATTTTATATAAAAATGCAAGCGTAATCCAAGATCCGTCTTTAGAAATTATGGATTGTTACTATATTGAGTATGAGAGTACGTATTTGTGAATGGGTTGGTGGATGGAGCGTGTATATATCTTACAGGTAGGTAGGTGTATGCTCCCTATATTTTATACACAAATTCAGGATTAGATTGACAATTTTTACCATACGAAACGATAATTTTTCTCGGACGAAACAGCTTTGAGCATGTATTTTGTTTCAGGATTTTTATTATGGTGGCACTACATTTTTCATCCAAAATATTTCTGAAAATATTCTCTTCGTATAGCAGAATCTGTGGGAGTCGTAGGAATCTGCTAATATAATAAGACTCTAGAATAAAATACTATATTCAAGTGGGATGACTACGACCATTTCCCAAAAATCATTTTCGACATCATTGTAAGCTGTGTTTCGGCATTTCAGAAAATGTAACTAATGACGTACATCGCTTAGTTATATTGGAATTAACTCTGAATTTCCCTCCTCTTTAAGACAATAATGATACTGATATGATTTTTACCTTAATTTTGAAGAAGTCCACGTCAGTTTGGTGGGTAGTTTCCATGTTCGATTCCCTGTTTCTTGTGCTGATTGATACAACCACCACTGAGGAATGTATTTTTAACAAGTTCTTTCTTAATAAAGACATCGCATGCCTCTGTCGCTGATTAGCACTGTATTTTGGGGAAGTAAAAATGAGTTAAACAAGATAAAGACTCTGTGTAGGAAAAATCGACAGCCGCGGTAACAAAGGTAACCGTTGAAAAAGTACGTTTCGATTGTTTAAAAAGGTGATGATCGACCGCAGACGAAATTTTAAATAGCCCCTTTTTCACTTTTTTTACTGTTACCTTACACGCCGCGGCTGTCATAATGATGGAGGCAACAACTCGATATAAAAAATAATTAATTTCCAAAAATTTTACAATAATTTCTAAAAGGTCTAGTCTTTACTTTTATTTTCACAACTGTGTAATGATTCTCTCCGTACTTTCATGAAATGATTGGCAGAAATTAAGACGATTGCTGATATATAATTTAGCAATTTTTTAAAAATAGGTAGAAGCAGGCTAGTTATAACATACTAAATACATATTTTGAATTACAAACCATATAAAATGACCAAGATTCTTTTAGGAAATAGTTTGAATTCATTGGAATCCTAAATATTGAATATTATCATATTTTCATAAAATTTTCGTCTTAAATAAATCGCTGTGATATTTTGTGAAATGTGTCATACTGCTTTCTATATTGCTAGTCGAAAACTGAAACAAAAATTATATTATTTATAGTTACATCTAAAAAATAGCAATGTCTATCTTAATTTATATTATCTTAACTTAGAAAAAACATAACGATCGTTGACAAATACTATAAAAAAAATTATGAACTTTGACTTAGAGATGTTTTGTAAATGTAATGCTCTTTAAATATCACAACATTAACACTTTCATTAAATAAAGTTATTTATTATTTAAATTTCGGTAACATCAGTATAGTATATCTCTCTTTTTTTAAAAAAGTTATACACTCTATATGATTAAAAATAGAAATATTTTATCATGATGAATTGTATAGATTCGTTTGATTAAAGCGATGGTTGTAATTCTAATTTCCATTTTCAAAATATTTTAATTATACTAATAACGAGAGACTTATTCTATGTGATGCAATATTACACTGTTCTTTTTTGTAAAAAAAGTATGAATTGTTGAATAAGAAGATACTGCAACGCTCAGTGAATTTTTCTTTACACTGTTTATCGCAGACAAAAATTGAATACAAAGAGATCTTCTTCCGTTACGAAGTCGTGATTGTTATGTATGAATCTATTTAACTAGTAATACTTGCGCATGTGGAAGTTATGAAAAATAAAATAACGATCGTATACTTTGTACGTTAGAAACGTAAAGTAGAATATAAATTGTATACTAGATTTACAAGCAACGGCGTCTAAGTACCAGGTTGCAATTTCGTATCTTATGAATACTAAAAATTTAATAGAACGCCTAGGAAACCTAATCAAAACAAAAGATAGAGCTTCTATTGTACGCAATATTTCAGTACATAGTTTGTCAAATCTTTGTATACACAGTATAAAAATACCTAAGTTTCTTGTTAAACGCATCTAGTGATAACAAATTTTAATTATGAATTTATTAATAAATAAGGTGCTTGTATTTTGTATTAAATTATCTGGAATTTGGCCTTACAAATTTGCACCCCTTTTTCCAATAATATACATTTCAAGTTTTGTTACTATCATCCCCTTTCAGTTTGTATACATGACTAATGTAACTCATGACATTGGACTACTAATGGATTGCTTAAGCGACTGTTTTATGGTAATACTGATTATCACGAAGGGTATTATGCTGTATAAACAAAAAAGGTTTGAAATTAATTATTAAATGTATAATAGTATTTAAACAAACATGAAAAAAATTTCAATTATCAAATGTGCTACCTGTTAAAAAGTATATTTAGAGAACAATTTGTTAATTTTATATACATGTATATTTTAAATTTTATCTGTATATTATTGAGATTCCGAATATTTATTTGTTTGTTCAAATAAATCAATAACTTAATGGAAATATGTTTAATTATTTTTCACCCAATGACTTTACGATAAAAAAATTAATTATGTCGTATATAAAAACTTATTTAAAATTATTTATTCATTTTTATTACTAAAATCTGAAGTGAATTATGGTACCTATGTATAAAACAGATTACTTTAAAATTTATTTTCTACAAGATGCACATAAATTTCGAAATATATTTATACGAATCAATTATCCCATTTAATTAAAACGACGAAATTTTTCAATTAAAGACGCTTGGCTATATTGTTGAAGGAAATATTTCAAGAATGGAGTAGTAAAGTAATAAGTGACGAGTGGAAAAATCTTGCTCGATATTCACGGTTATATACAAATTTTGATTTTTCATTATATTGCTTGGCAGCGTTTACATACTTTCCAGATGTTCTGATGAATTATTTTACTAAGCCGATAGAAAAAAGAAAAATGGTTTATAAAGCCATTTATCCATTTGCTTTTCGCGATTCACCTGTCTACGAACTATTAAATTTGATGCAGATAATACAAGCATTCTCTTTCCTCGTTATTGACTCATTAAGCAAAACTCTTCTGGTAGCTTTGGTAAGAAAATATACCATTTTTCTAAATGAGCAATATCCTTATTAATAATTGTTTATATTAGATTTTACATGCCTCTGCTCATGTCGAATTGTTAAAACGTAACATTGAAGCTTATACAGATAATTGTCTTGCTGCGTATAATACTGTTGACAGCAAAATTCCATTGAGAAGCCTAAAATGTATAATTCAAGAACATTTATGTATTATAATTTTGGTTAAAAAAATTGATGCTATTTACAAAGACGCGTCATTTATACAAGTAGTTCTCAGTAATTTAATAATTTGTGTAATAGGTTTTGTTTTAATTACTGTAAGTTTAACGAATATAAAGTACGCCAGGATGAATAAGACAATATTTTTAAATAATGTAATAATTATTATTTAGTCGGTAAATGGAGGAGATCTAGTTGTTCTTTTCAAATTCATAATGGTTGCTGCACTAATACTTTTAGAAGCTTTTACCTTCTGTTACGCTGGACAATATTTACGAAACAAGGTAAAATGTAAAGTAAATAATGTATATTTAATCATTATAACGATATATAATTGTAACAGTGTGATTCGATCATCGATATGATCTATGGATGTCCGTGGTACTACGCCGAACCTAAAGAAATTAAATCAATTATGTTTATTTTGGCAAGTGCACAAGTCCCGTTGAATTTAAGTGCTGGAAAATTATTCGAACTCTCTACAAATACATTCACTATGGTAAGAATTGTACTAGATATTATATCTGTTTAATTATTTATTAAATTAATTTTAATCAATTATTTTTCAGATTGTTAAAACTTCGGTATCGTATTTGTCAGTTCTTCGAGCTATGTATCATTGAATTTATAAATGCAATTATTGTTTAAAAAATACAATAAAATGCATAAAGTATCAAATATTGTTGTATTGCACGTGAATCCAGAATATTATAGATATACTTACCATTAATAGTAAAAAGTTGTTTGTTAGGTTACAATAAAGATTATTTACTTGAAAGATTAATTTGTTTAATTTAGTATTTATGCACAACCTACTATATATGACGGTGAATTTACCAGTCCGTGAATTCTTATATTAAAAATATTTTTAATAATTATTACAAATTTCTTTAATATAATTTTCATTTATTGATGATACATTTTATATATTAAAGAAATAGTTATTTATGCACTGAAGGTGGTTCTTGCCTTATATATAGACATTTTAAAAGTAATTATTATTTTTAGTTTTATCAACATTATATATCAAATAAAGGTACAAATGGAAAAATCAAGAGTTTAAGAAGGAGTAATAATTTTTTACAAATAAATTCATATCACGGTTGCGTTGATATCGCTACTGTATCAAAAGTTCATGACAAAGCACTGGAATCTTTTTTTATTTCTTAAACAAATCAAACGTATTTAGGCTCTTTTTCTTCCTTAATAAATTCCACGGGGAGTTGCCAATACGACCTGAGTAATTGGAACTACTGATAATGCGTAAATTACAATTGTTTACTAAAATAATTTGAATAGCAAATTTTGTAATAAATTTTTTCAGTAAATAATTGTAATTTACGCGGTATTAGTAGTTCCAATTACTAAATAAAAATTATAATTTGCAGCTATTAATTGTTCTCGCTGTGGCTATCTAAAACTTCTTCCACTTCTAGTAGTTACATGATGAGCTAACTTAAAGTTTCTCTTTACAAATCATCACCTTATCGATTGTCGGAATTGATGTACAATCTTCATTTTTAATCATGACCTTTTTGTTCAGAGCTTTTATAAAATTTTTTGTTTTGTCTTATTTCTAAAGGATGGATTTTTTGAATCGCACGTTTGAATACTTTATTTTTCCATGTTAATATGAATACTCTCGCATTTTCATCTTATTTAGAATCTCTTGTTTGCACTTTAATTTTACAAATCAAACTGTTGAATTTTACATAAAACATTAGATACAGGTAAGAGCTTAACATCTTCGTTGTTAGAAGTCGAGTGTTTATTATCTTCCCTGCCATCTACCCCAGCAAGGTGCCGAGGGAGAGCTGAAATACCATTTTATACGAAACGATTAACTATATTTTTGAATCTCGTCGTCATTTAATCAATTGAGTGCATTAGATGCTGCGGCAAGGATTCTGTATACGATGCATAGTCGGGCCCCTGCTTGTGACGAATCGTCGAAAACATTGCAAAAAGCTGTTCTAACTGTTGTTGCTAAAACTAATTTAGTGTTCATCTGGATTATATAACTATTATTTCTTCATATTTAAATACGAGACAATTCTCAATATTACAATATCACTTAAAGTCTAATTTCGACAATATTGTCTTTGTTTCCTGTATTCTTGTTATATTCTTATCATCATTATATACCTTTACTAGTTAGTATTAATATCTAACTTATCTTATCAATTTTGATATGCAATAGTTTTGCATTAATTAATAAAATAATGTTGATGAATAGTTTGGATTGCTGCTTGTTAATTAGATAAATCGGAGAAAACCATTCTGCGTTATTTATTTAGATATATAGAAAAAATATATATATATATCGTACACAATAAAACAAAACATATTTACAAAAGAAAACAACATTATTGTGAAAGACACATGTGAAGAGAAATTTGACTATGGTATTTAGTAAATTATTTAATATACTTTCTTGTAGAACTTATAGTAAATACATATCAAATATTTTTGAAGCTAATTTCTGTTAACTTTTTCTTTTTATTGACATTTATTAAATATATGGGAAGAAACTCCTCTCCCAAAAAGAAAATTCCTTCATAGCATAAGTTCCCCTACAGTGCAGTCAAATTTGATGTAACATTTTTCTCCATGTAATATGGTATTTTCTGAACAATACATTCTATGATGGATGTCCGTGACAATTTTTACATGTGATACAGCTTTAATATACATTTTAAAACCGTTCTACGTGAATTTGACGTAAGTTTTTGCTTCCGCTAAAAATAATCACATTAGATTAACAAATTGTGTGTTCATTTGACGCTTCAAGTGTTTGAATACCGATGAATATCTAATAGTGTGCTTATAACATGATAATTAACCATTTTTGTTTACCAATCAGATTACATGTAGATTTACATAATCATGAAAGTTAATGAAGGTAGAATAAAGATTTGTAATGAGTTCAATAATGAATGAAGCACAGGTAATTCGTAAGAGTGTATTGTTTCCTATAAATAATATTTTTGTTTGTTTATTAGTGTTGCAAGGATTTATGAGTTTGTTATTATAGGTATTGCGCGCTGGTACTCGAGTGAATTTCACGAAAATGGAAATAAAAAGTTTTATTGCAAACTGCGCATCATGTGAAAACAGAGTAGGTAATAATGTATTCGCACGTGTACAATGTTTGGTTGCCCAACGTATGAGAGTTATAGACTTTGTCGAGAAAACTCAAATGCTCTATAGCTATATTTCCCTCTCTGTAAATGTTTGTTTAGTACATTGATCATATATCCAATAGATTGTTGTAACGGTCACTTTAGCTTCCTACTTAATCATACTTTTAAATTTTTGTTTTCTTTTAAACGCCTATACATACACTTTTTTTAAGATATTTAAGTAAACTCTACTATCTCATTTTGCAATGTCACTTGTTCTCCTTTTTTCATCCAACACCTCGCTCTTACCGGGTATCACCCCTGAAGCAGGCAAAACTGAAATTGCTTAAATTTTCCTAACCAACTGTAAAACGTCTTTGCTACTTTATCACCGGACCCGTTTAGTTCTAAATATATATTGTTACGCAAGCACTAGGATCGGATAAGGAAGGAACATTTACATTACCTTTACTGCCTTTATTGGTTGTAGTTTAGAGGAAAGATATGTCGTCGCTCATATTAATCTTTCCAAATCTCACACGGAACTATTATACAAGATATCCATGGCTGATCAAGCTACTTCATCCCAGGGTTCTTACCGTGAGGTGGGACAGCTGAACTGGCTACTATTATACTATATTTTTCTCCTCAGACAAATGCTATTTAGCTTTCTGTATTCAGGACTCAAAATGACAAATTCTAGTTTTCTCCCTGTGTTTAAAAGGATTATTTTATTATAATAAAAGAAAATAATGACCATTGCTATAATGCATATAAAATTAGACAAATAAAATGCTATTTAGCATATATCAAGTACGTTTCTCTGGTAGAAATTCGACAGTGTTACAGCTATTAAACCACTTCATTGACGAACCTTTCCTTTTCGCTCAGCGATTCTAATCAGACTTTAGGACAAGTAACTTGTAAAAGAAAATACATCAAAGAAGGAATAAAATGGGTATTTTATCCAGAAAACTGCACAAAATGTAAAATAAGTGATTATAATACATTACGAACAATTTATACCAATTTATAGCATTTTATAGATTATGTGTTTTCAATCTGTATCTTTTTCGCTCATATCCAGAAATACAATTTACCGTCCTATGAAGAAGGTATTTTTCTCTTCCAGATGAGGAAAAAGCTTTTAGATTGACGAGTCATATTCCACAACCATATTTCAAAGTGTCAGAGGTAAAAATAAAAGCTTACGATTTTTGAAACTATTATATTGTGTAAATATAGTGCTCATTACTTTAGGCAATATTGATAAATATATTTATTACAACAAGTGAATTAGTTGATAAAATTATGTAGATTATGCATAAGTAATTAGTGAAGTAAAATTGTAATTAATTTAGAAAGGTGTTAAAAAAAACATGTGTTTAAAAACTGCGCAAGGTAATATACTTGGAGTACTATGATGGGAATTTTATTAGAATCGCCTATATTCAATACCCCCTTTTGAATAAAACTGTAATACAGTTTGATTTTGAATATGGATCATAGTTACATGTATTATCAGGTCTTCGATGCTCGGTCGGTAGGGCGTCGGGCTCGTAATCTGGAGATCCCAGATTCGATTCTCGGCCCCGGCAGATTGATACAAGCACCACTGGGGAATGTATTTTCAACAAGTATTTTGTAAGTAATGTATTTTCGTAAAGACATCGTATGACCTCCGTCGCTGATTAGCACTAAATTGGGGGCATACAAAAAGCGACGTTAAAAAAATGAATTTACATGTATGTATACCACAATGCAGAACTGCATAATATTTCAGGAAACACTTCATTAAATAAGATGAAATTTGATCAATAAATGAATTACAAAAAAAATTTTCTTTACATTATTTCTTAATTTTTTTAAAATCATTTGTTTTATTTACTTAGAATAAAACTATAAGGAGTCCGCCAACGGGTAATGTAAATTTGCCCGTAAAGAAAGACGAATGAGACCTACACTATCGAAAAGTACATGAAAAAAGATGCAGATTAAAAAAAATAGACCTTTTTAAGTGGCGGGAACCCTTCAAAACAAAGGGTCAAAGTTTTCATCCCCTAAAATAGAAAATCATAAAATAAATACCCTTAGCAGTACTTTCCGATGAGCTGTTAAAAACAGATCGATTACTTTTACAAATACACATACAATTAGCATTCAATTGAATCAGCGCTACTCGTTTGTTAAGTAAAAAATACATTTATTTAATTGTTAATGGGATACTTAATAGATGTAAAAATTTGTTTACTACCCTTAGCAGTACTTTTGAAAAAATTTTTTAAGAAAAATCAATTCTACAATGTTAGCACTTACTACTGAAACAAATTTTGAATCAGCGTTATAGCTTTAAAACAACCCTTAAACGAGGAAAATTGTAAAATAGGTATTGTTTTAATTTGGCAGAAGCTAACGATAAATAAAACATCATAGCAGTACTTTTTTGGAAAATCCTCGAGGGCAATCGAAAGAAACAAACAAAATCTACAAAAAACAACGTTTTTTAATTCAGCGCTAAAGCTTTCTTAAAAAATATACAATTTTTTGCAAAAAAAGCTTCTCGTTACTTATGCTTAAAAAAGCTTTAGCGCTGAATTAAAAATTATTTATTTCAGTACGTATCGTTAATTTCTTTCGATACCCGTTCGATTTTTGTCAAAAAAGTACTGCTTAATTAATTTTTTTCCATTAAACCGTATAAGGGTTGATTATTACGCTCTACGAAGCACTTTGAGAGCTTTCGACGATTTTATTGGCTCGGCAGTACTTTTTTTGAAAATTCTCGACGGCAATCGAAAGAAACAAACCAAATCTACAAAAAATAACGGTTTTTAATTCAGCGTTAAAGCTTTCTTAAAAAATATATAATTTTTTACAAAAAAAAATTTTTGTTACTGGTGCTTAAAAAAGCTCTAGCGCTGAAACTAAAATTATTTTTTTCGGTGTGTATCGTTAATTTCTTTCGATATCCGTTCGATTTTTGTCAAAAAAGTACTGCTTAATTAATGTTTTCCATTAAAACGTATAAGGGTTGGTTATTACGCTCTACGACGCACTATGAGAGCTTGCGACGATTTTAGTGGCTCGGCAGTACTTTTTTTGAAAATTCTCGACGGCAATCGAAAGAAATAAATAAAATCTTCCAAAACTGAAAAAGAGAATTTTCATTATTCAAAATATGGCATCGTAGTAGATGATCCCCTTTTGATAAAGGCTCATATGTTATCAAGGCATTCTAAAACAATCAAGTACCATTTGTTTCTATTAGTTAATAGATGTGGAAACGGAAAAGATTCGGTTAAAGCTTATTATTGTCAATGCAAGAACGGATCAATTATATTTTTCAAATCAAGATGTAGTACTTAGTGATTCGGAAGAAGAATGAAAATTATATTTAAAACGTTCTTATAAAATTTAATATCAGGTAAAAACAATTTTGCAAAAAATACAAAAATTAGATTATTCAAATAAAAAGCAATAAAAAAATTTAAATAAAAAAAAAAACAACAAAAAAACAAAAAAAAACAAAAAAAATGGGACCGTACTCCGCCACGTCCCCGTCGTGGTCCTGGTTACGACAGAGAGCGGAACAAAGTATCAGCCCTTTATTTGTAGAAAAAACTCTTACGGCGACAAGAATTGAATCTAACTGAAGCTTCAGACTAAACAATGTCATAATATTAAAAAAAAATTTAATCACCTCTTAATTACATATTCATAATAAAAAAAAAAAATAAATTAATTTTCATGTTTCACACTAAAGAAAAAGAAAAAAAAATTTTTCATGAGTCAATAAGCTTTAGCGCTGAATTAAAAAACGTTGGTTTTGGAAGATTTTATTTATTTCTTTCGATTGCCGTCGAGAATTTTCAAAAAAAGTACTGCCGAGCCACTACAATCGTCGCAAGCTCTCATAGTGCGTCGTAGAGCGTAATAACCAACCCTTATACGTTTTAATGGAAAACATTAATTAAGCAGTACTTTTTTGACAAAAATCGAACGGATATCGAAAGAAATTAAGGGGATGTCGGAGCTATAGCCTCCATCAAAAGCCGCTCGATCTCACGGCTTCGAATGGCGCTGTAGTCAGGTGTCGATTTCTACAATAAACGTACTTAAAACATAAATTATAAATTTTGCAGCTATATAGAGCTGTTGAAAGATACTTTCCCCCCTAGCTATGACTAAACTTAAGGTAATTGTAATATTACTCTTGGCAGTAAATGTTTATTTTTGTAAAGAAATGTGAAATACGTTGCGTTTAGCATTACGGCAGATATAGATTCATTGAATATGAGACGTATTTCACATTTCTTTAAAAAAATAAACATTTGCTGCCAAGAGTAATATTACAATTACCTTAAGTTTAGTCATAGCTAGGGGGGAAAGTATCTTTCAACAGCTCTATATAGCTGCAAAATTTATAATTTATGTTTTAAGTACGTTTATCGTAGAAATCGACACCTGACTACAGCGCCATTCGAAGCCGTGAGATCGAGCGGCTTTTGATGGAGGCTATAGCTCCGACATCCCCTTAACGATACGTACTGAAATAAATAATTTTTAATTCAGCGCTAAAGCTTTTTAAGCATAAGTAACGAGAAGCTTTTTTGCAAAAAATTGTATATTTTTTAAGAAAGCTTTAGCGCTGAATTAAAAAACGTTGTTTTTTGTAGATTTTGTTTGTTTCTTTCGATTGCCCTCGAGGATTTTCCAAAAAAGTACTGCTATGATGTTTTATTTATCGTTAGCTTCTGCCAAATTAAAACAATACCTCTTTTACACTTTTCCTCGTTTAAGGGTTGTTTTAAAGCTATAACGCTGATTCAAAATTTGTTTCAGTAGTAAGTGCTAACATTGTAGAATTGATTTTTCTTAAAAAATTTTTCAAAAGTACTGCTAAGGGTAGTAAACAAATTTTACATCTATTAAGTATCCCATTAACAATTAAATAAATGTATTTTTTACTTAACAAACGAGTAGCGCTGATTCAATTGAGTGCTAATTGTATGTGTATTTGTAAAAGTAATCGATCTGTTTTTAACAGCTCATCGGAAAGTACTGCTAAGGGTATTTATTTTATGATTTTCTATTTTAGGGGATGAAAACTTTGACCCTTTGTTTTGAAGGGTTCCCGCCACTTAAAAAGGTCTATTTTTTTTTAATCTGCATCTTTTTCATGTACTTTTCGATAGTGTAGGTCTCATTCGTCTTTCTTTACGGGCAAATTTACATTACCCGTTGGCGGACTCCTTTTCGAATTTATATACAATTCAAGTACTGTAATATCTCTACATTCGATCAATATTATAAAAAAATTATAGACAATATCATAAGAATTAAAAAATAGCTATCCTATAATGTGTTCGACTACATGGTACCGCCAGCTTTGTATTACGTTACTTTATTACAAGTATAGTTATTTTTTAATTCTTATGATATTGTCTATAATTTTTTTATAATATTGATCGAATGTAGAGATATTACAGTACTTGAATTGTATATAAATTCGAAAAGGAGTCCGCCAACGGGTAATGTAAATTTGCCCGTAAAGAAAGACGAATGAGACCTACACTATCGAAAAGTACATGAAAAAAGATGCAGATTAAAAAAAATAGACCTTTTTAAGTGGCGGGAACCCTTCAAAACAAAGGGTCAAAGTTTTCATCCCCTAAAATAGAAAATCATAAAATAAATACCCTTAGCAGTACTTTCCGATGAGCTGTTAAAAACAGATCGATTACTTTTACAAATACACATACAATTAGCATTCAATTGAATCAGCGCTACTCGTTTGTTAAGTAAAAAATACATTTATTTAATTGTTAATGGGATACTTAATAGATGTAAAAATTTGTTTACTACCCTTAGCAGTACTTTTGAAAAAATTTTTTAAGAAAAATCAATTCTACAATGTTAGCACTTACTACTGAAACAAATTTTGAATCAGCGTTATAGCTTTAAAACAACCCTTAAACGAGGAAAATTGTAAAATAGGTATTGTTTTAATTTGGCAGAAGCTAACGATAAATAAAACATCATAGCAGTACTTTTTTGGAAAATCCTCGAGGGCAATCGAAAGAAACAAACAAAATCTACAAAAAACAACGTTTTTTAATTCAGCGCTAAAGCTTTCTTAAAAAATATACAATTTTTTGCAAAAAAAGCTTCTCGTTACTTATGCTTAAAAAAGCTTTAGCGCTGAATTAAAATTATTTACTTTCGATGTCGGAGCTATAGCCTCCATCAAAAGCCGCTCGATCTCACGGCTTCGAATGGCGCTGTAGTCAGGTGTCGATTTCTACGATAAACGTACTTAAAACATAAATTATAAATTTTGCAGCTATATAGAGCTGTTGAAAGATACTTTCCCCCCTAGCTATGACTAAACTTAAGGTAATTGTAATATTACTCTTGGCAGCAAATGTTTATTTTTTTAAAGAAATGTGAAATACGTCTCATATTCAATGAATCTATATCTGCCGTAATGCTAAACGCAACGTATTTCACATTTCTTTACAAAAATAAACATTTACTGCCAAGAGTAATATTACAATTACCTTAAGTTTAGTCATAGCTAGGGGGGAAAGTATCTTTCAACAGCTCTATATAGCTGCAAAATTTATAATTTATGTTTTAAGTACGTTTATTGTAGAAATCGACACCTGACTACAGCGCCATTCGAAGCCGTGAGATCGAGCGGCTTTTGATGGAGGCTATAGCTATTTCTTTCGATACCCGTTCGATTTTTGTCAAAAAAGTACTGCTTAATTAATTTTTTTCCATTAAACCGTATAAGGGTTGATTATTACGCTCTACGAAGCACTTTGAGAGCTTTCGACGATTTTATTGGCTCGGCAGTACTTTTTTTGAAAATTCTCGACGGCAATCGAAAGAAACAAACCAAATCTACAAAAAATAACGGTTTTTAATTCAGCGTTAAAGCTTTCTTAAAAAATATATAATTTTTTACAAAAAAAATTTTTGTTACTGGTGCTTAAAAAAGCTCTAGCGCTGAAACTAAAATTATTTTTTTCGGTGTGTATCGTTAATTTCTTTCGATATCCGTTCGATTTTTGTCAAAAAGTACTGCTTAATTAATGTTTTCCATTAAAACGTATAAGGGTTGGTTATTACGCTCTACGACGCACTATGAGAGCTTGCGACGATTTTAGTGGCTCGGCAGTACTTTTTTTGAAAATTCTCGACGGCAATCGAAAGAAATAAATAAAATCTTCCAAAACTGAAAAAGAGAATTTTCATTATTCAAAATATGGCATCGTAGTAGATGATCCCCTTTTGATAAAGGCTCATATGTTATCAAGGCATTCTAAAACAATCAAGTACCATTTGTTTCTATTAGTTAATAGATGTGGAAACGGAAAAGATTCGGTTAAAGCTTATTATTGTCAATGCAAGAACGGATCAATTATATTTTTCAAATCAAGATGTAGTACTTAGTGATTCGGAAGAAGAATGAAAATTATATTTAAAACGTTCTTATAAAATTTAATATCAGGTAAAAACAATTTTGCAAAAAATACAAAAATTAGATTATTCAAATAAAAAGCAATAAAAAAATTTAAATAAAAAAAAAAACAACAAAAAAACAAAAAAAAACAAAAAAAATGGGACCGTACTCCGCCACGTCCCCGTCGTGGTCCTGGTTACGACAGAGAGCGGAACAAAGTATCAGCCCTTTATTTGTAGAAAAAACTCTTACGGCGACAAGAATTGAATCTAACTGAAGCTTCAGACTAAACAATGTCATAATATTAAAAAAAATTTAATCACCTCTTAATTACATATTCATAATAAAAAAAAAAATAAATTAATTTTCATGTTTCACACTAAAGAAAAGAAAAAAAAATTTTTCATGAGTCAATAAGCTTTAGCGCTGAATTAAAAAACGTTGGTTTTGGAAGATTTTATTTATTTCTTTCGATTGCCGTCGAGAATTTTCAAAAAAAGTACTGCCGAGCCACTACAATCGTCGCAAGCTCTCATAGTGCGTCGTAGAGCGTAATAACCAACCCTTATACGTTTTAATGGAAAACATTAATTAAGCAGTACTTTTTTGACAAAAATCGAACGGATATCGAAAGAAATTAAGGGGATGTCGGAGCTATAGCCTCCATCAAAAGCCGCTCGATCTCACGGCTTCGAATGGCGCTGTAGTCAGGTGTCGATTTCTACAATAAACGTACTTAAAACATAAATTATAAATTTTGCAGCTATATAGAGCTGTTGAAAGATACTTTCCCCCCTAGCTATGACTAAACTTAAGGTAATTGTAATATTACTCTTGGCAGTAAATGTTTATTTTTGTAAAGAAATGTGAAATACGTTGCGTTTAGCATTACGGCAGATATAGATTCATTGAATATGAGACGTATTTCACATTTCTTTAAAAAAATAAACATTTGCTGCCAAGAGTAATATTACAATTACCTTAAGTTTAGTCATAGCTAGGGGGGGAAAGTATCTTTCAACAGCTCTATATAGCTGCAAAATTTATAATTTATGTTTTAAGTACGTTTATCGTAGAAATCGACACCTGACTACAGCGCCATTCGAAGCCGTGAGATCGAGCGGCTTTTGATGGAGGCTATAGCTCCGACATCCCCTTAACGATACGTACTGAAATAAATAATTTTTAATTCAGCGCTAAAGCTTTTTTAAGCATAAGTAACGAGAAGCTTTTTTTGCAAAAAATTGTATATTTTTTAAGAAAGCTTTAGCGCTGAATTAAAAAACGTTGTTTTTTGTAGATTTTGTTTGTTTCTTTCGATTGCCCTCGAGGATTTTCCAAAAAAGTACTGCTATGATGTTTTATTTATCGTTAGCTTCTGCCAAATTAAAACAATACCTCTTTTACACTTTTCCTCGTTTAAGGGTTGTTTTAAAGCTATAACGCTGATTCAAAATTTGTTTCAGTAGTAAGTGCTAACATTGTAGAATTGATTTTTCTTAAAAAATTTTTTCAAAAGTACTGCTAAGGGTAGTAAACAAATTTTTACATCTATTAAGTATCCCATTAACAATTAAATAAATGTATTTTTTACTTAACAAACGAGTAGCGCTGATTCAATTGAGTGCTAATTGTATGTGTATTTGTAAAAGTAATCGATCTGTTTTTAACAGCTCATCGGAAAGTACTGCTAAGGGTATTTATTTTATGATTTTCTATTTTAGGGGATGAAAACTTTGACCCTTTGTTTTGAAGGGTTCCCGCCACTTAAAAAGGTCTATTTTTTTTTAATCTGCATCTTTTTTCATGTACTTTTCGATAGTGTAGGTCTCATTCGTCTTTCTTTACGGGCAAATTTACATTACCCGTTGGCGGACTCCTTTTCGAATTTATATACAATTCAAGTACTGTAATATCTCTACATTCGATCAATATTATAAAAAAATTATAGACAATATCATAAGAATTAAAAAATAGCTATCCTATAATGTGTTCGACTACATGGTACCGCCAGCTTTGTATTACGTTACTTTATTACAAGTATAGTTATTTATTTAAATTTTCATCATATTAGCAATGCATTTTTTTGCATATAAATAAAATTTTGACATAATGTAATATGGGGCGAAAGTAATAGATTTTTTTCTGGGAGTGGTCTTACTGCTCGAACAAAAAGATTTTGCTTGAGGGTGTGCTTACGAGACAAGCAAAGCGAGTAAAGTAATCACGCGAGGGAAAAATTTTCTCGCGTGAGCAGTGAGAGATAAATCTGCTTTCGCCACGCATTCCATATAATACTATATTTTACATTTGACTGTGGCCACTTTTAGACCTTGAGAAGTGAGTCCGATAAGCTTTTCAAATTTTACACCTCACATATACATTCCCTTTCTTATTATTTCTTAATTTATACTTTTCGCCACGCTAAATTCACGTTTCTCCCCTAAGATTTACTTTTGTTGCTTGTTGTCGTTGTTTTGATGAAAGTTACGTTCGTCCCAATTTCCAGGTGTTAAAAAGTGGCCATGTTGGTCCAGTGTGGAACAGAATATTGAACATAATTCCGAAACACAGGAGATTTCGACATTCTATATAGGTAATGTAGCTATAATATTTATACAAATAATTAAAAACAATTTTTTTATTTTCAATAAATAAAGTAGCTTATTTGGCTTGAGATTGGTCCAAGACGTCCAATTTTTCCCGTGAGGATTTAAATTATAGAATTATTGCACTTTTGTTATATAAAAATTATTTGTTTCATTCTTAAAATTATGCATTTAATTTTCATAATATTTTAATAATCAGATTATGATATTCTTTTTTACTAAAGCAAATGATTTTTTCTCTTTCCAGACCCTCAGTCGCTTCTATAGAGACTGCGAAATAAAATACATTAAAAGAGACAGAAAACGAGAAAATAAGAATGAAAATGTGAGAAAGTAAGAGAGAGAGAGAAAGCAAGAGAGAGGTAAGGGTAAAAGTGAGAGAAAGAGAGAAGAGATAAATGATTTATTATTTCGTATGTAAACAGTAAAATAAATATATTTTTCGTTCATTTAAAAACTATAAATTTTTTAACTTATAATCAAAGTTTTGATTTCTTCTCCGCCGCCAAACCTCTCGACCCTTGACCTTCCGTCTCCACTTTGCTGATCTTCCTACCTATCACGAACCTCGCGCAAATAATATTAATTCACACACCATTGATTTCCTATGTATAGAAATACCAAATGACAATATCCTAAAAGTATAAAATTTAAAAGCAAATTTAAATTTTAGGCCTTTGGACGAAAAAATAGTCTATGTTATTGGTTTTTATACATATGGGGATTGAAATAAATAAAAGATGACAATATTTAATAAACCAACTTAGACACTTTAATATAATGTCACGAGAAAGAATAGGTCTTTAAAACTAAGAAAGCATCAAAAATACTACGCATTATGCTCATACTGCACATATATGGACAATAATCTAGTTATAAAAATGGTCAGTTAGACCGTCCGCCGAGTACGCCGATGCACTCACAGGCTGTGTCATAAAACCCTTTATTTTGTCACCTCTACCGAAACAAACATTCAAGCTATAGTCGAGTGATTTTTGAAAACTACATTTTATTCACATTATTTTACTTATATATTCCAACATATGTAATCGCGAACGCGAATGTATCAATCTCCCTCGTGCGGCTTTGGCTTTTTTTACCCATATCCCGCACTGCCGAGAATGTTAGATTTCGCGTCCTTAATGCATAATGTACTATTATTAAAATAGCCTTGCAACTCTCAGTGAATTTTTCTTTACACTGTCAATCACAGGTATGGGGATATATAAACATATCTTCTTCTTTTGCAAAATTACGATTATTACTCATGCATCTCTTTTACGAGTAATACTTGCGTATGCAGAAGATATAAAGAATAAAATAAGAATCGTAGGCTAGAAACGTAACGTAGAAAATAAATTTTATATTAGATTTGCAAGCAAGGGCGCCTAAGTACCAGGTTGCGATTTTCGTATCTTATGAATACTAAAAATTTAATAGATCGCCTAGGAAACCTAATCAAAACATAAGATAGTGTTTCCATTATACGCAATATTTCAGTACATAGTTTGTCAAATCTTTGTATACACAGTATAAAAATACTCAAGTTTCTTGTTACACGCACTCGGTGATATTAGTAATATTATTTATCCCTTAGATTACTTTATTTTTCTTATGTTAATTTAGCAATGTTTGATACGAGATCACACATTTGGGTGTGAGAAAATTTTGGACATGAATTTATTAATAAATAAGTTACTTGTATTTTGTATTAAAGTTGTTGGCATTTGGCCATATAAATTTAATTCTCTATTTCCAACGATATACATTTCAACCATTTTTACCATAATACCCTTCCAATTTGTATATATGGCCAATGTAACTTACGACACTGGACTGCTGATGGATAGCTTAAGTGACTGTTTTATGTTAACAATGATTGTCTCGAAGAGTTTCATAATGTGGAAACAAAAAAGGTTTGATTTAAATTATTATAAATATTATGTAATTTAATAGTACATTTCGATACTAGTGCGAGAATTTGATATTCTCTTGTCACGACTGTTTGCCAAGTTGAAAAAGTCATACGAGGAGGAAATTGAATTCTCACACGAGTGTCGAACAGTGTTTTTTGATACAATGTGCGAAAAATGAGATTTCCGCATGCGTTGATTAACACAGCGTGCGAGAATCCGAACCTCTCGCCCGGAGTATCAAAAGGAGTTTTATTTTAAAATCATAAAATGTGCAACCTGTAAGAAATTACATTTTACTTTTTTATTAAAAAATCTTTTTTATTAAAATATCGTTACATATTATATAGTATGGCTTGACTTTTTTCAAAAACATTTTGCAATTGGCTTTTCAAAATGTTCTTTTCAAAATTTCTTATTCTTTATTATTTGAGAATTTTAAGTTTTTGTAAAACTCAACAGTGCAGAGGAATTTTAAGCTCTATATTCATGTTATTGTGAATAAGTATATTGTATATTACAAAATATACAAATATACTATCGAAAACTAGTGTGATGGTACGATAAAACTGGAACACATCAGCTGCTCGAGAAATATTAACTTAAGAAATGATAATATTTATAATTAAAATGATACGACTTTTATCACGCTTCTAGATTGACCGTGGTTTCGTAGTAAATTGTATACGAAAATTCTCTTATTATACTACTTCTTATTTACCATTCTACTTGTAAAGCTGTTATCCCGTAGGGGGATGTTGGACTTAGAAAATGGTCTTTTTTAATATTTTTTTATAAACAAAACAACAAATTTTTTAAAAATTCCTGAACGCCATGCCCTTAGGCATGTTTTAAACAGTATACTCAAATTTTTTTACATTTTTAAATTTGTAATTTATTTCTGATTTTTGCATTGAAAATTCATGCCTTTTTAGATAAATAACTACCGACCGAAAATTGTTTTTTCATTTTTTTTAAATAAAAACGTCATGCCCTTGCTTTTATTTTCAACTACCGATATAAATTTTTTTAGTTTTTTAATTCAATATTTCCAACATAATTTTTATGTTGAAAGGTGTAGATGCCTGTAATTTGGGTCCGACGTCCCGTTAATCAATATAATTTTTATCTCGCTATTTTGAATTTTAACTACATATTGTTAATTTTCATTTATTAATAATCTACTAATAGAAATTTGATAAATAGTATTGCGGTATACGAAAAAAGAAGGCGTAAATTAAACAACAAATTATGTAAATTACGCCATTACTTGCTTCTACAAATGGGCTATTCCATTATTATTTTAATACCAAATTTTCTGAGTCAATAAAGGCTACTTTTAATATTTGAAAATAAAAAATTATTTTTATAGCAGATACTTAATTATAAGTATATATTGATAATTACTCTCGTATAACGTTAATAATAATACGGTGTTCTGCAGTGTACACTACAGGAGACTTGGTCCTTGTTATTTAGTAAAATGTAAAATTTAAAAGGAATTTCCAAATGTGTACTTTTCCTGCATTTTTAGTCTTTTTCTGATCCAAGTACATCTTTTTAGTTAATTTTCATTATTACACAATGTTATTACACATACTATATACTTTTTATATACTTGAAATTTAAAATAAGGAAAACCGTGGAGTCTAATAAAAAATCGGTCACTGATATCAACATATTCTTTTAAGGTAAATCTTTAACAAAATGGGTAAAAAATCAATTTTTTACAGGATGCGCACTCACCAAATAAATTTATTCATGAAATAATTATTTTACTTAACTAAAATGATGAAATTTTACAATTAAAGACGCTTGGCTATATTGTTGAAGGAAATATTTCAAGAATGGAGTAGTAAAGTAATAAGTGACGAATGGAAAAGTCTTGCTCGATATTCACGGCTATATACAAATTTTGATTATTCATTATATTGCTTGACAGCTTGTTCATACTGTCCGGAAATTTTTTATGATTATTTCACCAAACCTTTGGAAGATAGAAAAATGTATTGTAGAGCTGATTATCCGTTTGCTTATCGCACATCTCCGGCGTACGAACTATTAAATTTAATGCAGATGACACAAGCATTTTTTATCCTCTCCGTCGATTCATTAAGCAAAACTCTTCTGGTAGCTTTGGTAAGAAAATATACGATTTTTCTAAATGAACAATATCCTTATTAATAATTGTATATATTAGATTTTACATGCCACTGCTCACGTAGAGCTGTTGAAACGAAACGTCGAAGTTTATACAGACGCTTGTCTTACTAGGCATAATAATGTTAATAGTAGAAGTCCATTGATTAGCTTAAAATATATAATCGAAGAACATTTGCATATCATAGTTTTGGTTAAAAAAATTGATGCTGTTTATAGTTACATATCATTAATGCAAATTATCCTAAGTAATTTAGTAATTTGTGTATCTGGTTTTGTTTTGATTACTGTAAGTATCACAAATATAAATTACATACATTAAATAAAAAAAAAATTATTGTTTAATCACATGATAATTAATTATTTAGTCGGTAAATGCAGGAAATATAGTTGTTCTTGTTAAATTCATAATATTTGCGGGAATGGTACTTTTAGAATCGTTTACTTTTTGTTACGCTGGACAATATTTACGAAATAAGGTAAAAAGTATAGTAAATAGTGTATATTTAATAATTATAATGAAATATAATTGTAACAGTGTGATTCGATCATCGGTATGATCTATGGATGTCCGTGGTACTATGCCAAACCTAAGGAAATTAAATCAATAATGTTTGTATTGGCAAATGCTCAAATCCCGTTAAATTTAAGCGCTGGAAAATTATTCGATCTCTCCATAAATACATTTACTAAGGTGAGAAATATGTACTTGGTTTTTATCTTCTTATTTTTTCAATTAATTTTAATTAAATTAAATCACTTTTCAGATTATTAAAAGTTCAGTATCATATCTGTCAGTTCTTCGAGCTATGTATTAATGAATAAAAATATATGATATAGAAACATATTATATCAATAATAATACTTTATTCAAGTAATATTGAAAAGTATAAAAACAATAAATTAAATGATTAATATAAATTTTATAGCAGTTAATCTAATTAAAAGTACAATTTATAATAACATGAAAATAGTATTTTAATTAAAAGTAAACATTTGAAAAATATTATAGTGCAATAGTTACTTATAAAGTATACTAAAATAATTTGACTATTAAAAGAGTTGAAAAAATGCGATTTGATAGCGTGTTTAAAACACGTAAGGGATGACGTGCATTGAATTATGGTCGAAAGGGAATGTCACAAATTCACGCCTTCAGTATGCAATCATTCGCAGCTCAATTCAGGGTGTATCCGGCGAGCTAGGAAGTTCAAAACCTCCTATTTCGACTGAGTGGACGGGCGCGATTTAAATGTTTGAGAAAGCACAGACCTGAGTGGACCTTTGTTGGATTGGCTCAGTGGTGCATGTTTGGAAAAAATAGAGTGAAATACGTTTTTGATTGGGTTTATTAATAATATTATAAATATGCAGTTTCTAAAATAAAGATTATACCGACACAAGACTGAAGACCGAGTTAGATAATAGGATAATTACTTCCGATTCTAGCTCAAGTCAATGCATTTCCATCTGGTCAATGGAATGCTGCCACGATACCACGTTGAAAAAATTACAGCCTGAACGTATTAGGTACAATACCAGAATCAAGCCAATTTTTAAAGTTACAATTTTAGTTGTCACTGAAAAAAATATTATAAACTACACCGTATCATATTAAATAAAGATTTATGTATAATTTAGTGAAATAAAATAATAATCATTCTCGTATACTCAATTAATCATTAATTTTACAAAAAAAAATATTAACAATATATGTATATATATATATATATATAATTCGTTCGTTACTTTATGTTTTGTTTTTACTTCAGTATCTTCTCACAATGAATAATATACCACTAAAACAATCATTTGAAATTACTTTAAATATACTTATCAGGTTTTGCAGATTAATTAAATTTGTATATACATTATTTACATTCGTTTTACAGTTATCTAAATGTAACAAGACTTCTTTTTGAACTGCGGTCGCTAGTCGCGTACATTTATAACGCATAACGAATATTCATCTGATTTATATATAAATAATAAAATGAACATGCGCATTCTTCTTCACTGTGTTTCAAGTATCTGCATTATAAATGTTGGAGAAATTGAGAGTTTGTAAAATGATTGATAGATACTATAAGTATAGGATTTCAATTTCAATCACTGACTAGATATAAAGTATTAAAATCACCCATGGGAACTCGATCAAAACAAAAGACCTTTCGATTGTTTCAACAATGCTACGACAATGTAAGGGAAACAAACAATATGATATAGTTTCTTGACCTTTAAATTTACGAAACAGCTGTGAATAGTATATTAAAAATAATTAATAATGTTAATTAATAAAATCATTGAAGTTTGTTTAAAAATTGTGGGACTTTGGCCTTATTGTTACAATTACGTGGGACCAATAATGTTGTTATCAACTCTGATTACAACTCTGCCGTTCCAATGTTGGAAGGCATATAAATTAATCAATGATCCGATTCTATTGATGGACAGTTTAAGTGATATATTAGCGGAGGTGCTTATATTTATAAAACTCTTCGTTATGTGGATTAGCAAAAGGTTTGGAAGTTTTATTAATTATTTACATACGTAATATGCACTGTATTTTATAATCAGAAGATAAGTAATAAATTTATTTGAAGTAGTCAGTGAATCGCTGAAAGTAAAAAGTTATCAAATATTTATATATTGATGTAATTGGAAATATGTTTTTGTTAACAGCAATATTAAGAATTTAATACGAGAAATCATTGAAGATTGGGATAGGAATAAAATTCCCGATGAATGGAAAATGCTTTCACGTTACTGTAAAATATTTTGTACTGTCGATTTGGCTGTGTACGTGATAGCTGTGGTGTTGTATTATCCAGAATTGATAACCTCGTACTTGACCAAACCTGTTGAAGAAAGACAATTACTATTTCAATCTCATTATCCATTTGATTACCGTGTAACTCCAAATTTTGAAATTTTGAATTTAATACAAATAATTCAAGGCTACCTTATGATCTCAGTTGATACATTGACTAAAAGTTTATTAGTAGCTTATGTAAGATATTAAATTTTCAACTAATAAAAAAAATAATTAAGTTGACTTGTAGTTTAGTTGCTTTAAAAACAATCACTTTGGGCAGTTAAGTAATAAAAAAATAATTTTGTGGTATCGAAAAATTTTGTTTCAACCCACTGTGCATAAATTTTGAAGTTAGATGCAGCACGTAAAATTCTACTTTCGTGAAAAGTTTGCGCGAAATAAAATATTTGATATTTATTGACTAAAAGTATGTTGCTAAATCTAATTAACCTTTAGAGTGCCGGGATTTTCGCCGTGGTTTCTGACATTCAAGTGAAAAGTTTTAAAAAAAACACCCGGTATAGTATCCGACATTTTGAATTTTCATTTTGATAACAGAATTAAGTTCAGAGACCTAAATAACTCTCAAAGACCCACTTAGGTGTGCTTAATTAATGAAAAAACATATGACACCTACAGGCGACATCTCGGCCCTTTAAAGGTTAAATAATTAATTGTTGAAAATTAATATGTTTCGGCAAATGTACCGATTACTGCGAATTTATAAATGTATACATGAAAAATTCATGTTATTAATGGAACACACTATCGTATTTCAGTATATAATAAATATACAATAATTATAACAATATGATATTAAAATAATCATACTTTTGTACGTATTTCTGCGGATGAAGTTTTGTAAAATTACATTTTACAAATTACATACTATTACATAATACAAATTACATAAATATTATATCAGTCTGGGCACGGATTCTGTTATTCGCAGGAATATGAACATTCTGTTAATAACGTAACGTAAATGTGTATTTTCGATTGTTATGCATGCAATAAACACTTCTTTTTATGAGACACGTGCGACGTTTCATTTATTATCAAAAATTAAAATTAAATCACAAATATGACATACAGGTGAAACTTTGTAAACCACAGATTATTAGAAACAATTATTTTATTAATTGTGTGAATAGAAAAATAAACTATAGACTACGAAATATAAATTTTAAAATTATCCAAAACAAAGTAACATATAATAGCATGGACAAAGAATGTTAATCATTTTTCTCTCTCGAACCATAAAGATTTTTTAATTTTAAATTTTTACTCTAAATATTTCTAATATATAAAGATTTTTAATGTATATTTATTGTCTACAATTTTAATGAAAACAAATAATCGCGTTGAAATTTTTATCATTCTGGATATTTATTTTTAGATACAATAACAGTTTCTAAAGAATTTAATAACAAAAAGAATGCTTAGCGAATAATGTATGGAGTAGTAAAATATAATTTTGTCTCGCTACTTCGCATTATGTAAATTAATAATTTTTTTATCTATTTATGTTGATTAGTATTTTAATAAATATTTTTTAACGCGTTTTATTAATAAATCTAGCGCCAGAAGATATCTGCAACCAAGCAGGTAAAACGTTGCACGTGTTTCATAAACAGAGTGTTTTATTTTATCCGTAAAACGTTAAAAATTCCCTACAAAATCGGAAATACGGGGTAAATAATAACGAAGGATACACGTAATCAATTGTGTACCATTTGGTCACTGCGAACTTTTAAACGTATAATCATCATCATATCCATTTACGTAAAATTCAAGAAAATGCATTATCAACTAATTTTTTTATATACAATACGTATACATATTGAATATAAAATTTGTTTGGTAAATGGATTCACTGATATAATTGAAAGATAATATTTACGCAAGAATCGGTACATTTACACTATACAGCGCGAATGTATATTTTAGACAGAAAAGTATAAATCTACGTCGACATTCACCTACACGAAACAGAGAGTGAAATTGTATGTATTAAAATATAAATGATTGATTTTCTAAAATAAAAGTAATGAAAGTCCATAGTGATTCCAAAAAAATACTTTGAAATAATTTCACAACGTATAAGTAATATTAATATAGTAATGTATATTTTTTTAACTAAAAATATTGAAAAACATCTAATAAATTTGATAAATATTTATATTCTTATTAGGTTTTACATGCCACAGCTCACATTCACTTATTAAAATGCAACATTAAAGATTATTCAGATAGTTGCATTGAAGCATACGATAAAAATGATGAAAGGATTTCCAGAAATTTAAAACTTATTATAAGCGAACATTTAAATATCTTAATGTTAGTTCAAAAAATTGAAGCAGCTTACAGTTACGTATCACTCTTTCAAATTATATTCAGCAGTGCAATCATTTGCGTAACGGGATTCGTAATAATAACAGTAGGTAATAAGGTTATGTTCCAGAAGAATTTTGCAAACGAAAATAATAATATGATCACAATATAAATTCAACATTTTAGGCATTACAGTCAACTAATATACTACTTATATTTAAATTTGTCTCGTTCATTGTGGCGATGTCTTCACAAGCTTTTACATTCTGCATCGCTGGGCAATATCTTCGAGACAAAGTATAATAATGTTTTATAATAATAATTTTTGATCATTTTTATTTTTCTCGTACAGTATATATAATTATATTTTAATAGGGCGAGTCAATTATTCACTTACTTTACAATTGCATTTGGTACAACACCAAACCAAATAGGATTAAAACAGTTTCCTTTATAATATCGAATGCTCAAAATCCTTTAACATTGAGTGGTGGAAAGTTGTTTGAACTGTCAATTTACAGCTTTACTCAGGTTTGCTTAATAATCATTCCGCAAAAAATATAATCAGTTGTTATTCACTTTTTGTACTGCGTTTTTTTATATTGCAGATATTAAAGACTTCTTTTTCATATCTCTCGGTACTTTTCGCCGTGTACTCGTAAAAAATAATAATTTTTTACTTTATGGAGGACAAGATTTGTTAATATATATATTTTATATAACATATAATATTCCTGTATATGAAACATATGTAGATTGTAAATGCTCTCTTTAAAATAATATAAAGCAAAATAATGTTTTTTATCCATATTTGGTTAATCATAAATGTTTGAACGTATAAACTTTACATTTTGAATTTATTGCGATAATCATGTTTAATCCATAAAATCTACGTAGATAAATCTTATCATCCATTCTCACTTTTGATTCATAATATATATATATATATTTAATTGAATTTACTGTATTTTATCTTTAAGTAAATTTAAAAATTATACCTAATATGATAAATTTATACACGTCTTTCTTGTGTGCACTTGAATAACTGCAAGTATTATTTTGTAGTTTAAAATGTTTTATTACAAGCGTGTAACTTCTTGATTGTGACATTTATTACAGTTCAATGGTACACGAGCTATTTTACTACATGTCCCATATATATATATATATATATATATATATATATATATATATATATATATATATATATATATATATATATATATATGCAATATTTTAATATCCAAAATAAATATTGCATCGTATCGTATTAATTTAACCTGTTATTAGAGTTGCAATATTGAATACTCTGAAATATAATGACAGATTTAACTTCATGAAAAATCGTCATAAATTATAAAAGCTTATTAATTAATAAATATAATAGTTACGCGTACCTTTCGTATGATTGAACTGTACGCTCAGAGTGTTGTGCATGCGCAAAGATGATTAATTTTTAATTAGAATGTTCAGCAAAAACTGCGGAAACTATTATTCTCAGAAAGATTTAATATTGAAATAATAATGTCGATTCATTGCTCTGACTGTCTATCAGATATATAACATTTTCTTTTAGTAAATGATAACATCGGTTTATCTTTAAACATTGCTAAATTTTTCTAGTATCAAAAATATTTGTTTGCAAAAAATGAATCGTATTTTGCTTATTATGCGGATTAAAATCTAAAATTCTACATGGTTTCAACAAATAGTTACATTTAATTTAAGTTTAATTTTCAAATTTGTTGTTCCATTTTATTACATTTAATTAATTATGAGTTACGATAAGCCGGAAATTCTTTTGACAATTCGAATAGCTTTACAATTAGTTGGAACTTACCCAGGATTTTCAGGATTGAAGGGATTTATTATTGCTGTTGTATTGGTGGGATTTAATTTACCATTTCAAATATGGAGAATTGTTCAAGCATTTGGAAATTTTGATGATTTCATTAATAGTGGCTTTGCTTTTAGTTTACTCATGACTAATTGTATTACTAAGCTCGTTGTGTTACGTTTAAATCATAGGTAAAACTGTTAGTTCTATCTATTAATGTAATTCAAAATTCTCTTAAGAATAGAGTTGTGTTGGAAAGAAAGTATTTTGTCGTTTAAAAATTATGAAATTTCATTTTAAATTTTCAATATATTGCCCGATTCTCAACCAATCTCTACTTTTAAGAATCTCAAATAGTCAATAGTATCATTTATATTACTATGAATTATATTATTTTCCTTCGAGTCTAGATATGTAAAATATCTTATTAACGAAATACTTGATGATTACACGAGTGTAACAGATAGAAATGAACGAATTGCAATGTTGAAAAATAAAAAATTTTCAGAAAAAATGATCACAACAGTTTTTTGTGCATATATGAGTTTGTTTTCTGTTGTTGTGATAATGGGTGGGGTTGAAATTGTTACCAAATCTGTCGAAGATATTGAATATATTTTTCCAGCAGTTTACCCATTTTTAAATAAAACACTAAAAACTCATTTATTAGTTACTATTGTACAGGTATGTGACGGCGCAGTAGTAGGATGTGTTCATTTTACCATCGAAGGACTACTTGCTATCGTGGTAAATTGTAATGTACCGTATCATATCTAATTTTTGATCACACCTATAAAAAAATTTGTAATTTTATTATTATAAATTGGAGACGCACCTCGACCGATCACGAAAGTTAAGCAGCTTACGACTTTCGGGATCGGTTAGATATTTTTGCCACAGTCCACAATGTGAACGGGAAGTGTAAATCATTCGGTTTCAATGTTTGGGCCTACGCAATGTGACAGAATGTCTCAACACATCGTCAGTATCGGAGAAGGTTTTCGTATTCTTCACCCTTCTACACAGGCACCATTCCGGGTAAATCCGACGCAGTGATAAAATAGTTGGGGAGGTGAAGGCACCCACACAGAGGTGTTGGGTGAACACCGTAAAAGCATTGTGATGAAGGGTTTACGGTAGAAAGTATCAAAGGGACACAAACTAGAATATAATGATATGTGTATGTCTTTTATTTTACAAAGTTGTCCAACTGTTTTTATATCAAAACTATTTATTGTTACTACTAATATTAAAATAAAAGCATTAATTGACCACTGATCAAAATTTGGATATGACACGGTGTAACGGGAGAAAATTTTTCGGAATAGAGCTTATGTTATTTATAATGACTTGTTATATTGTAGGTTATTCATTCCATTACTAAGGTTAATAGCGTGAGGACAGCGATTAAAAATTATTCTAGAATTTGTAGCAAAAGAATGGATGAAAATATTACAAAAGGGGCTCTAAAACGCCTTTTTATAACGCACGAAAGATACCTAATATTTTCCGAAAATATTGAACAAGTATATAGTTATATCGCACTGAGCCAAGTGTTTCTCATTACCTTCCAAATGTGTGTTATTGGATTCATATTAGTGATGGTACAATATTGTGCATTATATACATGTATTATAATAATTAATAATTTTTATATATAATTCCTTACAAATTTTCAGGTACTTGAAACTAACAAAGTGTCAAATCAATTTTATATCTATCTAAATTTTTTTATAGCCGACAGCTGCGGTGTTTTGGCATATTGCATAGCTGGTGAATATTTCACTAAGCAAGTAAGAAAATGTTAATAAAAATTTATATTAATATCGATCGGACGATTCATGAAATCTGTCTTTCAAACGATTTTTGTCTTGATTATCATTTGGTATATTTTGAATTGAAGACCATAATATGGTGTTAGAAACCATATCGACGCCTCGTACGAAGAAAAGCACAACTCAGATTTTGTAATCTTATTTTAAGAGGATGTCGAAGCTATAGTCTCCGTCGATAGCCGCTTGACCTCGAGGCTTCGAGTGGCGCTGTAGTCAGTTAATATTACTCTTGGCAGCAAATGTTTATTTTTTTAAAGAAATGTGTAAAACGTTACGTATTACGGCAGATATAGACTCAATGAATACCAGACGTATTACACATTTCTTTAAAAAATAAACATTTGCTGCTAAGAGTAATATTACAATTACCTTAATTTTAGTCATAGCTAGGGGGGAAAGTATCTTTCAACAGCTCTATGTAGCTGTAAAATTTATAATTTGTGTTTGAAGTATGTTTATCGTAGAAATCGACAACTGACTACAGCGCCATTCGAAGCCTCGAGATCAAGCGGCTATCGACGGAGACTATAGCTTCAACATCCTCTTAAAATAAGATTACAAAATCTGATTTGTTCTTTTCTTTGTACGAGGCGTCAATATATTGTTAAATTATAACCTACACTTATTAATATGGTAGCTTGCTAAACCTTGCTTGTGTTAAATTTGGTATGAGAAAGCTTTTTGCAAGTTTCTGTACTATGAGAGAAAAGCTATACACAGAGGAAAAATGCCATATGTAAAACTTAATCCAAAACATTGAATATATTTACCGGTATCTTACTTGTTGATACCTGTTATTTCCGATAACAAATTGCCTTAAATTTTTATTTAAGATTACAAAAAACAGGTCATAATATCAAAATCATTGGTTATTAATTTAAAAATATTGATGCCGTTGGGAATACATAGAATTTTAATCCTTACATTGAATGCTACGGTTAACTTAAGTAGATACAAAGCTTTCATAGATGAATTATATACTAAACGATATATATTGCACATATGTATATGTTTGATAATTAAACTCGGATACAAAATAAATAACTATTATTACCCTTGGGACATTTTCCAGAGTGAATACATTTATGAAGATTTGTACAATTGTCCATGGTATGACTTTAATGCGAAGGATGCCAAATTATTAATTTTACTTTACCTCAAAACTCAGAAACCTGTAGTCCTCACATCTGGAAAATTTAGTAATCTATCAATGATTTATTTTACAACTGTAAGTATTCATGTTACAATAAAATAGTTTAAACACAATTATTATTCTAGTGGAAATTGATCTTCGGTGGTTAAGTAAAATAGATAGTGCCTAAATACACAGATAAAAAAAATCTAGTAATGCTACAATGTTACATTGTTCTTCAGTAATCAAGGTACAAACTTGTGGGAAAAATATTTTTATGCAATATATGCAAAATAACTTTCAATTTTTAGTACATAAACGCGATGTGCTTGCTCGCTCATATGCTTTCAAACTTATTCGTGCCAAAAAATCGTTCTATTACAACTATCTAATTACTATAGTCCAAAAATTAAGACAATTTCCACGATCTTACGTAATAAAAGTATCTAATGTTACTTAATACATGTTTATTTAGTTTGCGAAGACATCATTTTCTTATCTATCGATGTTAAGAGCTGCAAAATCTAAAGAATTCAAGGCTATTAATGAAGTTAATGTTACATAATAAAATAATAACATGTAACTTATATAAATAAGTGGTTGTAAATTTTTCTACATTTTGTTGTAACCAATAACTTTGTTAATTTTATTACTCATTATTAAATTTTTTAAATTGCATAAAAAACATTTATTTTATTACTATAGCAGTAAGATTTGGCTGTTTAATCAATAATTGAATGAAATAATATAATCACAACTATTTAAAAATTAGATTGCTATTGAAATATGTTTTACATTGTTACTTATCATGGTAAATATAAAGAAATGCGGTTAATCATTGTAATTGCAAAGTAAGAATATTACTTTATACACAAATGATACATACGCAAATATTATCTATAATTAATTAATATTTAATAACAAATATCATAAGGAAAATACATTTCAACTCACGTGTTTGGTTATTGCTCGATGATCTAGGGACCGTAACAAAAGTTGTCTGCTGTATTTTTCTACTGCAGGTATAGAGTATACGTACAAGCCTTGCTATGTGTTTATTCAATCCTATAATTACGAACTATTTGCATATTTGAAAATCCAACGAACAAACAGAAACTCGCGACAAATCTGTTATTATCCTGTAATATTCAAATCTCTATGAATGATTGGTATACAAAATCGATAAGGAAATCTATTCGCAAATGAAGTTTGAGCAAGTTGTACATTTATATGATTTATCAAAATAATTGTTGTTCACCCAACATACGATTGAATATCAAACTAGCATTGCAACAGTTAATTTTTAATTAGAATATTCAGCAAAAACTAAGGAAACTAATGTCTCTAGGAAAACCAAATGTTGAAATAATAATATCGACACGTTCGATCAATTCTATATTCTTCTGTTGCTTTCAGTGTTATAACATTTTTCTGATGGTAAATAACACCTGTTCATCTTCATAATATTATTTGAACTATATAAATTTATTAACAAGATAAGAAAAAAAATTGCTATTACATTAAATTTATTTTTATTACCTATACATTATTTCAATTAATACAGCAATGGGTGAAAATATTCAAGAAATATTTACAGTTACTAAAGTAGGTTTAAAGTTTATTGGTAGTTATCCAGAAACTTCAGGATATAAAAGATTTATTTTTTTATTATTACTTATCGGATCAAATATACCTTTTCAAACTTGGAGAATCATAAAAGCATATGGCAATCTTGATGCTACAATGGAGACCTTTCCTCCTCTTCTTGTTATTCTTAATGGTTTTATTAAAATCAATATATTACGTTTGAATGCAAGGTAAACTAAATAACTGTTCATCAGTGTAAAGTAAATCATTATTACTAATATGAAATATGATATTTACCATCAAGTACAGGTATGTAAAAAATGTTGTAAAAGAAATTTTAAGCGATGGTGCAGCTATAACAAATGAACACGAACGAATCGAATTGTTGAAGAATAAGAAGTTTTCAAATCTAGTATGTCAGGGACTTTTCTACACTTACTCCAGTTTATCTTTTGTAGGTATATCATTAAAGGTGATAAAAGCTATTACGACCACATCAATTGAAGATATCGAATTTGCGATTCCAGCGATTTATCCATATTATAATAAAACATTAAAGAATTATTTAATACTTACAAGTTGTCAGATAAGTTTTGCTGTAGCTGCAACATTTGCCCATGTAATTGTCGACACGCTACTTGCTATTTTGGTAAATTATACAATTATAGAATTAATGATCATACTATGTACTAATTGCTATATGGCTCATCAGGTTATTCATTCAGTTATTAAAGTTAATAACGTGAGGACAGCCATTAAAAATTTTTCCGATATTTGCAATGATAGAAATAAACGTATATATTCAAAACGAGCTTTTAAACATTTTTCCATTACACATTTAAAGTACTTGCAGTTTTCAGAAAATATTGAACAAGTTTATTGTTACATTGCTATGTCTCAAGTTCTCCTGATTATTCTTCAACTATGCTTTATTGAATATGCATTAGTAACGGTAGAATACGGTTCATATAATACATGCATAGATAAGAAGCAATCTATGTCAAATCAGCAGATAAAAATTTGAAAATGATTAATATTTTGCTAAACAACACCTTTTTAAACCCAGAATATGTAAACGAATTTTTAGATAATTCACTTACAAGGGAAGTACTTCACCTCCGGGAAACGGACCTTATCCTAACCTTGGTATGTCTTTTGTAACGTAGAAATATGAAGAAAGCCAAGTTATTCCTTGCCAATGACCACTTTGACGAAAGTTATGCGACATCTAACAATAATTTTAATGCAAATTTCTTGAAGAATTTTAGGCCAAAAGAAAAAATAAATTTTTTACATTAAATTTTGCTTAAAATTTCTTTAATTTCTTATTTTCTTCAGAATTTTGCTCCAAATTCAGCAATTTGAGCTTCTTTTTTCTTGAACCATATCTACTAGAACTCAACATTCTTTGGTTTTTGGTTTGAGTTCCTAACAATATTTGTTTTTAAGTTATAAACGATCAAAGTGGAAGTAAGTTTCATTGAAATTGTTAGATATCGAATAACTTTTGTAAAACTGGCCATTGGCAAGGAATAACTTGGCTTTCTTCATATTTCTACATTACAAAAAACATACCAAGGTTAGGATAAGATCCGTTTCCCGGAGGTGAAGTATTTCCCTTGTTAGATATGACAAAAGTTATTAATAACCAAAAACACAAATTTAGCTGTTTTGCACTTATATGATCAATTTTTATGACCTTATAAGTCAAAATATATGCATCCTATACAAACAAATTATGGATACCTTTTAGATTAGAAATTATATGATTTTATTGTATTTTACTGACATTAAGTCATTAAAAAATCATATATTTAATTTTTGACATTATTCGGCATAATTGATATTATTGAAAAACATCACAGATATCTCTAATTACATGTCCTTTCTGTATTGGTATCATAGAAAATTGATACAAATATTTTTTGTTGCAAATGAAAAATAGAATATACCAATATTTTTAAAATTGTTAATTATCTTGAATTGAATAAGTTCATGTTCATCGGCAACTTACAGCCATGTTGAATTTTTTTATTTTTGCAATTAACTTTACACAAAAAGTGCATATCTTTTATTGTATTAATTATGCCATTAAGCCACTTGGGTCACAAAGTATATGCAATTAGAAATAGCTGTGTTTTTTTCAGAATTATCAATTATGCTGAACAATGTCAAAAATCTAAATATATGATTTGTAGTAACTTAAAGTCTGTATAAATACAATAAAATTCATATATGTACATATTTTTATTTATAAGGTCATAAAAATTGGTCATTTAAGTGCAAAACAGCCAAATTTGTGTTTTTTGGTTATTAATAATTTTTGTCATACTAAGTAAAGCATTCAAAAATTTATTTACATATTCTAGATTCAAAAAGGAGTTGTTTAAGAGAATATCAATAATACTTAAATTTTCATCTGCTGATTTTACATGGAATGTCGCATATATATGTATACATACATGCAAATTTTATTGCATACAGATTCATTTTAACTCCTGTTACAGATAATTGAAAGTAATGCTGTGGGCTCTCAACTTCTCTTTTATTTAATTTATTTAATAGCTAATATCAGTGGTGTTTTGACGTATTGTGTAGTAGGGGAGTACTTCACTAAACAAGTAAGTTATTATAAATGAAAAATATGAAAAATTGTAATATAGACAAGAGACTAGGATTCTTCCAATTTAAGATTAGTTTCTAATATTGTTAAAAAATATAGTATATGTATATTTTCCTGTACATTTTTATAAAAATAAAAAGAAAGAAATGAATCTAAATGTTATTCACGATAAGTTATAAGCGACTATTTTATCATTATTATTTATGTAATTGGAATATTAGTAATAAATAAAACAATTAATATTTTTACATTTGTACTGTTTTCAGAGTGAATATATTTGTGAAGATTTGCATAAGTGTTCATGGTATAACTTTAAGGTAGCGGATGCCAAGTTGTTAATAATCATTTTTATAAAAACTCAGAAACCCGTGGTTCTCACATCTGGAAAATTTAGTAATTTATCAATGTTTTATTTTACTACTGTAAATATACATAATGTGATATTCGAATTCATCATTACTAAATATTTTTGGCGATGTTTTTTACACGTTATATTATTTTTATTAGATTGCAAAAACAACATTTTCTTACATGTCTATGTTGCGAGCTATGAAAGCTAAAGAACATAGTCAAGAATTGGAACATAATTAATACATGTACGCGTATTAATGCAATTTCGATAAATATTGCTTAAATTCAATCCAAGGCAATATTTAATCTGCTTGAAATTGTACAAAATTTAAGTAAACGCCATTTAGGTTAATGTCATTAAGGGATATCCGTTATCACAATTATAGATTGTTAGCAAATTGTTAATCTGACACGAAAAAATATTTATTTTATGTATCTAAATAATATAGTAAATTTTTGCAGCAAATAAAAGTTTTAGCTGATTGATTTTTAATGGAGGATTTTAAGTGCTGGAATGCAAAAACACGTATGAGTTGTAAACAAATGACCATTATTTTAATAATCCTAATATCCCTGTATGTTTATATTAGAATTGTGATTAGTTGATAAAAAATTGATTAGTTGTAAAAAAAAGTTTATCGTAATGTTAAATTTACAAAACCAAACCGCTGCTAATTATTTCGTTCATATATAGCTTCCTAAAATTAATATATCTCTTCTATATGTAATACATAATTCTAAACTACGAGATGTAATTGATCTTAAGAAAATTGTTCAACATTTTCAAAATTGTGATTATTTCTCGCACTAATTTAATTTATTTTTATTTTTATTATTATTATTTTAACATGGCTTTTTTATGCTCCCAAATCGGTGCTAATCAGCGTCGAAGGTAATACGATGTTTTTGTTAAGAAAGCACTTGTTGAAAATAAATTCCCCAGTGGTGCTTGTATCTGGGATCTTAGCCTAACTTCGGCATATCTTTTGTAATGTAGAAATATTAAGAAAGCCAAGTTATTCCTTGCCAATGGCCACATTAACGAAAGTTATGCGATATCTAATAATAATTTCAATGAAAATTACTTCCAATTTAATCGCTTATAACTCCGAAACAAATAAAGGTAAACAATTGAACCAAAAACTAGAAGAAAGTGAGTTCAAGTGGATATAATTTAAAAAAAGAAGCTAAAATTGCTGCATTTGAAGTAAAGTTATGAAGAAAATAAGAAATTGAAGATAACTTAGCCAAAATTTAATATGAAACGTTTATTGTTTCTTTCAGCCCAAAATTCTTCAATTTCTTATTTGCTTCATAACTTTATTTCAAATGGTGCAATTTTAGTTTCTTTTTTTAAATTATATGCACTTGAATTCAACTTTCTTTTGGTTTTTGGCTCGATTGTTTATCTTTATTTGTTTCCGAGTTATAAGCGATTAAATTGGAAGTAATTTTCATTGAAATTATTATTAGACGCCGAATAACTTTCGTGTATGTGGCCATTGGCAAGCAATACAAAAGATATACCAAAGTTAGGATAAGATCCGTTTCCCGGAGGTCATGTACTTGTGAAATTTAAGTTAATCTCATGTTTTGCGCAGTCATATCGTATTGGTTATACATTTCGATACTAGTGCAAGAATTTCAAATTTCCTGCACGTGATTGTATGCGCCCAAGCGAAGTGAGGGAGACAAGATCACACGAGGAGGATATCAAATTTTCACACGTGTCGAACAGTATTTTTTTATCTTGTTCGAGAAGTTAGATTTATGAATGCATTGTTTAGCGCAACATGCGAGAAGTCGAATGCATGTTGAAGAAAATTATCAAAAAATTTATTAGAAATAAAAAATTATACCAGCTTTTTAAATTTATCCAATGAATAATTTTGATCTATTCTAAATAAAATACTAATAAAAATAAAAATCTATGTTTTGTCATGCCTAGGGACTAGAGTATAGTGTATCGCAAAATTTAGCAGAAGTGTCGCTGCCGTCTGATAGGCTGAGTTCATATTCGACTGTTAATTTGGCATTTAAATAAAACGAGTTTCCATAGCTATTAATGTAATGAGTAATTAAATATTGCTTAGCTGACGGAAAAGCCAGTATTTTCGACGAAAAGTAATAAGTACGAATCAATGCTTAGAACACATACCGAAATCACTTCGTACTTAACACTATTCGTCGAATATATTTAATTTTTCATTACATCAATAGCTATGGCGCTCAACTTCGATTTTGTGTGGTAAAAACTCTATTTTCTTTAATTCCCCATAATTATTGTCGAATATGAACTCAGTCTGTCTGACGGCAGCTCCACTTCTGTTCGCAAATTTTCGAGTGGCGGATTTGTGAAGCTATCGCTACGGACTTCCCTTAAAGAAAACGAGTTTCTTTACGAAAACAACTCCACTTTGATAAAAAAATCATTACCAAATCATCATAAAAAAACAAAATCTTTTACGATTTTTTGTAAAAGAAACTTCACAGTAGCATTTTATAAAGATTTTTAACTGCTTTTTTCGTGAATAATTTAAACTAAGATATTTTGGATGCCCAAAAGCATGTCGAGGAAAGTGTGCATGCAGTTTTTTATTATGTACAAATTCACTTTAACTTTTGTCACGTCCCGACGAAAATTATATTATTATTTTTTGTAATGTAGAAATATTAAGAAAGCCAAGTTATTCCTTGCCAATGGCCACATTAACGAAAGTTATGCGATATCTAATAATAATTTCAATGAAAATTACTTCCAATTTAATCGCTTATAACTCCGAAACAAATAAAGGTAAACAATTGAACCAAAAACTAGAAGAAAGTGAGTTCAAGTGGATATAATTTAAAAAAAGAAGCTAAAATTGCTGCATTTGAAGTAAAGTTATGAAGAAAATAAGAAATTGAAGATAACTTAGCCAAAATTTAATATGAAACGTTTATTGTTTCTTTCAGCCCAAAATTCTTCAATTTCTTATTTGCTTCATAACTTTATTTCAAATGGTGCAATTTTAGTTTCTTTTTTTAAATTATATGCACTTGAATTCAACTTTCTTTTGGTTTTTGGCTCGATTGTTTATCTTTATTTGTTTCCGAGTTATAAGCGATTAAATTGGAAGTAATTTTCATTGAAATTATTATTAGACGCCGAATAACTTTCGTGTATGTGGCCATTGGCAAGCAATACAAAAGATATACCAAAGTTAGGATAAGATCCGTTTCCCGGAGGTCATGTACTTGTGAAATTTAAGTTAATCTCATGTTTTGCGCAGTCATATCGTATTGGTTATACATTTCGATACTAGTGCAAGAATTTCAAATTTCCTGCACGTGATTGTATGCGCCCAAGCGAAGTGAGGGAGACAAGATCACACGAGGAGGATATCAAATTTTCGAATCTCTCTCGTGAACGAAAAATTATCAAAAAAATATTAAATAATAGAAATTTAAAAAATATTGCATTACTTCAGACTTTTTTAAATTAAATTAAATTTTAAAATGTTTAAATCTTATTCTAAATAAAAATATATAAATATATAAAATAAAATCTATGTTTTGTCTATGCTCATTAAGGGAAGGCCGTAGAGTATAGTTGAATATCTCACCACCCGAAAATTTGAGAGCAGAAGTGTCGCTGCCGTCTGATAGGCTGAGTTCATATTCGACTGTTAATTTGGCATTTAAATAAACAGAGTTTCCATAGCTATTAAGTAATGAGTAATTAATATTGCTTAGCTGACGGAAAAGCCAGTATTTTCGACGAAAAGTAATAAGTACGAATCAATGCTTAGAACAACATACCGAAATCACTTCGTACTTAACACTATTCGTCGAATATATTTAATTTTTCATTACATCAATAGCTATGGCGCTCAACTTCGATTTTGTGTGGTAAAACTCTATTTTCTTTAATTCCCCATAATTATTGTCGAATATGAACTCAGTCTGTCTGACGGCAGCTCCACTTCTGTTCGCAAATTTTCGAGTGGACGGATTTGTGAAGCTATCGCTACGGACTTCCCTTAAAGAAAACGAGTTTCTTTACGAAAACTAACTCTAACTTTGATAAAAAATCATACCAAATCATCATAAAAAAACAAAATCTTTTACGATTTTTTTGTAAAAGAAACTTCACAGTAGCATTTTATAAAGATTTTTAACTGCTTTTTCGTGAATAATTTAAACTAAGATATTTGGATGCCCAAAAGCATGTCGAGGAAAGTGTGCATGCAGTTTTTTATTATGTACAAATTCACTTTAACTTTTGTCACGTCCCGACGAAAATTATATTATTATTTTTTATAAAAAGTACTGCGTAGTATAGAATAAAATTACGGCGTAGAAGTTGAATGAAATAAAGTTGATACAGAATGATTCTAAGTAAATGCAGTATTAATATACGAACATTAATTTATTATATTTTATTTAATATATCAAAAAATTTTACAATATTGAATATTTTACAAGGTGAAACATTTTATATGTACTTCGGGAGTAAAATAGGCGTTTATTCCCGGGATGAAAGTTACTACCCGAGCTTTAGCGTAGGTCAGTAATTCATCCAAGGGAATAATCGCCTTTTACTCCCTAAGTGCATAAATAACTATTACTATAAAAATACAAACAACGTATGCGTTTTGTAATTGCTCAATGATCTAGAGATTGTAAAAAAAGTTATCTATTTTTCTGCTACAGGTATAGAGTACTCGTATAAGTATTTGTTGCGCATTTTTTCAATTCTATAATGACGAACTATTTGTAGTTTTGAAAATTCAACAAACAAACAGAAACTCGAGATAAATATGCTATTATGTTGTAATATTTAAATATCTATGAATGATTGGTATAGAAAATCGATAAAGAAATCTATTCGCAAATGAAGTATGAGCAAGCTGTACATTTATATGATTTATCAAAATAATTGCTGTCCACCCAACATACGATTGAATATCAAACTAGCATCGCAACAGTTAATCTTTAATTAGAATATTCAGCAAAAACGAAGGAAACTATTATCTCTAGGGAAACCGAATGATCAAGTAATAATATCGACACGTTTGATCGATTCTATATTCTTCTGTTTTTTTCAGTATAATAACATTTTTTTGTTGGTAAATAACATCTGCTTTCCTTTATAATAGTATTTTCATATTATGCATAATTACATTTAAATTTAATTTATTCTTATTACCTACATAGTATTTCAAAAACACAATAATGAGTGAAAGTAATCAAGAAATATTTACAGCTGTTAAAGCAGGATTAAAATTTTTTGGTAATTATCCAGAATCTTCAGGATATACTAGATTTATTGCCTTTGTATTATTGATCGCATCAAATTTACCATTTCAATTTTCAAGAACCGAGCGGGCATATGGCGATCTTGATGATACGATGGATACCTTTCCAGCTACTTTAATTGTTATTAATTCTTTTATTAAAATCATATTACGTTTGAACGAAAGGTACATTGGATAACTGTTCAATACTATAAATTAAATCATTAATAATATTAAATACGATATTTGCCATCAATTGCAGGTATGTAAAGAATCTTGTAAAAAAATGATAAGCGATAGTGCAGCCATAAGAAATGCACACAAACGAATTGAATGGTTGAAGAATAAGAAACTGTCAAATCTAATATGCCAGGGAGTTTACTATACTAACTACAGTTTATATGTTCTCGTTATGATAACCAGTTTGTTTAATGCTCTTATGACGACATCAATCGAAGATGTCGAGTTTGCGATTCCATCGATTTATCCATATTTTAATAAAACTTTAAAGAATTTTGTATTACTTACAAGTTTTCAAATATTTTTTGGTGCAGCTGTAGGATACGCTCACGCGCTTGTTGACTCGCTGCTTGCTGTTTTGGTAAATTATATTTTTATAGAATTAATGATCATACTATGAACTAATTTCTATATGGCTCATTAGGTTATTCATTCTGTTATTAAAGTAAACAACGTGAGGACAGCTAATCAAAATTTTTCCGATAATTGCAACGATAAAAATAAAGGAATATATTCAAAAGCTTTTAAACATCTTTCCATTACACATTTAAAGTTCCTTCAGTTTTCAGAAAATATTGAACAAGTTTATTGTTACATTACGATGTCTCAAGTTCTCATGATTATTTTTCAACTATGTTTTATTGAATACGCATTAGTGACGGTAATATACATTTCATATATACATATGCATGTATACAATCGCAATTCCTTACTGTATACAACTTCATTTTAACTTCCATTACAGATAATCGAAAGTAATGCTATCGACTCTCAATTTTACTTCTATTTAAATTATTTAGTAGTTAATACTTGTGATGTTTTGACATATTGTATGTTTGGGGAGTATTTTACTAAACAAGTAAGTTAATATAAATGAAAAATATAAAAGAATTGTAATAAAGGGGAAAAACTAGGACTCTTTCAACTTGAGATTAAGAAGTAATATTGCTAAAAAATGTAGTATATAAAAATCTGTACATTCTCACGTACATTTTTATAAAAATGTAAAAAAACAATAAATCTGAATTTTATTAACGATGAGTTACGTGCGACTAGTTATCATTCTTATAATTATATGTCATGAACAATTAAACTATAGTAAGAATTAAAACCATTAATGTTTTTATATTTGTACTGTTTTCAGAGTGAATATATTTATGAAGATTTGCATAAGTGTCCATGGTATAACTTTAAGGTAGCGGATGCCAAGTTGTTAATAATCATTTTTATAAAAACTCAAAAACCCGTAGTTCTCACATCTGCAGGAAAATTTAGTAATTTATCAAAGCTTCATTTCACGAGTGTAAGTATACATTACGTGACATTTGTATTTATTATTATTCAATACTTCGCAAATACTTTTTGTAAGTTATATTATTTTTATTTAGATTGCTCAGGCAACATTTTCCTACATGTCGATGTTGCGAGCAGTGAAAGCTAGAGAACACAATCAAGAATTGGGATAAAATTAATAGATTAATTATTGTGCTCGAAATTGTACAAAATTTGACTAAGACATTTTGATTAATATTTTTTATTAGCAAATTGTTAATATGACACGAAGAAATAATTATTTTATGTATTTAAATAATATAGTAAATTATTACAGCAAATAAGAGTTTTAACTGATTGATTCTTCAATGAAGGATTTTAAGTGATAGAATACAAATACACTTGTCAGTTGCAATAAATTAATTTTCTTTTGTATTTTACTTAAAACTTGGGCTAAATATATTTCATTCTTACAAAACTTGGGTAAAAATAGACCATTAGTTTTTAAAACAAGTGTATTTATATTCTTACACATTCTAATAATCTTAATATCTCTATATATTTTTATTAGAGTTTTAGATTAAAAATAAAACAAGTGTAGAATAATTTTCAATTAATCGTTTATAATTTTTCATTTACAAAATCAATCATTTATTAAAAATAAATCTAGGTACAATTTCACAATAATTGATCCAATTGATCAATATTAGCTGCATAAATTGCAGGTAACTTATCAACTGTGCAGTTTTATATCTTCTACAACGCAGTTCCAGAACATGGCTCGAGATGGCGCATTTAAACTATTTTGAAAAGTAAGTATCAATTTATTTTAAATTTGAGCCAACAAAAATACTGTTCAAGTTTTAAGTAAAGTATAAAATTAATAATTTAACTACATATCATCAATTAGTTTAACATTCATTAATTGTAAATATAGACATATTAAAGAAATATTATATATCTTTTGAATAAAATTAATGAAAAACTATTGTTTCTTCTTAATATAGTGCGAGTAGACGCAATAAAAATTGAATAATTAATATTTAATAATGTAAACAGTTATTATAAAACATGAAATAAAGTAATCCTTCGAATAGTGTATTATAACTATGATTTTTTTAATTTGCTGTTTATTAACAAAAGTAGTTACCGACAGAGTGTGTCATAATTATCTTAAAAATTCTAAAGCGATATTGCGATTTGTAAAATAATTGCATTTTGGTGCAGTTCACTATTCACATCTATGTTTTCTACATATAAATGACAAAACTTTTTAATTAATTGAATCAATAAGTGGATAATAAAGATGAAAGTTCAGTTTTAAATTATAACAATCACTAATTGTTTTTTTTTGTCTTCAGAAATTAATGCCGAAAATCTACATGGGGCGGAAGGTTATAAAACTGATAATCAAAAATCAACTCAAGATTTGTCTTGATTACCATGAGAGTAGTGGAGTAAATCGACATAGAAGAAATGGTACAAGAGGAACAGAAAGCTGACTTTGCTGGCTATTCGAGAAAAATGGTAAAGAACAAATCTATCTATATCTAAATACTTCTGTAATATCTCGTACTCTTTTCTTCTACCTTTCTCTTGCTCTTTGTTCTGCGAGTGTCAGAAATAGATGTTTGCAAAAATTCACGACGATTATGGCTCTGCGTTTTAAAGGCATCAATACTACTTGTCCATAACTTATAACGTTTGCATGCATCAGACTTGTGGAAAATTGAAGAGATTGGAAAATTTGAATTTTACACATAGCTTGAATTACAAATCATACATTTATTCTCTGCATGAAAGAAATTAAAACTGCATATATTTATAAAATTATACCTATTTATAGGTTCTTTTATACCACTTCAATATTACATTTTAAGCCGGGAGAAAAAGATAATTTTCAGCCTGTGCATTATCAAATATTGATGTTCGATATCGGAGCTTAAGAATTGAATCTTCGATATCATTATTCTCGATGAGAATATCAAATAAAAGATCATAGAATCGAATTTCTATCAGTTCATAATAACGGCTCATTGGATTTTAATTCTCAAATAGTACAATGGGAATGATCTCGAGTACTTCTCATTCCTTGGAATATCTCCCAAAACAATCCCATAGGTCTTTCGAATCTCTCGTTTCGTCTGTTCAACGCGCCGCGGCGTGGCTAGGCGTATCGACCGGCGTCGGGAGTCATGTCCTTGAACCTGACTCTACCGTCGCGTCCCGGGCGAACTTTAACCCCCAACCCCCAACACTCCGCCCCCCCCCCCTTCACCCCTCGTCGAGAGCAGACAACCACCGACCAAGCCCAACCGCTTGAACACACCCCTTTTTACATCACGCTCTCTCTCTTTCGCTCTCTGTGTGTCTCACTCTCTTCGACTTCCAAAAAGCTACGAAGGGCCGACAATCGACGATCGGGTGCGCGCGCAGTTCAAAGACCCTCTACTTCGATGGGTATCGAAGAAGAAGAAAAAGATTGTAATGCTAAGTCAGTTTTTCCTTTATATCATATTTCTTATTCTGCGTCTGGATATCGCCTCGTCCTCATCGATAATCCATGAAGGATTGAATATGTGTAAATTACGGAATCACCTTCTCCTTTTGTACGACTATGTATATTTTGATAAGAGTATCAAATACACTATCACATCTTATCGATTTTTCGAAAGTTCCCTAACATTGTAAACTAAACTTGGATTTGTCTTTTTTCAAGTTACGCTCGAGGTCTGCAATATTTTAAAATTATCTTTAATATTGTTGGAAGACTAACGATGTCTGGACGGTTGAAGAACATCGGGAAAAGTGTTGCAGTTAACTTGGTAGCAATTAAGATTTAATGGAAGGGTTGCGTTTACACTTTACAAGTCGATTCACATTGTTTGTCGGCATTATTGCTGAGTAAACTAGCGCAAAAGTACAGTCTCGAGTTCGAATTTATATCTTGAGCCTTAAACATACAGCTTCTATGTTGACTATGCAGCTTTTCAGGAAGTAAAACAATTTCACGTAAATTACTGCGTTTTAATTAGTTTTCAAGTATAATTACGCTATTATACAGCATAATTATAAATATATCTACAACGAAAATAAAGCGGGATAACTTTGATTATCTAATAATTGATTATATCACATAAAATTTGAAGCGAACTTTCGATTAACAGTGATAAATCTTTTATGCTCGTGACGCAATTTCAACGTTTATTCAAATAATAGGAATTCGTTGATCAAATTTAATGTTACGTCTCTTGTGGTAATTAAACACGTACGCGGAAAGTTTAAACTTTTTGGTACGTGATAATTTGTGTAGCAGAAATTTTAAATAACTCCACGTACGGTAATACGTGTACAAAAATACATGGTGTCCCGATGGAATTGAATGGAGCTTTTTAAGCGCGAAAAAAGTATGACGAAAAATATACTTGCAGTCGCGTCGTTATAGCGTAGCAAAATCTTTGTACGATCTTTGCCAACGGAAGGAGATTCTAAACCCAAAGTTCTTGGTTATCCTTTTGTAAATTTGCTCTCGGCAAACAAAGACGGAGTGCGAAATTTTCGTTGCTCGTCGCAATGCAGGTGAGGGTTAAAAATCTCGAAGGATCCGTAAAAAAAGTACGACAAGGGGATAAGAAGATACTCTACGAATTCTTGGTGGAAGAAAAGTCTCTATTTTAAGTAACGGAAAGTCTACAGTAGTATCGGGTGTAGGTGAGGGACCGCTTTTTCGAGGATTTTAAAGGGTGAATCAAAAGGAATTTAACGACCGTATATCGACAATGAAAACGTAACTTTTTTCTCTACTGATAAGAAATTTATAAAATACTAAAAAATGATTGTAGTTAAATGTAAACACTGTTGAGTAGGCAAACTAAAAGCAATTTAATTTTCGTTTGCGCAACTTATGCGAGTGATCGATTTCCTTTCGCTCGACAAATAGTATGGAATATCATTCGATCTAGTGTTTACTCATCGTATTTTTACTGTTTTGTTGATGTTGCTGTTGAATAGGAAATACTGTACATTATTTTGAGCCGTTAAATTACATTATAAAGTTTTGGATTAACAATTGGTATTTTTGTCACACCTTTTCGAAAAAGTAAAAAATTGTCGATGCGCGTAACGCAATATCAAATCACTCGAAAATTGTAGGGGATCCAGAAGCCAGTGGAAAGGAGGAGGATTGAATTTTGCCAGGGTAAATAGAGTGGGCGATGGAAAATTGTGGAGAGAAAGTGATGCCGATCGGTATCTTGGAAACCGACCCTCCCTGTCCTTTGTCAGAGAGTTAACAAGTAGAGGAAGGAACGGGTCGGTAGGTATGTTATTGACTGCCTGATAGAACTGCGACAATAAAGGGATTCCAGTTTCAAAGACAAATTCTTCTCGTTAAAAGTGGTTTCTACTCGTCATTCGGTATCATGACGTTGACAGTAATTGCGTCATTGTGTGTACTTACGCAACGTTTGCATAAGCTTGGACTCTCGGATATTGAATTCTCGTATTGATCGTGATTGACATTCCGACCAATCTCGCGAATGATGTACTTAGTCATAACATTTTTTACTCCTGTGCATTGTTTATTTGAATGTCCGATATTATACCGTGGATATGGTATAACGGGTGTCACGTACAATGGAATTATGACATAAATTTTTTATAGTTTTACGTAGAATTTCGAATTGAAAATATTTTTATTTTAAATACATATATTTTCATAAAGTAAACTCAGTAAGATTTATGGGACACGGTGCGGTAAAATTATTTGCGATTGTTATCGTTAAATCGAATAGATCGATAAGCATCGATAGCCATTTTCATCGATCATGACTATGTGACCTCTTAATCTAATAAAATGACCATAGAGATCGTATGGTAGATAAGAGTTCATGTAATATTAGCTTTATCTCCCCACTCAAGGCCATAAATATTTCTTCTAAATTACATTAGATTTTGTTAAACTGTTATCATTTCATCACGTTTTGTTCCCTGCAATTAATAGTCTCTGATAAAAGTTATTTATACCTGCCGAATACGTAATTTTAAGTTTTCAATTATTTCTTGGATCTTTATTACTATATCTCTTTGAATTCGTCGTGATTAATTATTTTTTCAAACTTATATTTAAATATATAAGTATGTAAGCATAAATTTTAAATCATTTCAGTAATTATGAAGAATTTATTGACTGCATTTTTAGTATAGTATTCTACAAATTTAATTGTTGAAAGTAAAATTAATTAAATTTTCAAAAATTGATTTTTATTAAAATAATTATTATTGATCAATTTAAGTTAACTTATCTAGATAGGGCCTAACGGGTCTGTTATATATTTTTAATCGTTTATTATTACGATATACTTAAAAGAAGTCAAACATCAACGCTGAAATGGTAGTAGCATATTGTTAAATTAATCAAACAGAATGCTCAGCCGTGCAAGTGATTTCACATCCTCGGGCAAACTCGAATCATTAAAACGCACCCGCGCAAATGCAACAACAATTAGCTTTGTCTAATGTTTCTCATGAAAATCAAAGCTTCGTATTTTCGTTTACTCGGTGAGAAACGCGGGAGACCGCGAAAATTTCAGCAAGACGTCTGATTTATTTGCTTCGAATAAGCGAGAATTACTAAGCGGATTAGGATTCGTCCCGCGCTTCGAGGGTTGAATTTAATTCGGAGAATGGGCTCCAAGTTGAAAAAAATCGGTATCTCGATAGTAGGATAAAGGAGAGCACGTTTGGACGAGTCGATAGTGTTAATTATGTAGAAATGGTGTGGATCAGCATAATGTTGCGGCTTCTTGCTGAATACAAACTACGCCTGTGATTGAAGTGCTCGTTTAATTTATAAATGTATACATTATTTTAATTTTGTCTTTGATAATTTATCTTTTGATAGATTACTATACTATCTCAAGAGTACCAATTAACAAGATATATAATTTATAATGTTCAGAGTAGGGGTCGATGTTAATATTTTTACAAAGTATACAACATTTTTTTACGTTTACAATCTCGTAATTTAAAAACAAATAATCAATTATTATTGATTTCAATCCATTATATTTCTAGTAAAAATATATATCCGGTGATATACAGATAAATCGGCGGTAAACATATTCACAAAAATTGTTCTGCCTCGTTTATGAATATAAAATAAATTTGATACAACGTGTAAAGTTAACATTTTTAATAAAGTAGATATTAAAATACGATACCTTTTATTGTGTATATCCTTTACTAACATTATTTGTATTTAACATTTAATTACTACTGTACATTTTTTATAAATAATTATTAATAATACAGTACATTAGAGTTTAAAGAACTGTTACTTAAAACATGAACGGAATCCAACTTGTTAAAATAATTTAAACAAATCATCGAAATCGCATGATGGTAAACGTGCACATCTGTAAGAAGTAAGAAGCTTTGAACTAAGAAATTTTAAAGCGACCCTCGTGGATATTGTTAAGGCCACGTAATCGAAAGATTCTATAACTAGCGTAACTATATAACAAGTTGTAAGTGAAACTACATATTAGATACATGTAGGACATTACGTCCGATTACGTACATCTTTCCACAACGTACAATTTTCAAATGTTGAATTAGTAAGTTTCTCCTCTCCGTTGTTTTCACCCTTCGCGTACATGTTGAGTATTGGATGTACTACCCTTGGATATCGCGAAACTTTCTATCGAACAAACTTGGATTGGTTATAAACTTTTCTCGCCCAAAGATTTTCCTCTTTCTTTCGGTCCATCGTTCTGTAACGAGTTTCGGTCAGTTTTTCCGTAGGCATGAAAGAAAAAAAAATAATGCACACGCTAGGAGACACCCAACTTTTTATTCGATGTTGAATTTATTAAACGACGGTAAACCATTATTTTTCGTTTACGTACATACGTGGAGTTTGGCGGAAGTAAGTTTTTACAATTGTTCGTATAAGCGACACGATTTCCGTACGTAAAATGCTTTCGTGATAACCGGCGGTCTATTATGTTACACTTACGCGAGCACAATGCCTAAGTTCATCTATGCAAGGAAATTTCATTACGAAGTGTGAAATAAATCTGTCGAGATAGCGTTTGGTTAAAGTTATTAACAGTGTGTATTTATGCTCTCGAGATTAATTACTTAATATTTAGCACAAAGCAGCTTTCAAAATTAAGCACTTTACGTATTAATTTCACTTACAAAGACGTCGTTAATTTAACGTTTTATTTATAATATATCAATATATTTTAATTTTAAACGAGAAAAGGCAATTTCAACATCGAATAATAATTGGTCCAAGTTATTAGACAAAGAATCACTATGAAAGTCATTTTGCAGCATTGGAGTAACGACCATTTTATATTTAAAAGGAGGAAATGGTACCGGAGATAAAAGTGATCGGTCGACCGATAGAATGGGCTCTCCGCCTCATTGGCCTTTGGCCGTCTTTTTCCAATCCTATTGGTCACGTAGTCGTTTGGTCGGTTTTAATGTCGAATTTGCCCTTTCAATTGTGGAATGCGTTTACCCTCTTAAACGATAAAATCTTATTGATGGATAGTTTAAGTACAACAGTAGCTACTGCTTTATTTTTCGTCAAGTTGAACATTATTTGGATCAATCGACGGTAATTTTTCATCCAGCATTTCATTTAACTTACGCTCTACTCGATGCCCTCGATAACAATTAAAAACATTATGCACGTTTACACCTATATGGAAATCTTAAAGAAACATTTGCTTTTTCTGATTTAGATATGTGTTGGGGATTATCCATGAAATGTACGACGATTGGAACTTTACTGAAAACAAACCTACGGAAAGAAAAATTTTAGCAGACAGAACGAAGCGCACAAGTTTATTCTGCGTAGCTCACACTAGTAGTTATTTTCTCTCCGTAACACTTTTCACATGCGATGCTCTGAGCACGTATCTTCGGATGCCCGTTGAGAAGCGTAAGTTCATTCTTGATATGCATTTACCATTCGACTACAAACAAACACCATATTTTGAGTTACTATTCTGTCTGAATTTTGTGGAAACGTTCATCGCTGCTGTTGGTAATGGAATTACCGAAAGCTTAATTATCAGTTTGGTAAGTTTGCAATTTTTCTATTTTTTTTATATCTACATCTTTAACGTGCCGATATTTCAGGCTATACACGTTGGGATACGAGTGGATTTTATGAAGATCGAAATCAATAGATTTACAACTTCGCACGGATCTGCTGAAAAAAGAAAAGATAATAAAGTGGTAGAAGGAGTAGAACGTTTGGTAGCTCAACACATGAAAGTCATCAATTTCGTTGAAAAAGTCGAGCAACTTTACTGCTACATTTCTCTTTTTCAATGTTTATCTAGTACCTTGATCATATGTGCGATGGGATACGTCGTTCTAACCGTTAGTCTAATTTAATTTGCAACGCGTTTAAAACATTCCGAGTAGAACCCGATCGCTATACATATATCACTGTTATGCAAGAGATTTCGTAAATTCTCTTTAATCTTATTTACTGATCACTTTACTTCACAAACCTCGATTACTTTCTACTCGGAATAATACATAATATTTTGTATAGATAAACGTACATTGATAAAAAACTATTTTTTCCAGTCTCTGGAATCTGAAGTATTAAATACCATTACACTGGTTAAATTTTCAGTGTTTAGCATTATCAAATTTGCCGAAGTATTTTGTTTCTGCTTTGCTGGCGAATACTTATCCACTCAGGTGAGTTCAAACAACCAATGAGATTAAACAGAAATGCAAATTTACGTATTATTTAAAATAGACATCGTCGTTGAGTAATGCAATCTACCAATGTTCGTGGTACGACATGAGCCCATCGGATAGCAAAATGTTAATGTTTTTAATAGCTAAAACTCAAAGGCCGTTGACGATAACAGCTGGTAAATTTCTAGATTTGAAGCTCGAAAGTTTCACAAGTGTAAGATATTTAAACTAATATATTATTTACCTATGAAACATTTTATAATAACTTATAAGCAAATTTTTTTAGATTTTGAAAACGTCCGCCTCTTACCTTTCAGTACTGAGAACAATGACGTGAAGAATCAAAATATGTATTAATATTAACATTCCTCATAGTAGATTTTAATATTAATATTTGTATAGTTTACATGTTGTTTGTAATTTTACTAAAATATACCATATAGTAAAACAGTTTATTATTTCGTCGAAAGCTAATTTTGTACCTTTTCCTGCGCTCACGCTGGCTAATATATGCAAGAAGAATTCTTACTATTGCACTAATTAGTACGACTACTTGCTAATATGGATTATTATCTAACGAAATTTTATTAAATAGTACACTATTTTTTTTACTTACAAATATATAAATATTATTAAATTAAAAATCACGTCTGACCGTACATAGTTTAAGCTACTGATTTTTTAGTATAAAGTACGATACTACAATTTTTCTACTTTTCCTTTGAGTTTGTGTTTTGAATCCTCGTAGAAATAATTCATTTGAAATATAACTTTTGTTCGCTTACTTCCAATTTAATTATTTGATTGTGAATTACAAATTAAGTGTGAGTTATTTGATTGTTTCGAGTAGAAATTTCAACACAAACAAGATAAACTGGTTGTTAGTTTTAGCAAGTACGTAAAGCACATTTATATTGAATGATGGAAAGTTGGTGGAATTTCCTATTTACAGTTTCACAAAGGTAAAGAAACTAATTTACAATAATATTTACTGGTACGGTATTTCTATAAGTAACTTTATATTGATTTATTATTATGTGGATTACAAAACATGTCCCGATAATTTGGATTACTTTAATACAAAAATAATATAAACACTTTTATTTCATACACTATGAATAACGTAACATTCGATTCATGCAGGTAATGTTATATAATAATATACATTATTAATTTAAAAATTAGATTAATTCTTAAGTTGCATTATTGGTTCATTATTTGATTATTTTACAATTCAAAAAAGGTATTAATTCAAACACTTATTTTCAATCATTTTACATAGATTTATTACGCGATAACTTTTTTTCCAGACTAAAGAAAGAAACTCGTATACGTTGCCTGAATAGAATAATATCTCATACATATTTCAACTAATAAGTGTATATAATCGTGGAATAAAATATATAAATCTTGCTGATATAAACACTGCCTACAGGACGATTCTTTGAAAATGATAAATGATTAAGATCACCTTGGATACTCGCACAAAACAAAGTATGAGCGATTTGATTGGTCAAGATAATAAAAGAAAGGTGATGCTCCGTAGATATTTGATCGTACATCTTTAGTATTTTGTAAGCTTTGAATATCAGTTGAAATAATATTTTATTATTAGTATCTAAAGAAAGTGAAACAAGTCTAACCGTTTAAAAATGACGAAGAAAAAAATCGTGAAAATTCCAATAATCGGTAAACCATTAGAATATACTTTAAAATTAGCAGGTTTCTGGCCGGGTCAACTTAATAACATTGGACGAATAGTTATGATATCGCCTTTATTTACGATGATACCATTTCAATGCTGGGATGCTATAAGGCTAATTGATAATCCATTACTATTTGTCGACAATTTAAGTATGGTTATGTCGGAAACTCTCATATACACGAAATTTATAATAATTTGGCTAAATAAGAGGTTTGAATTCAAGTAACATATATATACATATTTTCAATGTAACTTTGATATACATTTTATTTGTGCTGTATTAATGTAGTTATCTACTTGATATTTTGCGAGAAATGGCTAATGATTTAAGTGACAAAATGGTGATGGACAAATGGGTGACTTTAAATTATAATTCACGACGATTTTGCAAATATGATTATGGAATGTACATGGGTGTTTGTGTATTATTTTACGTGCAGTTCATTTTAATGTACACGCAAATGCCTGTGGAAAATCGTGAAACATTAATAAAAGCTTATTATCCATTTGATTATAAAACCACACCAATATTCGAAATTTTAACGTTTGTACAAATAATTCAAGGACTGATGTTGACCAGCACTCAGGTACTCTGTGAATCGTTATTAGTAGCACTGGTAAGGTACAATTATAATTTTACGTTATTATTCAATGTTTCATGTTGAAATATTTATATTTTTTTCACTAAATTATTTTATTTACGTAACAGATTTTACATGTTAGTGGACATATCGATTTGTTGATCGATCAAATACAGCAGTTCTCCAAAAATTGCGATACTCAAAAACCTTCAAGTTCTTTGGCATTCGTAATAGAAAGACACTTGAAAGTTTTACATTTAGTAAATAAAATTGACACTGTTTATACTTACGTTTCTTTCGCACAAGTATTTTGTAGTATTTTCATTATTTGTGCAACTGGATTTGTAATTATAACCGTACGTGATGTTTGATTAATCTACTGTACAAATTTTGCGCTTCCATTATAATGATTAAAATTAAAATATCTACAATCAAATTTTTTAAAATTCAATTATCTCCTTTATCTACGAACTAATAATTTTGATAGAAAAAAAGAGTTTTTTGTAAATTATTTTAAAAGCATTCAAAGAGACATAAAAGAAGTTTAATTAATTTAAATTCAAACTTCCCAAACTAAATTTTTTTGTAAATACGAAAAAGACTGACCTGCATAGACATCTATTATTTTATAAAAATTGAATCTATTATTTTCAATCATTCAATAGATTAATTACTTTAAAATATTCGAAACGCATGACAAATAATTTAAATGCAGTTTTCAAAACAATTAATCTAATGAATAAATTGATTTCAGAATTAGATTATATGAATTACAGGGCAATATTCTGCTTACTTTAACTAAAATGATGTGTATTTTGCATGATAAATACAATTTAACGATTCTTTGCGAGAGAGATTAGAATTGATCAAATTTGGAATTGTTGATAATGTTGGAAGTTTTAAAATTCCCTTTCATTTTTATAGATGCTACAGTTAATTTTACACATTATATAAAGTTTAGTTTATAACAAACAATTTTATTGAAATTGTTATAATTCTTATAGATGGCAGGATCTGACCAAATTATTATTTTAATGAAATTTATAATGTTGTATATTACTCTAATGTTGCAAGCATTCACTTTTTGCTTTAGTGGTCAACATCTTATAAATAAGGTAATTAAATTTTATAGAAAGATAACTCCGATGTTAGTAAAAATTTATTTAATAATTAAGTTTAATAGACATACTATCAATTTGTATATTTACACAGAGTTTAACTTAACAACATTTTTACTGTCTCAGAATTACACTATGATCCATACGTTCACAATAATTTGAAAACTACAAAATATACATATACAACTTAAAGTTAAGGGTTAAAGGTTAAAGTTAAAGGTTATTTATTTTAATTCTGAAATAGTCGAAACGTCGTTAAGTTTAATTTTGATAACAAAGTTATTCGATTATTAAGAGGATTTTAAAGTCGTTATGATACACTCTGAGTTATTTACCGACTGAGACGTACTATTTTTACAAAAATTAATAATGTACGTTATAATTTAAGTAATACCATAAGATTCAATGGTCTTATTTTTGGTGTATATGTGATATGTGCAAATTTTTAATGTGAATGATACATTAATTCATGAGATTTATCGTTTTAAAAAGTGATGGACTCGTATTCGGGTTTGGTACTCGGTGTCTGCCAATTGATACAAGCACCATTAAGACATGTATATTTTCAACGTTGCATGTGCTTTCTTAACAAATATCGTATCACCTCCATCGCTGATTAGCACATAGTTAGGATCATAAAAAAGCGTCGTTAAAATAATGGGAAAAATTTTTTAATATTAATTTATTTAACTCATAATATAAATATTATACTTGCCAGTTGATGATATTAAGTGCGGGAAATTCAAATTATTGATTGGGTTTGACATCCTCTTAATTACTAGTAATTCATTTAGTAGATTATATTTTAAAGTCGAAGGTGATTGTTAATTTTTTAAATTAATTTATTATTGTAACTTATATATTCTTTAAGGGGGTCATAAAACAAATTTTATTCAACCCAAATAAATGGTACAAAAATTATTGTAAATTTTAATAAGGGATATTTCTGCTAAAAATTCTGTTTTATATACATAAACAGATTAATAAATATACTGCTAATTTGACTAAACAGTCGCGAGTAACTCTAGTAGAAATCTGACCATAAATGTAAAGATTTTTTAAGCCAAAAAGTGGCCAAGTGTCATAAAATGTTCAATAAATGCCTAATTAATGGTAAAATTATATTTTTGTTCAACTTTCAAATGTTAAATTTCTACTAGGAAACTATCGGTTTTAAAGCATCCCGTGCTCCTCCCTTTTACTGAATATTTTTGATCATTGAAAAGAGAAAAACGCAGTCCTGACCGCATCTTATGCACATCGTGTATTCAGCTTTGAAACTTTTAATCCGAGAGATAGCGATACAAAAATCTTCGTAATTTGCTACAGCAAAATAACTACATAACACGTTTTATTTTCAGTAAACTAATATGAAAATGCAAGTATGGCTGATGGTGAACGGGGTATTTATAATATGTGTTATTTTGTAATAATATTGATTTATATATATATATATATATATATATATATATATATATATATATATATATATATATATGGCAGGTAGACTTATGCCCCACTTACCACCAACCATACTTGCATTTTCATATTTGTTTACTGATTTATTACGTCTAATTTACTGGGCATTTTATTTGAAAACTTGAAAAAAGTATAGAAAAATTATGTTATACTTTTAAATTTAATATAATTACATTTCAAAGATTTAAAAAGCATGTAATAATCTTTTTTTGTTCTAGAGTGAAACTATCCCATATCAATTATATAATTCACTATGGTACAATGCTAAGCCCAGTGAAATTAAATCAATTTCATTTCTTATTAAAAGAGCGCAAATTCCATTATACTTGAGTGCAGGAAAATTTACCTCGTTATCAACACAAAGTTTTACTTTGGTGAGTATAAAACAACATAATTGACTTCTTATTATTTAAATTAATTTTCTGTAGCTATAGGTACTTTAGAAATTCAATTTAATAAGTACAAAGTTTACAAAAATAACATTAATGTAATACAAAAACTGATGACTAGTATTTTAATAATACCATAAAATATATATTTCTACGATTTTACTTACAGATTCTAAAAACATCATTTTCATATTTATCAGTGCTTCGAGCTAGTTACACGTAACGAAGCTACATCAGTGATTTTAATGAACAGAGTTATTATTTATTAGAAAATATTTCATTTGAGGAAGTGGATATATATAGATTTGTACATATAGCGATTTGTGTGAAAAGTAAAAATTTATATTTTATACATATCTTATTTTTATTTTCATTAATTTTGTCTATTTACCAAATTAAAATTTATTTATTGTTCACACATTAATTTCAATTTTAGTTAATTATTTTCTACGTCTTTCAAATATAATTTTACATAAAACTGAATTGCGCTATATCATTATTTATTAAAAATAAAAGAAATATCTCGTTCCTTATTAAATTATAAGAAATTGATGACACAAAGAAGGAATATTGTATATAAATAGTATTTTGTCAAAAGGATAGTTTTCCTGTCGCATGAATTTTATATCGGTACACTTGAACACTATGTATAATATTGTACGCATAATAAATGTAGATTTTCAAGGCATCCGATCGCTGACCCTTATCTTAAATGTAAGAGAATGAATAAATAAAGTAGACAGAAATGCAAAAATATATCAGCTATTCGAAGGGGCTGTACGAGATTTCCATTTATACGTATATAGTTGTCTGGAAAATACAGGTAATAATATGTCTTACAGTAAATCTCCGACGTGTACGATCAGTGACCCTTCAATCTTAGACAAAAATAAATAGATTCCTATTTTACGATTCAAACGTACGGATAGTTTTTTTCTATACATACGCATTACTACATTCTACAACTTATCATCATGCAATACTTGTATATTATATTATTGTGGATGGAAATATGATATACCTAGCATTACTACGATTTCAATATTTAAATAACTAAAACAATGTCTCGTATAAGGTGTATTCATTATTTTAAAATAAATTTATCGGAAATAATAATTCTACAGTATTTTTTAATAAATAAATGATAAATTAGATTCTTGATATGCAAAGAAGATTTGATTACACACATCAATATTATTCTTAGATTCCATTCAAATTTAATCAATATTGAGAAAATAAATAGTAAAATAAGTTATTATTAAGAAGTTTATAATAATATTTTGGTATATTTTATAATCTCGAGTCATTTATATCCTATTTGATTCTAGTGATGGATTTTAAATTTATAGTAAAAATCAATCTGTTTAAAATGGTCACATTGCTTGGGAATGGGTATGAAAAATAGTCTATTAATCGGTAGTCGTGAATCGGTTTCTTTTCACTATGAAATGAGCCTATTTAATAGAATGAGCATTAACTCGAATTTATTTTAATTCCATTTCCAATGCTTCCGGCTTTCTAAAGTCTAAATTCCCTATCACACTAGATCGGCCACTCGATTATTAGAGTAAATTACATATTATTTTCTATTTTAACACAAATTTTTCTAAAGACGCATGATTTTTTAATTAAACAATCAGATTTACTGAAAACGTCTTTAAAGTCTTTTTAATCGCTTCTGCTATTTTACAAAGCCATTTTTATAAGGTTTGAAATGGCTTATAAACTGATATAACTCGTGGAACAGCCAATTTCATTCTAATAAATGGACGAACACAATACCGACAACACCTTTTACCTATTTCTATTTAAAATGGCTATTTCGTGCTTAAGAAATGGAATCCGTTCCCGCCAGATACTATGAATATATTAAGTTTGACATTCTACAAGAGTGTGAGTGTATTATATTATTGATTTCGGATAAATGTGACACCGTAAAAATCTCGAAATTACCAAGAATAACCTTGTGAGGTTAAGTAGTTCTTCTTTCATAACAATTTTTCAGTACTGATACTTAAATCTTTAATGCAGGAGCATTAAGAATTCAATTTACCTAAGCAACCTCCATACTCCGGCATCTTTTCATTGATTTTACGGTGGACAGCTGTACTAAAGTACGAAAGAGCCTAGCAACATGTATCTAATCTTGAGTTCTTGCTCCTCTTCTTCCTTCTCGTATAAAATTGTAAAGGTAAAATTATTGGATGATCTAATTTCTAAACCTCGAAAACTAGTATATATTTATAACGGTGATTCTCGGTATTTTACGATAGTTTTCAACGTTACGTTTGAGTCGCGTACAAATTTCGACGCGTTATTCAGAGAAATGATGGCGATTTCGTCAACGAAATTAAGAGAACGTGAAAATAAAACGAGTGAATATAAGCGAGACTATATCAGAAAAGGTAATTCGTGCTACAATTAAAATCACTGTATAAAATCGTTGGAGGTTCTGTTACATCGATCCGCAGTATCGCAATCTTATATCTGTATTAAACAGGTTTATATATTTACAAGAACATCACTCGGTGAGGTTACAAGTGAGTTCATTAGGAGGAACGTACTTAGTCGACCCTAACACGTTTCGCCGCGAGGAAAAGGAGCTTTTCGCTGGGGGGGTCGCACAGGGCACTTCCACTCTTGATACTCAATTACCGAAGGGCGGAACGGAAAAGTTTCCGACGACCCTCTTTACTCTCTAGCTCTTGGTGTCTCTTCCTTCTTTTTCCCTTTCACTAGCGGCTTGATTAGAGCGGATAATTTCTGCTTGCGTGCTCTCGCGTCGCTCTAGAAATCGCCCGACAGATTGCTCCGTTAGCTATGACGCGACGAGGGCTTTATTAAGGGCCACTGACTTATTTATCTCCAACTATAAGCTTCTTCTTTTCGCCGACCTGAGAGATGTAATGAACGTTAGGTAATAACATCTCCAAGGGAAAAAAGAAATCTTATATCGATCTTCAATTTTTTTCCCTTTTCTATTAATTTATATCGTAGATGTTTATCAGAGATACCTCGAGTGTTAATTGATTTAATTTGATATCGTCTACGTCTTCATTTGTATTTCATTAAGATAATTTTATAAAAATGTTTGAGCAAGCAGAATTATTACAAAATGAATTGCTTTAAATAATTGCAATTAACTTAAATAAAATATATTTCCGATATTCCGAGTGTTTTGCGTTTACCAAAAAAAAGAAGGAGGAGGAGAGACAAAGAAATACGCAAAAACAACACTTTCCAATACATTTAATCTCCTTTTTATTTCTGCGGCTTTTATACACGCTTCATTATAGACTCAAATGATCTGGAAGCAGTTTCACCGTTCTTTCTTCCATCTGAGCAAGCTATTCGATTTCACTAGTTTACTGCGATCCTCGGCTTATCCACGATTGAGGGATGGAACAAAGACGGAAAATAAGTATCGTAAAAATATAAAAGGTAAAAGGAATTCAATATACTATATAGCTAAGGTAATGAAATCCTTTGTTTTGTTGTTCAATTGCAAGATTTAACGTAACATTAAATTTAAAACCTTTATTACATCGTCTAATACGACCCTTTTTTTATAATTCATTTTTATTAATATATTTTATTTGTATCGCGTATGTACGTTCCATGGTTCAAATCTGAAAAAATAATTTAAAAGCACGTATAAATGTTTATTACATAATAATGCGTAATTTATATAGTGGATATATAATGTACATGAAATGTGATATATTTTTTTTAATGTTTGTTGCACATGAATGAAAGTTGATTAATTAGAAAAACTTTCATTTTAATGCGTAGGGTGGTAAAAGGTAAAAGCGTTTAGTAAAAACAGTGCACACACTGATCAAGTTAGTCTGAAGAAGTCATTTAATGAAAAAAAAATATAAAAGAGTGTCGTAAAGTGACTAGCGCTCGTCTCTCGTTCTGGAGGGAGAGAGCGTCTGACTACGACGCGCGGAAAGCTTCGGTCTTTTATCGGGGTAGGACTTCACGCGAGCATCACACTTTGAACCAATCGTGACCGGTCACTTCATGAACATGGCTTCTGCAATGGCCAATCAGGACCCGCAGAAATCGTTCGCCATTTGAGTAACTTAAAATATTTTACTCGACCGAACATCACAAACTTCGGGTGGTTGCTCGAGTCGTAGAATAATTTTGCTCTTTCCGTGGTTATTTTTACAAATGTGTACGTTACTAAAACGCTAAATTACATGTTTTTTACTTTAAATGACTTTTTCAATATATCTTATATACTATCTTTTGTATAATAAGCCGAAGAAGTGCAATGAGAAAGCCATTACATTCAATCTTGAAATTAAGAGAAAATGTACATATATAGAAAAGCAAAATATATTTTTTTACCAATTCAAAATATAGATGACTAATAAAAATTTATCACGCAGGAAGGACGAATCCGATCGAGTAGAAAATGTTGGACGACCCGTCCAAGTTGACGTTGTACGAACGTTTTTGGTGAGATTGAACTCGGGACAATTTCGCTCATGCGCCGCGGTGCTTTGGTATATACACGCCCGGGTCCAGGATGCGTTTCTATGGAAACCCGACGTGCCGATGGTGATTCAGGATGCAGCCGTATTACGGGTACATATACCGCAAATTCTTGCTTTCTCTCGACGTAAAATTGCGGGAGAGCCGTCTCTTCATAAATCTGTTTAATTCTATTTTACTGCACCATTTTAGTTTCAAAGGATGAACGATTTAAAATTTGAATTATTGCTTAAATGCAAATAAATTATTTGTTTGTTTATTCAACTGTTTGAATTATTTATTTATTTGGTTAAACACAGATCAATTACTTGCAGTTGCATTTTTATATTACCATTGTTATCTTTTACTAAAATTATTATTGAATTCAAAAGTTACATGTTCATCTACATTTTATTTTTGGTAGAAGAAAAAATTGCACATTATATGTCAATATGCAATAAGTACATATCATATGTCAAAAATAATAAAAAAAACAGTATGTGTCTGAAATTTCATTATCACTCATTAAATATTAACATAGCTTTGATAGATACGATATGACATTCAAAAATATTTAAAATTAACCACTTCTTGCATGTATAAATTCTTGGTGTAGCTTATATAACGATCGTGTGTAGTATCAAAGTAGGATAAACTAACATAACACTTGGCTTTATAGATTACGGAAATTTTATGAGGATGCCGGCAAATCGATTAACCCGCAAGGATAGTAATTTATCCATAGAAGATACATGGCACTTCGAATCTAGGATGGGATTTGCCAGCACTTATGTGGCATTAGCGCCGACGTATCCGTAACCTCGCTGAAGGCATATTCAGCTTTCAAGTTTCAACCACATCCGACCGACGAGCATAATTACGCGCTTTCCTATGTATTTGTCCGAGGAGCAAGATACACAAAACCAACCAGACAGGGAAAGTGTGTGCGATAAACGGCGAAACTCACCTCCGATAGAATTAGACGGGGGTTTACCGATTGATGAACCGACAATCGTCTGTAATTGGTAAACTAGACAGTCGCGTATATTATTCATATTAATTACGCGAATCACCACGAACGTCTGTAAAGTTAAATTAATCAATTGATTGATACATTGCGATTAAATGTCGTATAATTTGAAAATGCATCAGTTGAATTTTTTTAAATCAAAATAATACAAGGGTAAATTCGAAGTAATTGATTGATTTAATTAAATTTATTATTATACGATATTGCTGTATGTAACTTGACCTAGAATCTATCAAGGATGTACTAGCCTCGGGGGGACAAGGATTTGACCGAAATACTGGAATATGTTTACCGACACGTAATTATGAAAGAAGCCACGTAATCCATAATTGTAAACCAAAATTTAGTATCGTTATAATAATATTGTGTTTTAATCGGGACCGTGTGATATAAATAATTTAACAAGTTAAATACTAAATATAATTAGGTTGTAGGAATGATAGGGATGCACCATTGAAATGTGTAACGTTAAGTAACAGTACTTCCTAAAATAGTAATAATAAACTTAATCAAAGTAAAATTTTTAATTTAAAAATAACTTTATACTTTATCGATGACAAATTCATCTTAAAATATACGTATAGAGCAATAAATAGTTTATTGCACAGTTGCGCATTAAAATATACGTTCTCGAGAACTCATTGAAAATTGAAATGTTGTATAGGTAAAACAGTCGAAAGTGATTAGCATGCGAACAATACCGTCAATGAATTTGAAAATATAAACAAACTCCCTTAAAATTCAAATCAATTCAAGGAGGTAAAGTCATTTCGAAAGTTCAATTTCGAGCTGGAACTAGCTAATTTATTTCAACGAATGATAACAGTGATTAGCAAAAGCTAGAAACGAGGACCAAATTTCGAGGGAGGAAGTTAGGGTACGGGGCGCAAACTGTCCGTAAATTGAAATTAATCGGTTGAATGATTTCAATTTGGCGACAAATCGAGCATGCGATATGCTCGCGAGGTAACGTCCTCGTCGTTAACATATGTCTCTCACTCATTCGAGGAGGGGAGAGCTGCCAAGTTTGTTAACGAATTTACGCGGACTCCCGAAATTGCGGTCAGATATACCGGGATGAATTTTACCGTACGGTGATACAGAAATTGCCTTCTGGCTGTTGGTATAATTACTCGCGAAGGGTGGAAGAATCGTGTCGGAACAGTTGGCTGGTGCGTCGAAAGATTCAATTTTTTTTTAATCTCAACGAAAACGAACACTTTAAATTAACAATTGGAAAAATTAAATAATATCTTAAAATGTAATTATCGTGACGTTGCTAATTTTTCATTAATCGAATATTTACTCGAATCTTAAAATAAAAATTATTTTTACGCGTATTTATTAGGATCGTTTATCGCTCATAGTTATAAGTAGCGACCCTGTACCGACGGGTTAGTTAAAGTTTAACCATAACGGGTATGCGCATGTGTGTGTGTATATATATATGTAAACTCGTAGGTACGTCGCGAGGGAAAACAATCTACGGAACGAACTTTCCAATTTGCTCGCCTAAATTCCCGCAGCCTTGTCAATAATTGACGAGATGCATTGTCGCGGATGCACCAACGGAGTTTGATGCCGCCGTGAGGAGCCGTGGAGGAAATTTTAACGAGGGCCTCTCCTCGGAAAGTCCGCAATAGCCGGTTACCGCCTCAGGGAAATGAATCGTTGATAACCTCTTATATTTATATAATATCTCAAACAAACTCTTTACTTTCCTTTTTCTTCTTTCTCTTCTCTTTCGATTTTGATATATAACGCAGATACTATCGATTCAAACGAGAAAATTGAGAATTCAATAATAGATTTCTTTTAAATTATTTAATGCGCCAGTAAGTAAACTCATAAACATTTTCGTACAATCAAAACGCAAAAATAGTGGAAATTGATAAATTTTTTTCACGGAATAAATAAATGGAAGCATTTAAAATATTTGCAAAAAAGTATTAACATTTTTTAGCTTATTAGAAATAAAAAATGCGGTACGCTCACATTTTCTTAAGTATTCATAATTACAGCGTAATACCACATAAAGCACACCTTATAAATCCGTTTTTTAAATTAATATAGTGGCAAATGCAATAAATAGCGAGCGAAGTCATAAAATTAGATTAGTAAATATTGGCTTTTATACATAGCCTTTTATGTTTTATCGTAAATTATGCAGTATACTCATCTCGAAATGTTTTCAGAAAATGTTTATATAGCTTCCATCCTCCCTTTCCCCTTCCAAAAAAAAAGTAACTCGAGTAAACTACATAAACCGCTTAACTTCCATTTTTAACTGTCAAGCGTTTGTATATCTGATATCCCGCGAACTCTCCAAAGAGATTGTACGTAAAAAATTCAAGCGTACATTTGCAAATTGACGAATTCATATTTTATTTTGAGTTTTGAAAATTCCTGTGTCTTTATCAATTTTAAAATTATTGGTTTAATAATGAAAACAATGTACACTCTTTTAAAATCAATATTTTTCGTACACTCTGCGTCCGTATATGCATAGACATTAATTTATAAAACAAAGACAATATACAATACCCGTAAAAAAACAAATAATCGTGAAACGATATTTTTATTATTTTTTTAACGATTTATATAGAGAATATTACTACAAAAGCGTATTTTCATTCTTCAAGGGGCTGTAAAAATTATCTAACATCTGTCGACGAAACATACAAAACTCGCTATTAATATTCGCAAAGCTTGCCACACCGCTTTTTCCTTCCGTTCCCTTTTGTCTTCGCTCCCGCGTGATTTCGCACCAACTGCCCCCCGTGAATCTCCCGTCAACATTTGTTATCCTACTTTTTTTTGTATCTTTATCTTTTTCCCGCTCTTTGTGTATACTGCATTTGTCATTGTTAGTTAAGTGCGATTGAACTATCGCGATCACGTGTAAATAGTTTATATTGCGTTTAGATATAAAATCCAATTTTATTAAACGTTATATTACAATATACATATTTCATATTTATTTTTATTAGTCAAATTTCAGTATTCATAATAAATAAACTGCCAATGCAGTATATATACAATCAAATTATAATTCTTCAAAATTGTTCTAGTTCATGCAATAAATTATTCTAAAGGACCTATGTTGATGTTAATGTAACGAATGTTAATTATTTGACGATGTTTTAATGAATTTTCTCCATTTTCATCAGACTTATTTACATATAAATTAATCATAAATATTGCTTATAGAAATCATTCTCTTTTAACTTATCTTCTTACTACTTTGTTAGTTCAACATAAAAAGATAAAAGTTTATTTATATGTTTAAAAAAAAGAAAGATATAGGTTTATAATTTACCCTCTTCGTAAATTCTATACTTAATGCAAAAATAATTTTGAATTCAACTAAATAAATAATAACAACCACATAATTTTTCAACAACTTTTACAATGCGAATAAGAAATATTATTATATCACAAGCGGTTGTAAACAAAAAAATTAAAATTCCTGCTATATCTCTAGAGACACCTGTCACATTTTCCAAGAAAAGAGAGTTTCCACCAAAAGTAGCGCAAGAAATTAAAGTTATGTCATTTTTTTACAACATAAATTTTAATAATAAATAAATTAAATGTTATTAAAACAATCGAAAAAACTAATTTTTTTTAAAATTTATAATGTTGGTTGTATTTATTCTTCGTGTTAATAAGTTAAAATTTCACTTGAAAAATATTTTTTTTTGTAATTATTATAAATTTGTGTTATTACATTTAATTTTAACTAAATAATATTATTTCGTTTTGTAAAATTATTCATTAAGGGGATGACAGAGTCTATAGAAAACTACATGCTTACCGACATTTTCGTACTTTTCGTTATTTATTTACAATTTTTAATATGTGATAATTAATATTAACATCGCGTATTTTCTGGTTTATAGTAAACGTACGATGACAGCAATAATTATGTAAAAATCAAAAACAAATTTAAATAACGAAAAATGTAATATAGAAATCTGTAATTTGTTGTGATGTCCCCTTCATAGTCTATAAATTACTTATAAAAATGAATAATAATATTGTTATTATATGTGAAAATAATTTTTCGGCGTATAAAACATAACTAGTTTGGAATTGACCTCTTTCAACATCAATCTCCGCATTGATTAAGGCGCCAATAACTTTCCAATTGGAAACTATCTACGAAATATCGTGAATTACCATCCGTAGGTACAGGAATTGATTAAAAGTTATGTTTAAAAAAGAAGAAAAGTAATTATATGTATGGATTACGTCGCATATCTATTAATAATATCATTGTAATGTTGACTAAAGTTTTCCGTATTTTCTTTAACATTTTTTCCGTTACAACAATTTCATGTTAGCCATTTCCGTAATATTTTATTACGATTATTTTATGTGTCTATATATTAGGTTGACATTATTAAATTCAAATAAATAATTATATACTTTGGGACGCCCTATAATGACAAATTGGCTATTTGACATTGTAGTTTTTTCTATAAAACTTGTCTCAATTTGTGTCTCAGACTGTGATAATTTAACAAAATAATAAAGAGATGGAATTTGTATTTATTGAAGACACAGTCTGGCAAGGATAAAAGAGATAAAAGGGTAATTATTTTTTAACTTTAAATATCATCTGCTATTAAAATATATTTTGATGTAAAAAATTATTGTAAACATAATGAATTACATATAAATATGGAATACTTCAAACTCAACACGTACAGAACAAGGAAATTCTAAATAATTACAATATTTCATTAGAATAAAATTCTCAATGTAACAAAAAATAACGTTCGTTTTAAAACTCGTATAAGCAAACAGCCGCTTCACACAGTAAACCATTGCACATCTCACTTTCGACGAGTTTAACGAAAAACCATATTCCATAATCCTTTTTTCCATAAGGATCGTAAAGTTTTGTCAGTTCACCCATCGGTTTCTTTATCGTTCCCCTTTCATCCCCCTTGTCCCTGCGTATCGCAGTTGGGTATCCGATCTAAAATGTATAGATACACGGTATATGCGTGGATGTGTACTACGGTGCGAGAAAACGAGTCGCGTGGCGGCTGCGTGTGCGCGCCACAAAATTACTTTTCACTCTTCGGGATGTGTAGTGTATCCCTCCCCTAGTTTTATAAAGCGCGCGTGTCGCCCCTTCGTTATTATGCTAATTTTTATGCAAAGCCTGATCGTCAATGGAGAGCCGCATGTGCGCATTGAAACTGTGCGCGTTCGGATTATAAAAGGATTCAATACATGTACATATATATATATATATATATATATACATATATATGCATACAATATACGTAGGGAGAAAGCGTGTTTAACGACGACCGACTTGTATACAGCTACGGTACATGGTATCAATGTGTGTGTGCGCGTGTACTTATCTTTAGAAAAACATGTTTGATGGACGGGTAACTAAATATAATTAAACTATTTTTTTACAATACTTTTCTATTCGACAGTGCTGCTGTGTTGTCGTTGGGATATTATATCTGCGAGTATGTACGGAAAGGGTTGTCGTTGTTTGCAAAAAGAAAAGATATAATTTTACTGACTTGGTATATTGAATGTTAAATGTATTTGAAATTACTGAAAAATGATAAGTAAGACGCAAGAAATAAAAGTGGCTGCTCTTTAACGAACGTATTAATTGAGTATCATTAATCGTATAATATATATATATATGTATGTATGTATGTATATGTAGTTATTTAAGTAGCCTTTTGAACACTCATTAAACTTGGTAGAACGCGCAACGGAAAAGCGATCAAGAGGGCGCGAAATTAGTGAACATTAGATAGGAAACGGCGGAACTGACTGTAGACTTCCGGGTGCCGATGTGCGCATGTGCGTATCCGTAATGGAGGAAGATCGCCTAATTTCCGGCGGTCTCTGCGCGCGTGTATCTCTATATCCATTTGTACGGGAGGTAATCGCACTACCATGTATCGGGGCGTGTACATTCTTGATTTACAAGCTAAATGCAACTGACGTTTCGCTGTCCTCGTACTCCTGAATTTTGAAACGTGGATTTTCTCTTATGAAATATTTCAATCTCGTTTTCACATTCTATTTTTCTTTTACAACTACTATAGAGAAATAAATTACATTTCTTTTTATAATAATAATCGACGTACGAAATTAATGTTTCAACAAGTACGTAATATGTAATAGTACGTAATACGTAATAGTAAGATGCAGCTTAAATATTTTACGTAAATTTTAGATAAAATTAGGCGCGAAAAGTAATTATATATATATCGAAGGTGGTATAGTGATAGTGATTCTTTTGGGAAATGCAGCTACGCATGTCCGTTTAAAACGCTAGTAATCATCAAACCCAATCGATCGTACTTTTTACAGCTTCTCGGTTTACGAGGCCTCTCTCTCTCTCTCTCTTTCTCTGTTGGGTGCACGATTCACCGTTTACGGTCATTAGAATCGAGAGGACCGACCGCATGAACGACACGCGGCAGATGGAACGACGAGCTACGAAGTAGCAGCTGCCGAGACGACGCGTGCCAAAGCCAAACGAGTTCACGTATACCGGGTGACTCGCCTTGGCTCGCCGTTGCAGGTGACGGTCCTCTTTCCTTTCAAATTTAAGAGGTTTATGAGGGTTTCGTGAAAATTTTTTGAATTTAAATCCCCTCCCCTATCTCTTTCTCTCTTTCTCTTCACAATGGTTTATGTGGGCAATACTCTTTAACATTTACTCTAGGCCTACACCCGTGTGTTAAGAATGCGAAGCAAATGAATTATTTATATATTTAACTTGACATATGCTGCAATTCGTTATTATTTAGATATTTAATTATTTACTTTAATGAGAACGTGGTTACAATATTGCATTTAAATTTTGCGATAAAGTCAAAATTATTATTTTGTTTCATTTTTAATATTAACTATAGCGCTTTTATTAAAATACACAATCTATAATTCAGTCGGTTTAAATAATTATACGTCAATTCGATTGCTAAAAAAGATATTAATCTCTTATTGCGATAATTGATCGGTGCAGAAAATACATTTAACGTAATTTATTATATACGTACAATATACTCATGTGTTTTGATCTGAAATGTCTCTATTTTTGAGACACCCCGTGCACATGCCTTCCAAATGCAAGATATAGATACTCCTACCACAAACACTACAAAAACACGCAAGGGGAAACCTGTTGTTGACGAGCTTCTTAAATGCGAGCAATACCACGGAAGTCGAAATATTTTTAAGTAATCAGCTCGGCTTTAGTAATCTCATGGGTTTTTCAATGGGTTTCAAAGACGTTCTATATACCTATAGGGGATGTAAACGAAGAATGTGAGATTGAGATGAATTTAAGGTCGATTAACGCCTGGTTTCTTTTTTCTATACTGAGATTTTTTGTGCAACTAATGGTGACTCGACTGTTTTTGAGACACCTTTTTTTCCGGTATTTCAGATTAAGTGAGGGTAATGATTTATTCATTATGATTACATTAATGACGTTGAGTAATATATTAGTATTTTACTGTGTACATATACACGAAAGAATGAGCTCTTATTTATTATAAGATTTAACCTAATTATTAAGAGTAAAGTTTATTTCACCTTTAAATCATTAATTTGCTTATATACGCTTTGTCAGTTTAGGAATAAAAAACTCGTTCAATTCGTTTGAATTTTACTTTTACAGTTTATCAGTTAGTCTAATTGATAAGTATAGAATTTTATTGCTGGTCATATGCTAGTTAATTGTTTGGCGATGCTTTTTTTTAACGAATTGTAACTGCAGAAACAAAATAATTGGAATTTTATGATTCACTTAGTAAATTGCAGTAAAGATAAATTGCAGCTGCTGTTGCTTACTATTGCACTAAGGTTAATTACAACTTTTTGTGCATTCATGTACTAAGGAATGCCATTATTGGGAAAACGAGCCATCGTAAAATCAAATTAGATCAATTGTTTTTAAGGAAATTTAATAAAATAAGTACTTTTAAGTAAGTGCTTCTTAATTTGCGATCTTGCGTTGTAATCTATTTCGCGTTTCCATTTTACTTTTCGTTCGGTTATTGAGAAACAATTTCATAAACAAGTAATAATTGTAAGAAAAACCGATGTACTAACCAATTACGAGAAAGTATGAATGTATGGAAAAAAAACCGTTGTATTACTTACCTGAACGTAAAATCTGCACCGATCGTACAGACATCAACTGAATTGTCCAATTTTTTTTTACACCGAATACGGAAGGAAAGCATAGCCTCCACGTATATACGTGACGCGCGTATCAAACGGGCAATAAATAATTTTTCACGCGCGCTTGACAACTATCAATTATCTGCTTTATTATTGTGAGCTCCGGCATCGAATTAACTATCGGTCGCGTGTCAATACGGGAAGGATCGGTGATTCGAACGAGTCGACGAAAAAACGTGTGCGTGTAACGGGAGGAGCAGCTGTTGAATTCCTGCAGCTGTGTTGGCTGTTCCACTCTGTTCTCCTCTCTGTCTCTCTCTCTCCCTCTTTCTTTCTCCCGGTGCTCCCCAAATCCCGATCTCGATTTCGTGTATTATGCCGCGGAAAAGCAGTTGCTCTCGGTTCGCCATATGGATACATAGGTTTATACATATTGATGTTACTTTTATTGACGGATAGGTGCTTACTGATAAGGAAAAAACAAATCGATTTTGTTACATTATTTTCATATACTTCCATTGCACTGGGGTTTACGTAATTTTTAACTATGGTTTTATAAATGAAAAGTTTACTTTAATTTGTGTCAATAAAAATTTTCTATTAGAAAGTGATGATTTCATCTGTTGGTACGTTTTTCTACAAATGCTATTTTATTTACAAAACTGTATTGCATTTGGTATTAATAGATTTCTATGGGAAATGAGCAAAAAAAATATATTTTTACTAGTGCTTATTTTGAACATTGGTTTTGACGAACGTATTAAGTTTTAAAAATATATGAAATTCGAATATACACATAGGTTTACAATAAATATTTGTTTTTTTTTAATGTTCAAAATACAATGTTCAAAATAGAATGAAGCAAATATTATTTTTATTGATTGAAAAATATTAAAAATTTAAATTTACAGATAAATACATGGAATAAAAAACTGATAAATGAATTTTGAGATTTTTTTGCAAATCTTTCTACTGAAATGCAAACATAAAAATATTAAAATAACTTTTCGCCATGAATAATAATCTTTCTACAAAAAAAATATCATACATTTATTTAGAGCGTAGTAAAAGTATGAATTACTACATTTACGCTACAAATGAATCAGTAATACAATCAATTAGGTATAAAATTACTCCTAACAAAACATATAAACATTATTTATTTATAAGAATATTTTTTTAAAAGCCAAAGCAAAATTTATATTATTTAAAATATTGATGAAACGGATTGTTTTTAAACCACTATCATACCCTTTTATCGCAGTCAATAAATCATACTTTATTAAGTTCAATACAGCAATATTTTAAAAGAAAAATTAACCTGAAAACTGCTTGGAGAGACTATATGCTAGATTTATGACGACAAATGAGGGAGAGGGGAAGCAATAAAGAAGTGCAAAATATTTATTTCCAACAATCTTCGGTTAACCTGTACATATTAGTGTGCGAAACCATCTTTGGCAACGAAATCGCTCTTTGAAATACGATCTAAATTTGGAATAATGCCAAAATCAATTTGCCAATGTCTTGTTTCTTGGTCGCAATAATGGCCGGAAGAACGCTTAAACAGGCTTTCACAATGACAAATTAATCGGAGCTCATCAAAACCGAATATTTACTATATCGGAACAGCATTAAAATTTCCATTAGTGGTAAGATGTATTAACCTGCTTCACTCGCCTTTGAGTAAGACGAACTTTTTAATATAATATCCTCGGGATTTTAAAGAAGATTTTTCTATAAGTGTATTCGCATAAAATAATGTTGTAAATGAGAAAATTATTTTTGTCACGCGTATTAAATGGGTGTTACTCCGTATATGAAAACCATCGCAATAACACGTTCATTTCGAACGATTTAGGATTACCGAAGTGACTTGGAGAAAAGCAGGATTCGGTGTAATATACAAGGATTAATGACGATACAAAGTAATAAACTCAAAGTAATCAGTTAGATATATGTATATTCAAAAGAATGATGAGAATTGTTTAATAAATCATACGTCACATTGCGATCAATCTCTTCTCGACAAGTTAGAAAATGACATATTTTTTGTTTTAAACAAATAGATAAAAAAAACAGATTTAAAATATATATATATAGCTGATACCATTCAAATAAATGGTATTTTTTATTTTTTTTTTACTTTCGCTTAATAGATAACACAAACGCAACTATATTTTTTATCGTCTCGCCAATTTTGAAATAAATTGATTGAGTAACACAAGCACGAAGTGAAAAATAGAAAACTGCAAACCAATTAAATGTCACAAAGTTTGTTATGCAGTTATTTTTTTATTTGTTTTCATTCGATCGTCCAATTAGCGTTTTTTTCAATATGAACGAATATGATCGTAGATAAAAAAGAAAATTATTGAAAAAAGTATAATTTGCTAAACGGAAAACGATAATTAGGAGAAATGTGACTTAAATTATACGATTTCCAACACGTATAATACGATATCGATTAAAGTGATGTTTATATATGATACAATACGAATTTTTGTGATCAACGAAACGTGGTAATAAAATTCGAGTATCTCTCGCTGTCTCTTTCTCGATGACCGAAATATTCTTTTATGTATTTGCTTTCCCATGTAAACACGGTTACTGCTCGACTTGAACATTATTTGGATCCTGGCACAGGTACATACTGAAATACAGAGAGGATCGAAGCATATCGCGAGTGGTGCACGTAACCTTTTTACGAGATATTTTTCCTATATGCAGTATAAATGTTCACGTACACTGGATAACAATATCGATTAAGATTTTACGTTATTTACACTATTATGTGCTTAGATTACGAAGCAGGTCAACAAATAGGAATACAGTACATTTTTTTTTATTTCTCGCAAGATGTTTCAAAACGTTGATTTATCGCTTAGTATTTTGAAGCCGAGTCGTTGGAATAAAATTTTGTTGTTCTATAAATAAATAAATCAAGTTTAACTCGAATGTTGCACCGACGTACGTCAATTAAAATTTCATTGCAGTATTTATAAACTGTAGTGTAACATTTCATTGACCAACAATAACAAGAATTAAACTGTACGATATTGCATATTTGGTATTCCATCAGCGTCTTTCCCGACATATACGTAGCAATAACTTGTGCGCGTTTTACGCTGCCTATAACATCCAGGTACATCTCGATTCTCTATTACGCAAAATCACACGAGGATCCAACAAAGTTTATTCGCAGAATGTGAGCATCTATATAGTACATATATATGTACAAAGTAGGGATGCAAATTCTAAGTCTGAGACAGAGCTGACAGGGAATCTCCGAGGTTGCAATATAATATCATTGTGTCTGGTCTCTGTCAAGGCAGACTCTCTCTCTCACTGTCTCTCACAGTGTACATTACTTTTACCCTCTCACTGCATCCCTCTATGCTATTCTCTTTGACTGGCACTGAGAATCATGGGGTTGCATTGTTGTGTGCATTGCGCACGTGCTGACCGATTGGAAGATAATAAAATTGATTGATTCGCTTAATATTTACTAATACATCGTATTTGTTGAGTGGAATTTACCCACCGAGATTTATTGTTCAAAATAATTATACCCGGGGCAGTTTTAAACTTTTAAGATCCAAATTTTCCTTAGAAAAGCTGTATTGTTTTCATCTCATACAATAGGTGACGTAGATCTGATTATTTAGATAGTAACAATGAAACGCGTCTTCTTATAAATTCAACGTTATTCAGCGTAACGATAAAATCCTCATTATCCGATAGAACAACGTTTGATGCTGCTAAAACGATCAAGTTATACATATCTTTAGCTTTTAATTAATTACGTAAATACGGATGACGTAAATGTCAATATTGTTTGAATTATTGTATACATGTTCCAGTTATTTGCAACGTCCTAATTATGTAACGGATCCCCAATGTTGCATCGAAGTATATTCAACATATTTTAAACAAATGATAGTACCTTTTCAAACGTTTGACCTAATTCCTCTATTTTTTCAATGAAAAAAAAGTTTATCCTACTTTTCACGAAAGATTTTTACTTCTCGCGCGCGATTATTAATTTTTTCTCCTGCAGCGAATAAGAGATTTTATATATATATACCCGCTGGTACTATTGAGTCCATTTTAAAAGAAATAACAATACTCCTCGAATAAGAATTAGTGTTCCTAGTCAATCACTTTAAATTGCATTTTTATTTACAAAATTATACAAATAAAATTTTTATGTTTTATTTTAGAAAATTAGCTAGATTAGTTTCCGCAGATTTTCACATAGAGCTATATATGTATTTTTTAAAAATTAGCTTCAAAAGATTTTCGATTTTCTTGATAGTGTATACAATTCGCAGATGGATCGTAAGGAATAAGTCTCAGGACGGCAATAAATGGCCATCCAACTTCAATCCCTTTCCAAGCGGTTATAAAAGTTTGTATTATCATGTAAACTACTTTATTGGTGACTATATATACGCGTATACAAGTAGGCTTGTACATAAATATTGTTACATTCATTTATAATTAAAATTTTTACCGTAAATAAAAAAATTTACTTAAAATAATTAGTTCACTTGAAATATTGAGGATTCATTCAACGTGAAAAATTATATAATATACCAGCAAAATAATCTTTATCTAAGTAATCATAACTATCCCAATGATCATTCAAAAGGGTACCTCTTGTGAATAATAGGAAAGTAATTAAAAAAAATTACGCTCCTCATCTCGAATATTAATTTACATTAATCTTTCCCCTACTTAACCCTACGGATATTATCTTCGTTAATTAGTCTCCTCGGGAAAATCTACCGTCAAAGTTTCGTGCGAGTGTACAGGACAAAAGCGATTCTAGTGCATCGTGTGAAAATCCCTGGTAGGTTTACGTGAGGTCTTTCATCGACGAAATTCGGATACCCCACGTGCTTAAAAGGGCGGATCGAGCGAAACAGCCACGTGTCTTTTGACCCTTCATTATTGCCAAGGTCACGCACACGTGACTGATGCGCTCAATTTTTAGATATCTTCATCCCCATTTTTCATTCTATTATTACGTTTATTTATAGCCTTATATATAAATATTATTATTATTATTATTGTTGTAAGTGTTTGTTTACCAAACAAGTAAATTATTAATGTAACAAAATTTCGTATTTCATCGAAGGCAAAGACACTGTCAACTATTTGGTTTTAAAATATTTTTGTTTTCCCCAAAAGTTTCAATAACCTTATGTGTATACGAACCTGACAACATGTTTGTGTGCTTCTGGAAAAATAGAATAAAAAAATCTCGATTTGGACAAGTGTAACTTCTACAAGGTATTTGGAAGCAATCCAAGTAACCGCGTGCTTCCATAAAAATTATAGATAGCGTTGGTAAAGACTTTGTAGAGTTTGTACAAAAAAAAAGATAAATAAATAAATAAATCGTTTACGCATTCTATAAATATTCGGTAGATCGACAGTTGTTAACAAGCTATACCACTTTATCTCCGTGCAAATAATTGATCGTTTAAATTAATAATTTTTATTCCGCTATCCGTTTCAACCAACGAAAATCTGCAAAAAAAAACGATATAATCTCTAACTGTATCGAAAGAGTACCGAGATAATATCTAACAGCCTAAAGCGACGCCGACACGCAAATTAATAAAAAAAGAAAAAAAAAAAGGAGAAATTGCAAAAAGCGTATACTCTTACCAAGGACCACCATCATCTCCTCGAACAAAGAATCGCAGAAGCGTGAACAATATATAATACAATTGGGGCTGCAATGCATACAAAAGAAGGGTCCCTCGAACCCCCTCGATTCTCCGGGATGAGGATGAAGGCACAGGTCACCCGGCAAAATGAACCCCATTATTTCTATCGCGACGAGTACGTTCGTATCGTGTTACTTTCATCGTTTCGTATGTGTGTGTGCGTGAGTGTGCGTGCTGCGTTATATTCACGAATGTGCGTACATCTATATATAAGCTCGATCGAATTGGTAAGATAACATGCGGACACATGAAATTTGCGCTCTATATATATATATATATATATGAGTTTTTGCGTTCACATGAGGTACTTTCGTATTATATGAAATTTGATACTACGTGGTGGTCGAATGGAAAGATGAGATGTTCCGATGAGAGTGTATATAGTTCGTCATTTTTATTGATTCTCGTTTAGTTAATATTAATAAGTGCTCTCTTTTTTCCCCCATTTAAATAAAACTATATACGAAACTCGAATAAATTATTATAAAATATTAAGTCAAAAAGTTGAATGAATCTTTAATTATTAAAAATATATTTACGAACCTGTCTTTCGCGAGATATACCATTATCATTTTTCATTCGCACAACAAACGTCGCGCGCCTAGTTAATTATTTTAAACAATGGTGAGAGCAGTATATCGATTAAAACTCTGCCATCTACAAATAATTTATTATTAACTCTACGCATAGAATTAAAATATGTAAAGTGCATGTGAAACCGTCAACAAAAGGAATATTGATTTTTATTCAACCAGGCCATTTTCTTTCATATCTAAGGTAGTGATTGATTATACACGATTTATATGAAGATTCTCGAGATGCAAGCGAATGAAACATTGGAAGTCTGAAAACCGATAAAGATCTGGTCGTCTCGAGTGATTCATTGCTGAATTGATAGACTATGCGTAATCGTTTTACCAATATTCTATGGTTTATCTGTTACTTCAAGTAGCTGCATACCTATTTTTTCCCTCTTGAAACATATATTTATAGGACACAAAACTTTTTATCCCTCGTATACACGCGTCGATACCGACAAATCCGACTTGGTACAGAGTTTGTTTATCAAAATAAATTCGACGAGATTAGAAATTTGTTGCTCATGGTATTAGTAAAGTTTAGTTGGAAAAACACGAGATGAATATAATTTGTCGTTATTTAATTAACTATTATCTAATTTTAAGAGGGATGAACTGAAGTATATCTAGTTCAAATTAATTACTACCCGAGATTGCTAGAATCTTGTTAAGAAAAGTTATTATGAACTTTCTATTAGAGGATCCTGACACTAAGAATGACAGTGTGATGAAACATTTGAAACTCGTAATTTTGCAAATAGTTTAACTACTCTGCTAGCTAGTAATCTTATATCAACAATTGTTATTGTCTAGTTCATCGATCGTGTAATACTCGCAAGGTAAATGCAAGTAATCGTAACTAAGAACAAATTATAACAATTTTAAAGTAGTAGGATTGACAAAATTCTAATATATTTATTATACTCGAGGCTTTATATTTTAGTTTATTTCTAATTAACAATTTTTGTTACGTAGTAATTATGATAATACAAATTTTCAAAGCTACTACTGCTGCATTTACTATCAAAGTGATTATTGCTGATATAAACATTAACTAAACCACCATGCAGTGATCACAGCATAAATAATCTAATTACCGTACGTAAATAACCAATTGCAAATAAGCACATTACGTTAATTAGATTATAAGACTAATTAGAACAATATTAACTAAAATATGCAGGTAAATATTCGTCATTTTTTTGCGAATAGAACATAGCAGTGTTCTAAAAGTTTGATACTTTTAGTTTGTTCAATCTTAAATATTTAAAAGTTATCTTGTTAAACAATTGAGGTACCGAATGAATTTGGGTAATATCGGGAAAAATGTATTATTAACAATAAATGTATTTCACCAGAAGACAAAGATTCTTGCGAAACGAGGGATATCAAAGAGGAAATGCAGGTAGCAAGTTTCGCGAGTATGGAATTTATAGTAAAGATGAATGCCTGGCAATCGAAGGAAGAAGCCGTGGCAAAAGTCCCGGACGGTAGAAACTCGGTGCCGCCGGCTGGTAGAACCCGAGTGTCATTAGGGTCGGAGCTTCTTCATTACGTCGAAATTGCAATTAATCGCGATTAGAACTACCCCTGGCTCTCTCGCGTGTCAGTGGGAAGTTTCGCTCGTTAGATTAAACTGCCACGCTCCAAACGCTACTCCCACGGAATATCTACCCGTACGCTCGTCAACGAGGGCTTGGTTAGTTTAGCGAGACGTTCAAACTGAGTATTTGACTAAAAGAGAAAGAGACGTCGAGAACCTATTTAGAATTACTTTTCAACTTTACTTATTCTTCCTTTTATACGCACATCGAGTCTTCGATCCTCGTCTACATCGTTTCACCTTTTTCAAAACGTATTCGCACATTACGAATTAATTTTGTTTAATATATCGCACAGGTTAACTGTGCACGTAAAATAATATTGAATAAAAAATAATATTTTTCATTGTCACACACATGCACACCTTGCAATTCATATATACGATAATATTTATAATATTATAAATTAACGTAAAATGTTTTAATTTCTTCGTATTAAACATTGACATAACATCCGTAGCGAAATCATTTAACTTTCTCATTCGTCTAGCGAGCAATTTTCCTACCCACTTATCTTAACGTACGTCGACAGACTTGTCGCATGCAACTTAATTCATGGAACGTCGCGCAGTCAACGAGCCAGAAATCACCGGTCGACATCGAAAGAAATCGAGAGCCACGCGGATCACCAGTGACGTTATCACGGTGCGTTGCATATATATTCCTTCGCTTTCATCATCGCATTAAGTAATTCACCGCGTATCTATACGTGTATAAACGTTCCTCTCTCATTTCGCTCTCTCGTCAAAAAGAAATTTCGCACACCATTCGAGATTTTTTTAATCTAATTTTTTATATATCAGTCTTATTGATTGCTAATGTTGTAATTGATGGAAGTTTCATTTTTCAAGGATTTTACATGTACACGAATGTATACATTAATAGCGGCGCGAACAAAGCAAAGTACCGCGTGTAGAAAGAGGTCGTGAAAAGTGATCTCATCTACGAACGATTCTAAAATGAAATTTGCTACATTGCGGGAAAAAGGTAAGCCGAGCGCGTCATTTAACGACTATACCTTTCCTTTTCTGATACACCTTTTATTCGTTGATTTTAATGGATTGCAAAACTTATTGATGTCGATGAGTTTGTACACTCGAGTAAACTGCACGATCACATGAGGGTATATCGAGTCAATGGTATATCGAGTTGGACTATCTCAACTATTTTTATCTTCTTTTTACGAAATTCAATTTAATTTACTTTTCTCTTTTCTAATCAATGTCGTATATCGAAGTGGTGTTTAACTTAACTCATTATTCATTGAACGCTCGTACGAAACCTGTATAAAAACTCAGAAATTTAACGTAATATTATTATCCAACGCCTTCCGATGTAAGTAAACAAATCATCAAAGTTTGTGAAAATTCTTTATCGTGTAATTGTTTTACATACTGTGAGACTTTTCTTAAAAGGCTAGTTGAGTCGTATTTTTCACCTACGTATACGTAATGATCTAAGATAATGTTGTATACGATCACCCGATCCTAACACCGCGACGACGTTGCGCAACAAGTGAAATTCCACCGCAAGTGACGAGCTTCGTCAAGAAGACAATGGAATGCTACCGATACGAGAATTTCTTCTCTTCGAGATTGTAGACACGTTTTGTAAGCGACCTTCGTGTGCACGTGAAAATATACGCGGGTCGAAGTGTATCGATTCCCACGTTACTTTAAGATGTACAACTAATTCGTTCTATGAGAATCTAGGTTGTATCTTATTAGATTTGTCTTCTATTATTTATTCAATGATTTTTTAAATGTATATAGTTGAATAGTTGATGGGTATTGAGCCAGTTGCGTGTAAATGTAAAACTGGTTTTTCTAATTGATATTGGTTGTTCGTAACACAGACGCGAAGCATCTAGAACGCGTCGCATTTTGGATGAGAAGCTTAGGAACTATATCGCTAATTCCTTACTAAGGAGGCTATACTGCAGATCGACAATGAAACAACAACATTTTTAGTTTTGTTATATCATTTTACCAAAGGTCTTCCGTTTTAACAAATTTCACGAACCGTAGTGGACAAGAAGAAGATATAGAGATTACTTACGTTTAACCTTACAAGGACAGTTTAGACTTTACGGCAAATGGAATAATTTGATCCACAAATTTTTTTACTAATGAGACCTAGGAACAAAGATATAAAACCTTTTCAAAAATATAGGAAAAAGAACTTTACGTAAATGATATTAACTTCGGTTCTAAAACACTGCTAATGATTAATAAAAAATAACAAATCATACATTAAGAGTTTTAATTAAACCTTCATTGATTTAAACAGTTATATTTGAGTTTAGAAACCATAGAAAATAGAATAAAAAATTACTAGAAATATTTTAAAATAAATTACCATTCGCAGCTGAATTTTGATTAAACAAAATTTTAAAGCATTTGAGTTGTTTGAGAAAATCATATATCTTTGTTTCTAAGTTTCATTCGCAAAAACATGAAACACGGATAAAAAAATTTTTGAAGCAATGAATCACATCCTTTACTTTTCAATTACTTAATTAGTTTAAAAAAAAAAAATTGGTATCTCCTCGATTGCTTATTAGTCCGGATAAGAAGTAAATTTTATATACTTTTTACCATTATTTACAAAAACTGCATCATCTATTGCAAAAAGTAATTTTAAAATAAAACTTTCAAATGTGTCTAAAAAATTGTGATAGTTCAACTTTATATACTACTAGATTATTCATTTAAAGTCATAATAACAAAAGTTTCCTCATAGAATAGTGGATGTATTGTAAATATTTGTTTCAGTACCAATGAAACTTTAACTATGTAAAAATTATTTTAAAATTGATACCTACACTAAAAGCTATAAATTTTCTAAACGAATGAGTATGTACAAAAATTTCAGGTAAAGCACAAATGTCATACCGTACAACAACATGAACAAAGCAAATAAAAACTAGATGTATCCAAGTGTCGATTATTTTGCAAATCACAATGTTAGTTATATTTCAAATTCTATTAATCTAAAAGGTTCAATAAATTTGTTATCTTCTTTAAACGTCTGCGTGTGGTGTGTTCGGACGGAGTAACTCATGCAATTGTGATGGAGCTTTAGTTAAATAAGTTCGTTTGATCGTTTAATTACATATTAAACTAAATTAATTCGTTTAATTTAATTATTAGTATGCATTTACGAGTTAGCTTTTGCATAACGTAATTTAATATCCTGGATTTCTATGTTACTATAAGCTGGTACCTGACAGTAACATTTGACGTGGATGGAAATGTTGTTAAATTCAGTACTGAATTTTGAAAAGTTATTGCTATTTACAATTACGCAAATAATTCATTGATTATACCGTTTTCCTAAGAATAAAAATGGTACAAATATGCGTCGTTTTATTTTTATTTATACGTACTATTTAACAATTTTTCAGATAAATCTAAGGGTACTCACTAAAATTAAATTAATAAACGATTTGTCGGGAAAGCTAAAATTTTCAGTTCATCTTAGAATTCGATTCGCAGATTTTTTGTATTCAAGTGGACAATCCGTATGCCCGATAAAGTCTGATACATTCGAGAGTAGAATCGCGTAATGCTTTCCATACGAAATTTCGCACACACGTCGCGTCCAGATGCAAAGCATAGCGACGCTTCGGTCACAGTTCCGTGGGTGAGTTTTCGCGCATCCCGAACAAAGCGAGCGCCCGCAATACATTTCGCCGAGGACAGTTCGCTCACCGTCGAATTGCAGATGGCGCGAATGTTCGGATACGATGAACGGGATATGTCCTGCTACCGAAGTGGATGTGAAATTTCTGAATTATTGTTTCTGAATAACACTGTGTTTGATTGCATTGGCTCGAGTGCTTAGACAACCTGGTGATTTGCTAACTTCGACAACTACGTCGTATAAAAAAGCGAAATATTTATCTTTAACGTGAAAAAAAAAACAATCGCAAAAGTGAGAAAGAGTAATAAAAAAAAAAAGAATAGCACACACTCATCATTAATTATCGTTTAATAAAATTGCACAGCGTAGAACCTCATCATGTAGTTACTAAAGCATTGCTCAATTGCACGATGCTTTTCAGAATGCGTTTAAATCAATGTGCCAGAGTCGTTGCGGAAGCAGCCTCGCCCGCGTAATTACGACGAACGTTGGAGAATTATTGTGCTCGAGGTTCATTTCTTTCGCGAGGCCACTCTAATGTAAATTACGATAAATAGCCCGGAATTGCTCCCGAGAACCTGGGAATTAGTTTATGATGCTCTGAAGATTCACGAGCGCCTCGATTGTTTCGGCCCTGTGTTGTTTTGCCGTTTTTCACCTTTTGTATATACGCTCCACCAATAAGAAGTGCCTTTAACTCAACCATTATGAAAGTAAGTCTGCCTTGATTTATATTTTTTTTTCAAACTTCATATTTTCTATATGGTTACTTTGAAACCATGAAATGAAACAAATTGTTTTATTACCTTTATTTTGCCAGCTAGACTTGCTTTGCATTTTAGAATAGTTATTTTAACTTTAGACTTGTACATATATATGTATAATTTTCTTATGATTAAGTAAATTTCCTCTTTTGTTAAAATTAAAGTGATATAAAGTTTTCTGATTAAATAGTTACTTTTTTTCTAATTTATATTTTCTAATTTAAATAAATAATATATTTAATTTTGAATATAAACTTATGTATTAGATATAATTGGAGAAGTTGTGTAATTAGTTTATTAAGAAAGAGAGGCCTTATAAACTGTGTCTTCTGAAATTATATGTAACTGAATGTTGCGGTTGAATTATTTGTTTCTTATTATACAATGCTAATTAAAACTTGTAATGTAAAAGACTCGAGCCAAGTTTTTATACTTTATTTTAACCTTGATGAGGGTAGTTAAATTATACTACCAAAGTGTCGGTAATATTTTGTAATAAAGTTACGTTCGAGAAGCGCAGCAGCGTCTTTTAATTACATAACATCTTCACCAACGAATTTTAAAGCCTTCCAAACATTAAAATTTCAAATGATTTTCTCGCAACATCCTTGCACAAAAATTTTAGCTTATTAAAAAAGAAAGTTACTAATAATTAATTCAAGCGATTTAAAAAATCAAATTACTTATTTGAAATGTAATGACGAACCTCACGACATTTGAGCCCAGTTGTCAGTTATAAATTGGCGTTGACCAATATACACGTGCATTCTTGTATAAACAAACAAGATAATTACCTTGCGTCGCCAACAGGTGCCCCTCGCGCGTATTCCACAAATGAGCGAGGTGCGGACGATTAAAAGCTGCCCGCCTTTGTGCGTAACGGCGATTCGACGGGAAAATCGAAAGCTCCATCCCAACGTTGAATCCAAGCCCTGTCAGCGTCAGAGATCCCCCAAGCACTCGAATCAATTAACCTCGCCTGTATACTTCCTCTCGCTATCCTGTCAGTCTTAGTATATATAATATTCTCTTTCTCTTCTCGTCACTTTTGTATTCCATGTCTTTTTATTTTATCCTACCTTGATGATTTTTCAATACGGGATTGATTCACTTTGAACACGGCATTCACAACCTTTGCTTACTGGTAATTGGGTTGTGTTGTAAAACATTTTAATTTTTACTGAGAATAAGTCTACTATTTCATTAACTTCAGGATTTTAATTATTATCAATTTTAGCATTATTAATGTAAATTTTAATATGCAGGCATAAACAAGGTTTGTATAAATATGTCATAGTTTTCTGATAAACCTTTGTATATAAATTTATTAAATTATACAGAGTAAGTGAATATAATATTGAAGTTTGTAACCGAGATATATGTAAGATAATAATTCAAACCTACATGTACATTAGTTAATTCAATATTTAGGATACCTAATCCATATTAAATTAACTATAAGAAAATTTAAGTGTCGTTTATCACGCAAGGGTGTAAGTCATTTACAAACTATAGGTAAACTTAAACTTAGCTTAAAATTAATTAATTTGTTGTTAATTATTGGAAATCAATAGTAAATAACATAAATATGAAATAACTAATATGGTCAATCAAATTTAATTAATTAAGTAAATAAATGATTAAGCGCTTAGTTAAATAAAAACAATAATGAATTTTTCTACATCCAGTTAGATAAATTAGTTTCTTATAAATATACGTTAATTTCAATGTCTCTGTAAATGGCTATTCCTCGGAGATGTTCGAAACTTTTATAAAAGAAATATTTAGTACGACGGCATTAATAATAAAAATATTTATTTTTTAATCAACTATAAATTAATCCGAATTTTCGATTTCATTAAATACCGCATTGAATACATTCTAAAATTCAATTAAACTATTTAAAGGTAAACTTATAGTTCTACTCCTATTAGAAATATAAATTCAAAAAGTTAAGTAAAGTTTCATGTTTACTTTATAAAAGTAAATTTGGATGAACCCAAAACTTTTAGTTATTTGTATTCCATTATTTTTTTATTCTTTCTGTGGGTTAAACGTGGAACATGCATCTTCTCTTTAAAAACTTGATACTTTTGTTCAGGTATCTTACAAGGTGATTAAAACTTTAATTAAAAGAAAAATAATTTAATCTTTGAAAAAGTTTTGACTCGGCTAAGAGACCGACATAAAAGTGCATTGAACGCGAACTAGGCCAATTGAGTAAAAATAAAAAAAAGAAAATGATACACACATAAAACTCGTATTACCTTGAATAGCCTTTAAAAATCTTTTAAACTAGCCATTCCTTATCGTATTGAAAATTCATTGCATCGTTCTTAAACAGTATAAAATTTTAATCTATATAATTAAGTATTAAGATGCCTGTCTCAAACAAATCAAATTTATGACTCAATCAATATAACGTCTACAAGAAGATTTAATTTTAAACTGTTTGAAACTAATGTTGCCTTTACAACTTGTATCGCATTATCGAATGTTTGTATTTGCTTAGAGTGATAGAAAACTTTTATTTCGGAATTTAATCAAACGTAGATTTTACAGCTAATTTTCTTTAAGTTTGTTTTTTACAACTTTCTCAATAACATTAACAAATAGTTTATTTTTCTGTGAGATTTATGTCCTCGTATTTTATTTTATTAACATAATGTTACTTTAATGTTATACGAACAAAACGAATTTAGCTACATAGACGCCAATGGGTACGCACGCACATAATTTCACCAGTTCTCCCCTTCGGCCAGCATCAGCACTTGTTCGTTTCAAAAGTGTACCCTTGGTCCTTTGTGCGACGATCAGCAGCAGTACTCATCGTCATCGGTAAGTCACGCGTTCCCTTTCTCTTTATCACCCTCTAAGCTTCGATCCCCCGACTTTACTATTTCTGTTTCTTTCTCCTTCTAAGTACAGTTTGTTTTTGTTTTATACTAAGTCGTATGGGTGTTGCCAATAGCCTAGTGATTGGGGATCGTATCTGTTTTCATACACACGTACGAAGCGAAATATAATAGATGAAAGTTGTGTGTAATAAAATATTGTACCAAATAATCAACTACGAGTTACAACATCGTTCGAAAACGAAATTTATTATCAAGAATCAATAAATATATAAACAAAGCAATAGCTCCAGTTAAACTATCACGTGAAAAGCAAAAGTTTATTAACATTAGAAATAATAGCAAGAGTTATAGGAGTTCACGTAAAACCCAATTAATTAAAAGATATATAAAATATAGTGATTGTACCTACAGTTTTAGAATTTGATAATATCAAAACACGAATTCTTATGAAACAGCGAAAATGTTCAATACATATTTCAAAGATATATTGGTCCAAAATTCGCTAAAATATTAAAATTAAGAACAAATATGTCAAGCTAAGTAACTTGAAGCTAATAACAATTTTCATCTTACCAACTAAAATAAGAGAAAGATACATCTAGAAGTTGTGATGGAACTAATGCTAGATTGTTGAATTTTCTTATTAAATAAATTGATATACCTTTTCAAAGTATTTTTAATAATTGTATTGATAAAACAATATGGCCTGTAATAATAAAAGAAATGAAGTTGTTAGGATAAAGTTTCTCCAAATAAAACCGATTTCGTTTCAAATTCTAACATTGCTAAAATTCTTGGAAAAAATAATTCATGATAGGATAACTAAGCAAAGTAAAATTACATGAGATAAACCATTTGGATTTTTACAAAATAAAAGTACAAATTATTACTCTACGCACATACGTATATAACAAAATTGATGCGAATAAGTCTATTCTATCTACATTCTTAGACTTAGAAAATGCTTTTGATACAGTTAATTATAGCAAATTGCTTTTAAAATTTACTTTTAGTATCAAAGGTCAAATATTAAATTTAATAAAATTTTTATATAACTGACAGTAATCAAATAATAAAATTAAGAAAAATTAAAAGTGATATTTTGTCAATAACAATGGATGTACCTCAATTAGGCACTATTCTTGGAGCACTACTATTTGTAATATATATAAATGATCTCTTAGATATCATGTTGGATAATTGCTTAAAATGTTATCATATGCAAATGATTCAGTATTATTACGTTCAGGTTCATCCTGGAACAGTTGTGTTGCAGCAATGAATAATTGCCTTGATAAAGTGGATAATTGGATAGAGGTAAACGATTTATCCTTATAGTGATTGTCTTTTAAAGGAGATCGAAACCTTAGACCTAAATTAGGAAAGTATCAAAACTAAAATTAGTGACTACATAAGAAATAATATATCTTAAAATAAAGTTTAAATTTTACTTTATGTTATCTATAAATTATATCTCGAAATTACTACTAGATATATCTCTATATAGTGTATGTTATGTCATATATATTATTTATATTTAGATTCTAGCTGGATGTTGATTTTGGTAAATAAATAAATAAATAACTATTATTATCTAAATCAATTTTGAGTAAACCTCAAGTAAATCAGTTTGAGTTAAACCGTATTTAATTAACATTAAACCGTATTTAATTAACATTAACTATGTCTAAAACGATTATCTCAAGTAATGTTTAATAAGTTTTAAGAAATGCAAATCGCTTAATAACTATGATTGTCGAATTGGAAAACCGAAAATCCGAGGGTTAGGGAATCGCTGGTAAAAGATTGAATCGCTAAAACCAATTAAATCGGGTAATAAATAATTGCCAACGAGTGACCTTTATCCACGTAGCGCAACATTTGTCCAGTAAACTCACGGAAACATCCAGTGGTAAATCCCTTTGAGTTTGAGCCTGTGAAGGTCCTCTAATGAGGAATTTAATAATCATGGTGGTACTCTCGAAAGAGGAGATTTTCCTCCGCGTGAATCACGAAGAGCACTTTGTACGGTAACTCGACTAATGCGATTAGGAGTTTGGCGATTCGGTGGAAAACTCGGGACAACTTTTTGCTCGATTCCGCTAAGCGCTTTATTGAATTGCTATTGCTACCGTCTACACCCGAGGCTTCTTTTCGTTGGTCTCCCCGTGAACTCTCTCCAGAACTTGATTGCGCGACTCTCCCGAAAATTTCGTTCGAACTGTTTTCAAAGGATTATTCACTTTTTCCTGGCGTGCGCATTAGTTGCGACGCTTTACCGAGCACACTGGATTTTATAAATTATTGGATGAAAAGAAGTATTATATATGACAGTGATCAGTGAAATGTCTAACAGTTACTTGAAATTTAGCATCGTTCGTCAATAATTGCGAATTACTGAAACGCCAAACATTATAGTCCCCTCGATCAAAATTCCACGTTGCGCATAGCTTTGTTCGTGAAAATAAATCGGGAGAACCTCCCCAGGTTTAACCTTGAAAACCCCAAAGAGCAAATCGAACTGCAAAAGTTTGCTCACCCTCGATCGTTACATCGCATTACGTATCCGTACATGCGATCTCCCCCTGTATTATGTATGCCCCATTGCATCGAGACTTTGGCGGGCATCAAGGTCACACTTTCACGAGGGTTTTAATCAAAGGTCGAGGTTTGCCAAACGGACGTGAGAGGCTGCCCAACAAAGAAACATCGAGGGTCAGATGCAAAGGGGAATCGTATCAGTCATAATGAAAAAGATAATAAAAGTATTTTTTCTCTTTTACTTTTTTTTTTCTCAATGTATTAGTGACGATACGAACGGATGCTCAGACAAATTAATGTAATTAAAAAATACTCATAATATTCAAATGGATTTGCAAATCTTTTTGTCCAAGTCTTCGAAATGTTATTGCAATAAAAATTTTAATAAATAAATTGACAAGGTTAAAATAACAATTTCATCATTGCACACGTTGGCAACAGAATTAAATAATTACATTTTTTTAATTGCAAAATATATTTTTGTATACATTCACGTATTTCTTTTTTCAATATCATTTATTAAATTATACCAGAGAGTGGAGCCAATTACTTTCTCTTTTGTAATGTAAACATCGACTTTTGTTAGTTTCTTCTTTAATATTTTACAACTTCGCTGAAAAATATTAATAGATAATAATGTAAATAATAATATTATTATTGTAAAATAACCTAAAGAAATATTATTTTTATAAAAAAAAAGTACAATAAATTTTAAACAACAACAACTATAAATATCTTACTATAAAATTTTGACTAACTAATTTATTAGTCCTTAAAAATATCGAAACAAGTATAATAGAAAACAGAAAGAGAGAGAGTAATACAAAAAAAATTTGAATAAATTACATTTTGATCCAGCTGATGTTCAAGATACTAATTGCCATGTTTCAGGTATAAGTAGCAACAACCGCTTAAACGGTCAACAACAAAGAAAAATAAAGAAGGTAAAAAAGGGTATAAACAAATAAGGAAGAAAAGACTAGAGACGAGAAGAGACGAGAAGAGACGAGAACGTGTCCCTTTGTCGGTACGTTTTCCTTTGTTCGGGTCGCTTGTGCTTTCAGGACTCGACGGGGGTGGCGCGCGGGCTTTGCCGTCATGGATCGATACAGCTCTCTCGCCGAAGGCTGGCTTTATGGGGGAGGCCTCGTAATGCATGGAGCTCACCCCTGGCGCAGCCTCCTGCGTCTTCTCCTCTCGCACTCAGTTCTTTCTATTACGCGGCTTTTTCTTCAAGGGGACAACAACAGTACCTTTTATATATTTCGTTGGTGAATACGCTATAGATATGGTTGTTGATGTTCTCTCGAGGTGATACAATATTTAATTTAATTACTTTGATTAATTATTAAATAAACATTCATTTTAATTTTACACAATTCCAATTAGTTTCTAGAATTTAAAATTATAGTACTATATTTTGGTATTAAAATTCATTTTGTTAAGAAAATATTTAACTGCACTATTTTAACTTTACTATTTAACTGCACAATTATAACGGAAATTAAGAAACTTTATGTATTATAATATTTTTACCTCAGGTAGAATTAATAAATTTAAGAATTGATTAATCTTTGAAAAATACTCTCTACTATACGTCAAAATAAATAATTCATTTCAATGAGCTATGTACATGTACATGATTATTAATGTAAACGAATTAAAAAATTCGACAAGTTATAAAACAATTATATGTAATTAAATTCATTAGATTTAAAAAAACTCTTAAAAATACTTTATTTTTTCACAACGAAATAAAGAATAAAGAGAAATCTTTAATTTTAAAAAACTTTAGAGTTGTGAATCGATCGATGAAGTTAAATTTTACCGCGAAAATTAATCTTGGCCCTTCACTAAACTTTAAATTTCTCCTTCTTATATTTCACAGAAACTCAGACACATCACGTGAAACTTCACGAAGCCATATAAACTTTGCTCTGTAGAAAAAGTTACAGAAAATGTATCATCCAATTTCGAGAATAAAACAATGGACATATATCATTATATTATGAAAAAGGTGTTAACGGATAAATGCAGAAATTCAGTGTTCATATAATAATCTCGTTAAAGTGTAATAATTTTAATTATAGATTATCCTACAGTTGGAGGTCTAACTTTTAGAACTAAAGTGGTCGATGTAAAAGAAGTCAGTTTCTCAAATTATACATCCATTTTTCCAAAAAAAGACCATCTGTATTTCGCATGGTACAGATTTTTACATAAAGGTATAAAAAAATACCATGTGTATAATTTGAATTCTGATACTTTTTTAAAACAGCATCCATATACATAAATGAATACTTACTTATAACTCTCTTAAAAACCAATCGAATGTTCTATTCCATCCTGAAAAATCATTAGGATTCATACAGACGACTTCTTGATCACAAGGTTGAAAGAAAAACAATCACAGCATCGATAAATCAATCAATCTCTCAAGTAGTCAAATCACGTATGTACACGGCTTACTTCTTAGTCGTCTCCTCTCCCCCTCTGCTCCCTGAGTCACCAGTCCCTCTTTTTTACTCATCCGTCATCCCTTTTCCAAAGCTTTTCGTATATCTCGTCTTTGTTTGAGTTCGTTAAACTCGCTCGCTCCGTCTTCTCTTTCTTTCGGAAACAAAGAGGCAAAAACAAAGGGGATCAGCCTCGTGTAAAAAGGAGGGGAGAAGGAGTTGAAATCGATGTACGCCAGGGATATAAAGCTTCGAGCGAAGTGAACTGCGCGAGGGAATTGAATGTCGACGGATTAGACTTTTTTTTCTCCACTGTATAAAATTTGATTTTAGTTTTTTCGAAATAAAGAGAGAGGGGGGGGGCGGGGGCGAATGGTTTATTTTTATGGATCATTTGAAACAATGATAAATCGAATGATAAAAAGCATCGCGACCTTTGAACTTTATAAACAACTTTGAGAAGTCCGCGTCATCATCGTTTTTCAACGTTACGTCTTCGAGATTTACCGTGGTGGCGTTCAACGCCATTAACGTGCTTTTTCTTTTTCTTCCTATATTTTTTCATTGGAGTGCTTTTTTTGGTGGTTGCGAAAAGAAACGCGGATGAATCGGAAAGCGCGCGTAATGATAGTCGAGGGCGCGAGGGTTAAAGGGCGGTGCGGTTTTCTAAGTTGAACCGACTGACGGATGAAAGGAGATGTTGAGTAACGGCACTTTGTTGGTCGTCTGCCTTCGAAACTTTTGTCGTTCGGTAAGCCGATAAAAAATTACCTGGGTATGACGGATTTCGTACCAAGCTTTTTATAATTGTCTGCTGGAAAATTGCGATATTTAAGGATCAAACACACAGTTTAAATAGAATTTTCATTTTATTTCGGATTACTACGTACAACGTTCTGCTGATAAAATAGATCATTAAATCCGTGCATTGTGTGAAATCTTTCATATAAATTACTTGCTAGTATTGTTGTAACGCGTAAACTATACCTAAATGGAATATAGTGGAAAAAGGGCTGAACGATAAATTTTAACAGCACGCATTCTCTTTCAGAAGTAGAAGCACTCGATTAAAAGCTTTTTGAGCTTTCGAAGCGTCGCCGACGGACAGTCGATATTACCGTTTCAACGCTTGAGGGGGAAAATTCGGGATTGTGGCGCTTTCGTTTTTTCTATTTCACTTAGCGTGATTTTGGAAAACCTGGTGAATGTTTTCGCTTGATTGAATCGCGGACTCGAAAGGCTTGAACTTTAGTTCAACCGTTCGCTTAGTGTTTCGCTGGATCTCTTTTTTGTGTTTTCGCACTTACCGATTCGTAAAACAAATTTGGATGAAACAAAAATGTGCTTGGCCGGTCACTGTACAACATTAAAATTGTATTTTAATATATATATATATATATACATATGATACGCGATTTTGATATATTCATCTGCATTAGTCGACCTAGAATTCGAGCACGCATTATGACTGTATTTTAGCCAGAAGATCATATACAACACACGCGGTGGATAATTGGTTGCCGCTTGAAACCGGATGATTGACGTTGACCAGTATTTCGTCTGAGCTAATTTCACGAAGTCTATGAAGTTTCGACAAATATGCGTACGCCGCGCGACAGTGACAAAATACGCACTGATACCAGAAGGTCAACTTTATCCAACGACGCGTTGATCGATTTTTCTAATTTTATATAATACCGGTCGATAATGATAATATTTTTGATTTGTTATATCCCAGAGGAGGATTATTATCGTTTTATGGAAATTGGATACTTATTTATCTTTGCTAATTTTGTACGAAATAATGTTTTTCTCCTATATTATATCTCGTACTCAAGAGAATATATTTCGTGTATTAATGATTTTAGTGATTTATTAAGTGTATAAATTATGTACATGTAATAAACTAATGATATCACTAGAATTATGTGACTCGGTGGCATTTTTTTTGTTCTCCATCAAAATTAAGCCAAGATTTAAAGTTTCCTAGCAAATGAACGTAACAAATATCTTTTTACCATCATAAATCAAATGATAAAATTTAATATCAATTTGTGCTCTTATTAAAAGAAGCATTAAAGAAGCTTTATTTATGTTCCATAAGTTATTACGGATCCCGAGTGCTTTAAAAGAACCTCTTGGCAAACAGTCCGATCGTCTGACCATAGCGCGTCTTGACTACTTAGTCCATGCATCTTACTTCATATACTCTCCCGTTACAAGTTAAATTAATTTGTACTTTGAAGATACTAATAAAAAATAATAAAAATTCCTTCGTCGATGTTAAACAATGTGTAAAATAGAACTTTAACGACAATGAAAGACAATGTAAATGAACTATCTCGCAATAAGAACCATTAATTCAGAGTCGTACATTTGTATGAAAAGTGATTTTCCGAGAAATGCGCATATATATATATCGAATACCTTAATTACAGTGGAGCCAATATTATATTCCCGAGTGGTAGGGTTTCCAGTGCCTCCTAAACGTCGCTTAGGACAGTCATATTCTTTAGTACAATGCCGGGTAATTGAATTTGTCATCCAAAGTTTGCCCGAGCGGAGCTTTAACGCGCGAAGATCCAAGCATGCAATAATTAAAGCAGTTTGCTGACTACAAAGGGGCCATAACCTTCCCAGCCTCACCGAAATTATATAACTTTGGCCCCTGCGCGATCGTTTCGACCGAGTCAACTCGTAAATGCATAAGTGCACAGGTAGTTTCTCACTTCGAAAAAAAAAGAATTATTTGTTAACTTGTTGACTGATACATAAGCTCGTTCCAACAATCAAATATATTAGTCAATTTTAAACTAATGGAAGTTTATGGATATGTATGAGCTGTGCTTTCACTTTCACTTTGTTCGAGTGTTTGACTTAGAAAAAAATATACTCATTCTATTTTGTATGTATTACATTTCCTTATGTAAATAATATTACTTTTTCCATATATAATTTATTTAAAGTGTTAATTTTTCCCGTGTATAGATTGAACGTGCTTATTTATCCAAACAAAATGTATATATTTTTTTCAATTATTCGTTTTATTTAGCTATTGAAATAAATATTTTAAAAGTATGTTAACATCAGTGTTATGAAAATTCATTTTATTGTATGTTTGTACCGTAGTGTATACATACTCTGACAATCGTAAAATTAAATTACTTAAACAAATAATATTTTAAGTTGTACATATACATATATGTATATATATATATATCTTTTAATTAAAAATACACAGTTGATCAAATGATCAAAATAAATTCTTGATGATATTACCAGTGTGTAATATATATTAATTCTTATTTGGATGATTTCTGAATTATATTTTAAAATCACGATATTGATGGAAAAAGCATGTTTTTTTACTATTGTTTATTGAAAATGAGAGAACTGACAATATGATTTTTTAAATGTTAACCAATATCGGCGTTAATAAGAAACGTGTCGATAATGTGCCAATCAATTTGATATTTGGCGTTACTTTTTAATTTACATATGAAAAGCTCATGAGCTTTCATTTTAATGCTTATTTTAATATTTGCAAAATTTTGTTTAATAAATGCAAACATCTTAAATAAAAATATGTACAGTTTTTTAAATTAATGATACAATACACAATTGAATATTTCCGGAAAATATCACACAGTATACTTATTAAATGTATTTACTGTGGAATGCACACATTAGTTCTATTATTGACCATGAAAACTATATAGTTTACGACCTTCTGCATATTAGATTCTTTTAAAAGAAGCACGAAAAATCTGTGCGATATGAGACTTTGTTGTAAGATGCGGCAGACGGTCGCGACACTTTCTAACGTTACGTGCTTGCAATGCCTAGCTAGTTATCTACAAACATTACGAACGTGCGAGATTTACAAAAAAGAACACGATGTTTACATACCAAAATAGAATTTTCATTATTTAAAAAATTATATTTCATGCTGCTTGACATAGTTCATGTTGTAAATATTCTTTTTATAAAGCCATAATATTATTAATGTTTGTTGTAGCGTGTTAATTCGTTCTAAAATATATTGTTGAATATTATAAAAAAATTGTTGTAATATGAAACATTTTAAAATTGTTCTGATTTATTATGTAAATAAAACGGTAGGTATATGTACAATTTTTTAGATAAAATACTGAATAATGGACATAATATAATGTAATATGATATTAATAATTTACCTGAACAAATATTTTAGATAATGAAATTTCTATAAATATATAGAAGTCATTCTACTGATTAGTAGCTGATTTTATATTGTTACATGATTGTGTATCTGAGATGCTTTGGTTCAATGTTTTCGAATATATGCTGCATATTTTATGAAATTTTATGACGTATGGATAAAGGAAAACAGATTTCTTTTAAATTCTATATAAGGCAACGTGTAAATGTTTTCAGAATTTTAATTCAATATTCTGAATACATTTTTTATGTTAGGAAAAAAAATCTCTGTAACTGCAGGTCTCCATATCGCCTCGATGTAATATTCTCTATCTAATAGGAATCAATTTGTAACACTGAATAATTGGATTTGTCAAACTATTTTAGTCACTTCCAAGAGTACCATAGAATTCTCACCTTTGAATACTTCTATTTCGTAAATTAATTAATGATCTAATAAGTCCAATTGGTTAATTAAAAATTCTATTCTTTGCTGACGATATTAAATCTTATTCAATTTTAACAACGCGTTGGTCGAAAAACTATTACGTTCTTTTCAATTGATTTACAGAGAATGGTTTCTGAATTTTCAGAAATGTTAATTTACCATTTATTTTAAGTTAGGGTTCCTTCTTTTTTTTAATTTATTTTATTATTGTAGTAAATTAGTAATGTTGAACTTGGAAGAGTGATCAAGAAGTAATTAGAATCAATACTGGATATATTTTTACTTTCTTCAGCAATCAAATTTAATAGAGAAATGGACACCTCGTAATATGATTAATGTTATAATTCATTAATATGATGATGATATTAAAAAAATTTTTTGAATTCTCTTGTAAATAATCATAAATAATTTATTAATTTTTTATTACTTATCAGTACACATAATTTACTTAATTTGAAGTTTCGCGCCTGTGGTGGGGATGACTGTGTTGTCGATCTGATTAAGATTGATCGCATAGGTGTCTCTGAAAACGGGGGACGTGATATTTCAATTTTTCAGTATTAACCGTCTGTGATATACATTGTTAGCTTTATTTTAATATTTGACTGCCTTTTGCTTAATATGTGTTTATGTGTTAATTTATTTTGTAATGTTCTTTAAGTATTTATTTAATTTTCAATTTTTTGTGTTGATTATGGACACAACATAGGGGAAAGGTATGTTATATAACCTCAATCTCTGTGCAAAAATTGTTAAACGTTTGTTATTTTAATCATTGTTTTCAATTATAGAGCGACGCATCAGAGATGCTGTTAATAATATGTGTATACCTATATATTGACGAAATAGTAAGTAACTTAGATTTAATTTTATTTATATTAAATGTTCAAACGTTAATTCGTTATTTCACTATCATCCCTAGTATAAATGGAAACGATTTTTAAAGTAGAACCTAGACATTTCTAAAAGGTGGATAGAAAATGGCTAGTTATAATCTATAACATGTCTATTCTAACCTCAAACCATTTAAAATTCCCATATTTCTACAAAGGTTAAAATTTACACCTTAAACATGAAAGTACTACTTTATTTTTAACTTAGCTTTTTATTCATTAGCAAATAGAACGAAAAGATTATTTCATATTCTTCCTTGCAATGCTTCTGTTATAAATTTTATTTTTACGATTTAAAAACCTTTGATGTTGATGATTTAATTTAATTTTAGTAAAAGTTTTATTGTAAAATATCTTGTAAGGGCTTGCTTTCGTAGTTGTGAATAAGTAAATAGAATCAATACTGGATATATTTTTACTTTCTTCAGTGCAAGACACAATACGCGCATCGATCAACACGCAAGTCGATCACTCACCTTATCCAAACATCTGATCGATATACATTGATTTGAGGTTATGTCATAGGGGAGAGATACACATTATAATTTAGATTTTAATTTAATACTATTGATAATGTCACTGTAATGTTGGCTAAGATGTCTAGTATCGTCTTTGCAATTGATCGCATTATGTTGCAGATTTATGTGGATCATTTCTGATAATACTCGTTTTTTATTGAAATAGTAAATTTTAATTTAGTCTTATAAAAAAATTTTTTGAATTCTCTTGTAAATAATCATAAATAATTTATTAATTTTTTATTACTTATCAGTACACATAATTTACTTAATTTGAAGTTTCGCGCCTGTGGTGGGGATGACTGTGTTGTCGATCTGATTAAGATTGATCGCATAGGTGTCTCTGAAAACGGGGGACGTGATATTTCAATTTTTCAGTATTAACCGTCTGTGATATACATTGTTAGCTTTATTTTAATATTTGACTGCCTTTTGCTTAATATGTGTTTATGTGTTAATTTATTTTGTAATGTTCTTTAAGTATTTATTTAATTTTCAATTTTTTGTGTTGATTATGGACACAACATAGGGGAAAGGTATGTTATATAACCTCAATCTCTGTGCAAAAATTGTTAAACGTTTGTTATTTTAATCATTGTTTTCAATTATAGAGCGACGCATCAGAGATGCTGTTAATAATATGTGTATACCTATATATTGACGAAATAGTAAGTAACTTAGATTTATATATGTGAAAATTGTGTTTAAAAGATGTTGTAAAATGAAATCATTTTTAATAAAATGGTATAGCCTGATGAGGATATCCCTAGTAATAAATGGAAACGATTTTTAAAGTAGAACCTAGACATTTCTAAAGGTGGATAGAAAATGGCTAGTTATAATCTATAACATGTCTATTCCTAACCTCAAACCATTTAAAATTCCCATATTTCTACAAAGGTTAAAATTTACACCTTAAACATGAAAGTACTACTTTATTTTTAACTTAGCTTTTTATTCATTAGCAAATAGAACGAAAAGATTATTTCATATTCTTCCTTGCAATGCTTCTGTTATAAATTTTATTTTTACGATTTAAAAACCTTTGATGTTGATGATTTAATTTAATTTTAGTAAAAGTTTTATTGTAAAATATCTTGTAAGGGCTTGCTTTCGTAGTTGTGAATAAGTAAATAAATAATTTGAATTTTTTTTATATTATGTAGATATTATTCCAAGCAATAAAAAGAGCTTCCAAGACAAAAATAATAGTAAATATCAAGTTAACATTCATTTATTTAAAAATAAATTTGTTAATATTACATACAATTTAAATTTTGAGCGAATCATAAAAATGATAAGTATTTTTAATTAATTATAAATACATTAAAGTTTGAACAAATTTCAAATATATTAAACGTCTGACATTTTAGTGAGTTTATGAATTAACAAGCTTAATCAGTACTGTTGAAGGCTTTAAAGTTTGATAAACTCTACAAATGAAGCAAGAGTCGGCATACGTCTGAAACTTACTTGAACATAGCTGCGTGATACAAAATCAAAGGGAAACTAAATTTCTCACAATATAGTAGAAATGGTTTATTAATTTCAAATGAAGTGCTGCAAGGGATTTAATGTACCTCTCAGACAGTTTGTATTAAATACCCTTAATCAATATACTAATTTAACAATTTTCTAACATTATACATCTACGTTTTTATCGCAACGTTCCAATCCATTATGTCATTCAAATGAAAATATTTCAAATGTTATAGTAAATAAAATAGCAAATGCTTCTTTTCAATTTGAAACTCTCGATACTTGTCATTTATTTCCCTGAAGGCAAAAAAAAATCAAAATACAGACGATGCCCACGAGAAAAGTGTAAATTCTTTGCCGAAGGGAGATAATCGAGAGCGCCCTCGAAGGAGTCGTAATTTTCATCACCAAACGATAAACGAGACGTATTTGCGCGAATTTCACGCGGGGGCGTGCAGTTTCGATTTACTGGCGAGAGTTACGATGCCTTGGAAACGTTTTTTGATTGGGTTCTCGTCGCTTCGATGGATTCGTACGTATAGGGTCGGCTTTTAGGGTTGCTCGGTGGTATTCAAATTTTATATGGCTGTCTTTCACTCGATGGACTGGGTTATATTCTACGTCATGATTATTACCAAATGTCGTTACTACTGAATTTTCATTGATTACTTTTTATCCTATATACGTGGAGAGAAATGTCAATCAATATTTCTATAATAAAATTAAATATAGACAAAATAATTTTCGTTAAAAAAAACAACACTCTAAATTTCTTGGTGTAAAAAATGAAAAGATCGATTGTTTCTTTTTTCACTCCTGGAAATTCAGAGAGAATTCCTTGGAAGTGTAGATATAACCGAGTATTCGAGCGAATACAGTAAGAGTATTACTACCCGCGACCTCAAAAAAACAAATAGGTCGAGGACGGTAAGGAACTTGATCATCAACGCAATCGACCAATCGGGAGGAATTAAAGTACGCGGCTGTTTCAATCACGGACACAAGCGATTAGTCCACCCGTATTTATCGTGTTCCGATAATGACGTGCTACTCCCGCGGGCCAAATTCTCCGTGGGCTGTCGACTCGCGATTTATGGGCTGCGTCCACGTGTAAACATGCCTACTAAATGAAATTTTCCGTTCCCTCTGGATTCGCTTCCTGCCCGTTTTTCATCCTCTTTTTTTTATTATCTCTCCTTTTTTTAATTCAATTTGTTTTTTGAAAATTTCCGATGTCGGTATTAAATTTAGATTGGGCGTATGTTTGCCACCGGCTCAGAATAATTCCGAAAAATAGCTTTATGCTGAAACGAAATACGAGCGTTAGCGAACGAGTAATTAGTTGGTAGTTTTAACATAATTATTTAAGGTTATACGACCTCAAGATATTCGGAGAGGTACGTAATTACATTTACGTAATAAATCGAATTTATATTATCGGACTTGAAACTAATGAGATTAAGTTTTTAAAAGGTTTTTAAGTTCAAAAAGATTTATGTATTATTAAAGGGCTTGTTAAGAGGTTTTTGTATTATTAAATTTTCACAGTTAATTGATTTTTATTAATTTTTCGTAATATCTACAAAAGCTGAAGCATTACGTTATTAAAAAAATGTATGTAAAGAGTATAGTTGAGTAATTATAATACGAATTTGCAAGGAAAAAAAGAACTTTATAGCGTACGTAAAATGAATCAGTGTTATTCTCTTTTTTAATAGGATAGTACATAACTTTCCGAAATTGAATGGACAACTTTTACAGGAAAAACGTGCGAAAACTCAAGTTGTATATCCAGCCATGTAAATTACACGGTATATATATATATATTTATATTTACATGCGAAAATGATTCGGGCGTGAGTAGTAATTTCCCAATGTAATGAGGTATTAACGAATAAATTATCGCAATTTAATTATATTTGCCTCGGTAAACACAATCTCGTTTCATCTCCTAGAAAGTCTTCTCTTCGTTATGTCAAAATATAAAAGAAAAAAAAAACAAAAAAGAAAGAAGAGAAAAAAAATCTTAAATGCGAGCCTACTGCATAACGAATGTTGCGCAATTTTCCTTCGCGAAAGACGCGGTTAAACTGTGTCGAAAGTGATCTCCGTTCTTCCCGATCTCCTTTCTCCTTTCGTACGTGTGCATTTTGCGAGAGCACGTGCGAGAGCTACTCTTGCGTGGGAGAAAGGAATATATCGGCCGCGTTGTCATTTTTTTTTCCTCTTCTTTCTTTCCGAGGAATCGCGGTGGGAAAATGTCGTTAGATAACATGTAGATTTCTATACCAGTTGTTATTGTCTATGCTCGCGGAAATTGTGACTTTAGTTTATATTTATACAGATAATCAAGTGGACATAAATGATGACGAGAGTAAATATCAAAGTGAGATGCGGTGCGTAAACGTTGCGTGACCTAGCATTTATCAAAATATTTGTAGTTTAGAGAAATTTTCTCCTCGATATTATGTCGAGTATTAATACGTGCGATTACGTATATTTATAAATATTTGTTTTTTATTAACGTTTAATAATAGTTATAGTTGTTTATTATATATTACAAAAAAATAAAATTTCCCAATGCGTTCAATAAATTAAGAAATTAATTTTTGTTTCTTCAATCAATATGATGTCTATCGATGATGCTCTTCGTAAAATAATACCTTACCGTATTCAGTTTAACATCGAATGAATGTAAATATTAGAATATAAATAAAGTAAAATAAGCTTTGGGTTTATCAAAGGTCAATTTCCTCATTATGCGCAATATATAATTTTAGATAACGCTTTTATCATCTATGTGCATTAAGTAATTTTGCTCTAACGAGCTTGTAGCATACAATTTTCGTAATCTCGTTAGGAAAAGCATACATAATAATAGTTTAACCAAGAAAAACCAAGAGAAAATATCTAAACATAACGTAGCGCGTATACCCGTAAGACACACATCCATAAAAGAAAAAGAGCTATCTTTTAAGACAATATAACTTATATAATTCGCGTCATAGTCGTAATACCTAACGTTCACTATTGTATCCCAAAGAGCTTCTGTTTACCAGTCGTGCGGGTCTAAAAACTTACGCAACCTTGTGTATGTGTATATATGTATATTGGTATATATATACACACACACACACGCACACACATACTTATATATACATATAGTGTATCGACATAGTGTGGGAAGGAGCGCAACAACCTCTCCCGATATTATTCTGCCTTGGAAAAATCGTCGCCGATTTTGCATTTACAATGTAGATGCGCGAGCGCTCGTTGCCTCCCGGCAGAAAGCAGCCAACCAATCCTTTTTCCATCCCTCCTACTCGACTAGAAACTGCATTATGCATCCGTATAATTGAGACACGAGAGATTCTTCTTCCGCCTCTTCTTACAACTCCGCCTTTATTCGTGTGTTCTGGCTTCCGAATTCAATTTTTCTTATACTTTTTTTTTAACTCCGGTGCTCTCGTCTCGTCGAGATGCTGCGGGATTCACTGCGCACATATTCAACATTCACTTTTTTTTACATCAATTTGGATAGATTTCATCATTTCACGAGGTTTGCTCGAGTTGCGATAGTTGGACGAAATTTTCATATTTTGAATGAATATCCGCGGGGACAAGACTCAAGGAGCATGTTATTGAATATGGATATAAGGATTTGATTTAATTTTATCTTTCATTTTTATTGAAAAATAAAAAAATTCGTTTAAACCAATTATAATATTCGAAATAAAACGACATCGGTATACCGAGTATTTATTCATAACGATGTGAAATGTTGGTTAAATCAATTGCTTTGACCTTCCTCGAACAAGTTTATTTGATTAAAATTTTCCAAATCTATTGGCGTAAAAGAACAACGAGTGAGAGATAAAATATAAGAGAGAAAAGAAGAACAGAAACGTACGGATCAGAGCCGCGTAATTTACGAGTACTTAATAGGGATAACGGACATGGAAAGTTTATTCATCCCTCGGTTTTCTCGGTCACTGGACATTCGATTAAAACTTTTAATCGTAAATTCAGCCAGAATTTTTGCTGAGCTTTTATGCGAGAATATCTACAACTTTGGGCGCATCTCGTAACTGTTCGCTCTCCATGTGCAATGGACATAAGTGCACCTCGATAACCGTTTCGCTTGCGCTCGAATGATACCGGTTTTTACTCATTCGTTATAACCGATCTTCCGCGTGAATTGATTCACAATTTATCGCCCTCGAAAAAGACTACATAATAATATATTTTTTTAATGACCTGACGCAGAATATTTTACCGTATATTTTTGTTGTACGAGCCGTGACGTTTCTCATTAAAAAAATGCTCAATTAAAAATATAGTTAAATGATTTCATCAATCATGCAAAGTACGTAGAATAAATAAATAAATAAAAAAAATCAGTGTTAATTATTAGACGAGTCCATAGATTTTTTAAGGTTGAAAATATCAACACAAAAGGACAATTTTCCTGTGAAACGTACTGTCTGATTCATCTTCTCATTACATTAAAAACAAGAGCGGGTGTACTTGCGTTATTGAATCGAGATTAACTGTGAGCCGCGAAGAGAAGAATTAATTAGACTGATGCTCGGTAATAATACAATTTTCGCTCGATCCTCGTTTTAGTATATACAGGTAATAGATCCTCTGATGACGCACAATGGAGATATGTTCGGTGCTCTCACATGTTTTTTTTTTCCCTGGCCCTCGTAAATATTCGCGCCGGATATTCCGATGCTTTTTTACGACTCTTTTGACGCGGCCGGTCCTACGCTCCGTCGGATTCTCTTCCCTACGTTCTTTTTTTTATTTTGCTTTTAACGATTTACGCATTGTGCTGCCCCACTTTTTTCGTCGCTTTATGTTTCGATGAACGACCGAACCAGTGTGTATTATACGAGGATATTGTTGAAAATAATTGCGGGGATCCGTGTAAGCGAATGTTTAATTGAAATGTTGTTAGGTAACTGTTTCGTTTTTACCATCGTTTTATGCAATTTTTGATATATCAATATTTTATACATTTAAGACAAAATATGTCGATCACACTATTTACATAAATAAGTCAAAGTATACTTTAACCACTATATAAATGATATATGTAACTTGTTTAATCAAAATCTAAATGTATAACCAGAGATACGTAAAAATAGATAAAGCTTCTCAGTTGAAATATTTAATGCCGTATAAAGTGTCCATTAATGAAAAAAATGTTAATTATTTTATGAAATTTTACCTTAAAGAGTTAATAATTCATTAAAAGCAAGTTGAAGAAAACATTTTAAAAGGGAATACTTAAGTAGGATGGTAAGTTTTTACTCATATAAAAGTTAAGGATAAAATTATGTTTAACGTTGTAATATAAAAAGTAGTTAATATAAAGAAATCTTCAAATGAACCAATTTTTCAATTAACAAATAATTACAATTAATTATCATAAACAAGTAAGATAATTAAAAAAAATTATATAAAAAAAAAATTGAGTTAAAATGTACACGAGCTGCATTCCACTGTGAAACAGAAATTTAATTAAAATTCACAAAGAAAATATTAAAAGGACCACTCAAGAGAAACAAAATTCAAAAATCCATTTCCATATCAACAGTCGGATAGTCGGAATATAATCAAAAATTCAACAACTTCCATCCGGTATATACTGTTGAAATTTAAATTTTTTGACGTTGATGCCACGCGAGGTACACTAAAAAAAAAGAAAGAAGAAGAAAAATCGTGTGAAATTTTCATCCTGCTAAACGAACATCGGGGGACACGAAAATGAATTCGAAAATAATTAAAATCACTTGGTTGCGTAATATCGAAGTTGCGCATACGAGTTTTCAATTATCGGTTGTACGTGTGTTTCGCGACTGCGCAAAAGTTTGTCGGTCCCATCCGATAATGACGATCATCCGAGAGAGTCGCGATAGTACGGTCATTGGTAGTCAATGCAAATTTAATTATGAGCTTTGGAGCTATACTCCCGGAAGATGAGAAAATATGCATAGCTTCGATGAGATCGGCATTAATATACGGATTTGTATCTCATGTGGTCAAATGTATTGATTTCTATTCACATTCGATGAAATAGTTATTAGCTATGTATTCTGCCTGGCTCAAGACAATTGGAATATTGTTTTTTTAATCCCAAAAATATACCTCAATGCTTTAATCCCGTGGTGATGATCGTGATATTGATTGATGAAACAATCATTTGTTGTGAATTGGTTAAACCAACATTATTACCTAGTATTTGTAAAATAATATTGATAATTTAGTAACTTGATAAGTGGGTCTATTAATTTTTTCAAATATTATACATTTTCATTGTGTCGGTGTTATTCACTATTTCCAATGTATGTCACCGAAAATTATCTTTACGGTTGAACAGGCATACGCTTAATGGACCCAGTGTATTATTTTATAATATTGCTCGAAATTGTGTTTCGTATAGGTTGTAATAAGGTATATTTTGGAAAGAGAAATGATAACAATGATAAATAGACCGTTGAAAGTGTGTAATAACAGAGATATGCATGGACATCAAATATTCGTTCAAATTGTGGTTAAAAGCAATAATTCTTCTCGTTACTCACCTTAATATGCGTATATGTGTCCTTGTTATCCATCATCATAATTCATTTCCATTAATTTAATGTGCTCAGAATTAAACGAATTTTCTCGTTAACTTTATATACGCATAACTAGAGGTATCAATAATACAACATTTTTAATTTCTTGATAATAAATAATAATATACATAAACCGATTGAACCCTTCAATAAATTCGTTTCGCAATTTCTTTCTCTTTTCTTTTGCTAATTATTTGCTAAATTGTAGAAAAGTTAATCATTCAACGGTTCGGAAATAAAAAATACGAACCTAAATTTAATTGGCCCAGTAAGACCGCGAAAGTCTCTTTAACTACTAAACAAAATCACAACAACCCGAAATTCCAAGTTGGAAATTTGGATGCAGATGCAGCCAGATTCAACTTTGCTCCAAGACGGAAGCACATACAGTAGAAGCACACCTGTGAATTTCCGGCACGTTGCACAATCCTAATTCACATCGAATGATATAGTCACCTCCAAGTTCTGCGCGACCGTTCATTGTTCTCTTACTCGACTTAATGCAACTTTCCGATAATAAACGTTCTTCGTGCAGATCTTAAGCTTAACCTTACACTGCTATATATACCTAAACGTTTATTAATTAATGTACTGAATTAATTCTTGTTGATATCGGTGTATTCTGTCCAAGTGAATTACTGCCGAATTATTGTCTCTTTAGTATTAGCTTGAATACCGACAAAACGTAAAGTGTTGAACGTGTCATGGTGAATATTAATGTAGGAATTGAGTGAAACTAAAGAACAGATTGTTGTAACATTTTTCAATTTTACGTTTTAATTACACTGTCTTATTAATATTTATATTAATTTAATAATAAAGTGAAGTTTTTCATTATTACAGTTAGACTTTTTACAGATTACAGTTATCTTTTAATTATAAACTTTGATAATAAGAAAGACATAATCTGCTATGAGCCTTTATTTCAATTTCATAATTTACCATTCATTTTTAACGTGAAAATTATCCCATCAAGTATATTTATTTGAAAAATTTTATAAAATATTCATATACCGTTTAAAGATACTTTTTTTCTTTCAAAGTGCAACGTAAAGCTTAATTGCGCTGAAAATACGTAATTATATTTGAATGATTTATAGCTGTTTCGTGCATTTTAAATAAATAAGGCTAGACGTTAATTGATGCAAAACTATTCTAACTTCATTCTATAAATTAAATACTTTTGAACTAAAGTAATTTAATGTTAATGATGAATTAAATATTAAGTAACGCACATCAATACAGGTCAATATGGTTCGAACAAAGAGTTAATAATTATAAATATTATTTGTTACATTCGGTATTACACTAAGTTTCTGTAAAAATATACGATATTCTTACGGCAACTTGTACTTATTTAGAAAAATTTTCGTTTACGCAACAAAATTATTATTATAGACACTTAAAATAGAGTCAAATTACGTACCATATAAAATAATTATTTGAACCTGAAATTTACGAAATATCCGTGATAATTTAATTAGACGATTACGTATGAAAATTTATCATACATTTTCTAATACTCGTTCTTTATAAAAATCTCTGGGAATTAAACCAATTTTACAATCAATTGAATCTCATATACATAGTATTTTGCTCGAAGGCAATTAAAGTTTTAATCTATGCGGTCAAACCGCTTTAGTCTGCGACGTTAAAAAATTTTTTTGTTTACACCTCATTAGCTAATATAACGGTACCTTAGCCGGATACATTTCCCAACAGAGATACTATTTTTCGAATTAACAACTAGTTTACTGTTAATTAATTCGGATTAAACAAACTTTGTGCGCGTCTTTAAATATTGTATATTCATTGGATTATATAGTTTTCCTCGTATAATCCTTACCAGTCTAATCGTTCATTAGAAAGTTAAACTACATATAAGGGTGGTTTAAATTATTAAATAGTTTCTTAGAAAAAACGGTTAATTTTAATTGTATTCAAATATTTTAAAATTATCTAAGTATGTTTATATACATATGTATAGTTTAGTAAAAATTACTATATAATCATTTTTAGTAAAATATTTTTCCCAGTGTAAGTAAATAGAATTTTTTTCTCTAAATTTAACGCTCGTATACGATCGAACATCATATTATGAAGTTATACCTAGGCAATATTCGATTTAATCGGGGCCACTTGCGGGATTGATTTAATTACTTGCCCAGTGATACCGCAATTCAATTAGTTACGAATGCAACTTCCTTCGTGCTATCTGCGTTTATGTAAAATCTATGCACGCCCTCCTAATTACGTTATTTTATTTAAAACGAACGTTTTACGATATTATTTAAATTCACTCTCGTTCTAAGTTCGCATTTATTATCTTCTACATTGCTCACTGAATATGTACGCCAGTGTAAACTTACCTCCATCGGTATAGAAAGTAATTGATTATTATTACCATTCGTAAAAATCACTTTATATATTTAGTACAATATTATTGTTGGTTAAACGTTAATTAAAGAAAAATGTATGGACGAAGAAAAAAAATTGAGATAAAGTAAGTTATTAACCATTTGAAGAAGGAACTAATGAAAAAGAAAAATTTGCTCGTAGTATCTGAACAGTCCTTACACACAACACATTTATAATGCAAGGAAAAAAGGTACACAAGTTATGTACCTTTGGTTATATAAGTTGCCTCCGTACTCCCCACTCGAATTATCGTCCTCGAGGGTCATCAAAAATAATTGCTCCCGCTTCCTTTTGTACATCGCGGTGGTGCAATAAAACCTCAACAGTGGGACATTAAAATCTAAACGTTGTAAAAAGAAAGTGAAGCCAAGGGAAGGGAAACAAAACTTTCCCGATTCAATTTAAAAGGTCTCGTCAAGTTGCAAAGCGTCGATAACATGTGACTCCCGATAAAAACACGACGTGCTAGTCCTTCCAATATGATAAAAATCAAAATTTTTTGCTCGGTGCAACGTGTATAACGCCGACAAGAAGATATTATCAGCTGCCGACCTTTCGTATAGGAGTATCTCGTACACTATTTTGATTTACATTGTCACGTTTCGTTGCCGTAAAGCCAAATTGAAAATGATCACGAAATTAGATAGTTGAAAGTTTGAAATGCCAAGAGGATCGATGGAGCGAGGAGTAAGATAAGTAAAAAGAACGTAGAAGCGTAAAAAATTGTTCTCCCTTTCATCATTATCGGTATTATCCGTTGGATTCGGCATGCGTGTAAGAGAACCTCGGGAGGTAAAGGTGGTTATAAGCGCGCACGAAAAATATCACTTAACCACATAGGATCGGCGCTTTTAATTTACGACGTATCGTAAAAATGATGATGCGAGCGCGCCAAGCCTTAAACGATTGTCGGCTCGAAGGCAGGAGGCAGGAGCATGCGCGCGATTTCGTTATGTACACGACTCAATCATCCACATAATTAAAAGCCGGCTATACGGTGTAGGATTAAAAATACGCGATGCGCGTCCAATGGGTAATAGAGAAAAACAGGAGGATAAATCGAATCAAACGAATTGAATCAAAAGGATCCTTATTATTTCCTTTGATTGCGTATACAAAAAAACATAATCGTCAAGATTGATATTTATTACGTATGCGTATAAAACAACGGGACGAAATCTACTTTCTCGTTGATGGAGATAAATAAAGATTTAACTAAAGGTGCGTTATTTATTGTAAACTTGTAAATTCTGAAATAGTTATATGGAGTTAATAAAGTTTAGTAAAAAGCCATTTGTTAGAGGATTTTGATCGTTAAACAAAGTTTCTTCGAGTTTACACGTTTTGAAGCAACAATCGTAGGTAAGGCAAACTCGAGCCATTACTCACCGGAACAACGTCTATGAATCGTCAGCGGATACCCATATCCAGATACGATCCACCCCTGGTTACGAGGCCGTAATAAAATACGAGGAGGAAAACCAGAGAGAGAGAGGGAGAGAGAGAGACAACGAGAGGAAGAACCTTCGCATAAAGTCGAGAGAGATCCGAGTTGCACGACGGAATGAGGAAAGCGCGCGCGAGGAGAGCCTGTGGTGAACGCCCTTATCGCCTTGACCCTTACCAACGGAGAGAAAGACTCGAGAGAGAGAGAAAGAGAGAGATCGGATCCTTGTATGCTCGCATAGGCGCAGTATCGCTGGATGCTGAGGATCCGATTACCAAACGTTCGTTATGTTGCACTTTCTATCTACGTGTACACGCTAGGTTTTACCTTGATGTTTCAGTTATTTACTACGAAATTCAGTAGTTTACCTACTCTCAACCTTTAGTTTTATTAGGATTTCTTAATGTTTCGTAATGTTGGGATAAATTCACACTTTGATTTTTCTTTTATACGGTTAGAATATCTTATTGTCTCAAGTGGAAATTTTATAAAGGGACTGCAATCTCGTGATTCTGATCGTTTACGCCAAACTTACGATCTTTCGGATTTCTATATGGTCTTCGCGATCAAAGTTTAAAGATAAAGTAGAATAGATAGAGTACCAATAAAACTATAAATAAAATAATTTATTTAGTAAATTTTAGTAACTCTTACTTTGATTTTACATTTACTAAGAGAGATTGCCGATAATTTTACAGAGCTACATTTATATTATTCATATTAATAATACGTGTTATTACGCGGAAATCATAACTTTAAATAAATAATCGCTTTTAAAAGAAATTTCAAGGATTCGCCCTATAAACACTGCGCGCCCTCGAACCAAAGGAACTTTTTACTTTCTTACCCAAGTGCATTTAGTATCTTTCCCACGTGCGTCACACGTACAACCTATGAATTTTGATGCTACACGGTGGAAAGATTCGTTCGCGCGCTCGTCGGCCATGATAATCGTAGCAACACTGCCAGTATATCGTGAATTCACTTCATACAAAAAAGTTGCACTACTAATTCGAATGGTACAGTTATAGAGCACGAAGTACTTATAGGTTAAATTTTCGAAATTTCTCACCGCACAATTCGTTCGAGTGTGTGTATGACTTTACATATGTGTGTGTGTATGTGTGTAAGTGTATATATATATATATATATATATATATATGTATATAAATTATATTTTTAATTTTCACAAGTCTCTAGAGCGCCATCTATTTAATAAGCTCTTTCATACGAGGACTAGTTTTAAAGCGCAATTTTGTGACCTCAATAAGACTTCGCTGAAAGCATATTGCAGGCTTCTTTCAAAAAGTAATCTAATATTTACTTTTCCAAGCTTATAAAAAATTTTGATTTAATCTGATTCTATGAGATTTTTTTTCCTTATAAATGTTGTGTAATACATTGTAAGTTATTACGCAATTTTACGTTTATAATTAATTTATTGGTAATTCATTGCAAACATGAGTGTTCTAATATTTTTTTTTTTTATGTTATTTAACGTCGCTCTATTTATGCTGCCAGGGCTAATCAGCGACGGAGGTGAACGTTACGAGTGAGTGTTGTTCTAATATTTTATGTATATATATAATTTTAAAGTCATTCCGCTCTGTTCATAAAGCTTGCGCTTACAAAATATTGTATATATTTTTGTTCTTATTGCAGAAATTGATCACAAATTATTACAAATTCAAAAGGTAATTGAACAAAAAACTTTTTGCGCAAAAAATTTTTACAGATATTTTGGTTTTTGATTAAAACAAAAAACTAGAATAAAAATATATTTTTCGAAATTGAGTATTACGTAGAATATGTGCGAAACAAAGGTGTGCTCTTTCAAAAAGTAATTAAGCGTATCCGATTAACCCGGAGAGAAAGAAAATGCGCGAGAGGCACAGGGAAATAAAAGAAAGCTAAACATGATCGGATAAACCGCAGCAAGACATTAAAAATTCAGTACCACGAGAAAGGAATATCCGCGAGTAAAACTCAGGAATAATTACCGCGAGTCGAACACGATGAAAGAAAAACAAAAGACGAAAAAAAAATGAAAAATGAAGAAACTAATCGGTCTCCGCCATCCTCCAATCAATCGTTCAAGTTCGCTCACGAGCTTTTCGCTAGGCTCCCACGAAAGCGTAAAGAAGCGCCGATTAGAGATATATCTGGCTCGCGTGATTCAGAGGTAGGGAGAGAACGCGTTTAATGGCTGGTACAGGCCGCCGCCTTGTTCACTCAGTACATTCCCCGCGCAATTTACATTTGCTCCCGGCGCGTGAGAAAGCAAAGCCCGTGCTTACCATCCTCCTCCACCACCTCCTCTTCCTCCCACCCTTCTCTTTGTATCTATCCGATAGTAAGAGAGATCGACCGATCTCGAGCAACGCATAGGGCCATTGGGTATCAATTGGGCGCGGCTCATTCAAGGAAAATTCACGCGGATCGTTACATCGAGGGTGGTGATGCGCGCGATGACGCGATGTAATTAATTACGATTTTAAGTGGGATTGCCTGGATTCGCCTTGTTGTTTAGCGCGTTACCGTCACTATCCATTTCTAATCAACTTTATGACCGTTGGTTCGATACGTCCGAATCAATAGATTTTATGTAATTCTGCTAAATTTGAATTTCAAATTACTGTTTTCATTTATGTATTTTTATTTAAAAAGAAATATTAATATTAAATGTACGACGTGGATATTAGACCTCATCCAAAACGATCGATCAGCACATCCTTGACAAGCGCATAGCATCTAGAACAATAAGCTCATTACTATTCAACTATGTAGAACTTAACATGAAGAAGAGGATCGAACAAACGAAAAGGAAAAAAAATTATAACAATATCAAGTATACGATAAAACAAGTACCTCTCCTTTTGTTTATCCTCACTGGACAACTTGACCTCGATAATATCTTTGAACTCGCGTGGAAACGTTCCCGCGAGCAATAGATCGTAGAACGATGTTGATCCTGATCTTCTCATGCACCACGAATTCAAAGTGTAGCTCCTATCTTAACTTATATATACGTATATACTGCGAAGGTGTAGGCCTCGAGAACGCCAAGATATCAAAGGTGAATGGGATGCGATCATCGAGGAAGACGCTTGTCTACACATTTTCAAAACTATGCGGATGTTTGATTATGCTTTGTACGTAAATATCATACTGGTATTTTCTTCATTATTACACTTGATTAAGTTATATTCGTAAGTTATAAATATAATATTGTAAAATACGTAAATATGGGATATACCTGTAGAATCGCGAGAATATTATCAGTTAATTTTTTTATTGTTTAACGGATAATCTTGGATTTAAGCCAAGACAATTACTTCGTTCATAGAGATCTCCCCGATGACTCGACGATGATTAGCTTCGGTAAAATAAGGAAAAAATTACTTTGCCGTAGTAAAATGAGGATGGAGCGAGAGTGAACTTTGTAAATGTCTACAAAGATGCCGCGGGTATATAAAACGTACATTTACGATTATACGAAGATAAAAGTTTTTATCGAAGAAAAACTATTAAATTTTAAAATAACCATTGTCTATAATTGATATGTGTTTATTTAACCTGTACTCAATCATTTGTTTTTACAGGTGAACTTTGCTCAAATGCGAATCCTGTGAGAATTATTCATTTCGATTTTTGCGTCCAAACCTCTTTCAAAACAATACGCAAAATTTTACACCGCTATCCGCATTGTTATTAACTGAGAAAAATTTCGTAAGAAAAAAAGCGGTTAAAATGCTTTCTCGACGATATAACGAAGTAAGTAAAATGATATATGCCCGTCTTGGCCATCGTAATTACTATCAGAAAAAGTAATAAATTCATCGTTTAATATCGTGTCGTAAATAACTTTAAATTAAACATTACATTTGGAAAAATTTCACCCACGTTACGAAAGTGACATGACAACGCGAAACATCGTAGGAAAGGAAGAAAATTCAAAAAATTAGTGTTATCAACCGTAGAATTCATATTTCTTCCGAGGGCATTATTTATCGGAGTGTATACTGCGCGTATATACATATAGCGAGGGGCGCATCTCCAAGAGAAGAACGTCGACGATATAAAACCTTAATACAGAAGCGACGAAACGCGAAGGTAGACGGAAAATAATGGAAAAGGAGCGAACGCAACCCCCGTACATTTCTCGAAATAAAGCCGTCGGCGAACTTCGCAAACGAGCTTTCCGTCTCGAGTCTTGTGAAAAATGGCGGAATCAAAAGGAGCAACCTAGCCGACCACCTGTGGGTCTTTTCCGCGCTTTTCTCTCACTTTGAACGTAAAGAAAAAAAATCGCAGTATATAATGTACAGATATATGTATATATACGGACAACTCGATCGTCGATAAATTATGGTCAGTTCCTTTCGGTGGATTAACAAAGATTAAGTTATGAGTAGTGCGACTATAAACCTGGGTCATTTCAAGTTTCGTGAGATAGAGCCACGTACTTTACCGGACGCTCATTTTCTGAAGAAGTTCTTCCTAGATACTTGGTTTTAATGATACTTTTTAATGATTGAGAAGAAACAAGATTTTTTTTTCTTCTTCTTTTATCATTGCAACTAAGGTGATAAAAAAGTTTATGAATTGTAGTTAGAGTTTACGGACTCAGTTATTTTAACAATCGTATAAGGAATGATACAAACGTTCCGGTAAGCAATAAAATTAATTTGTTTACCTTTTTTCGTTCGTTCGGTGTTATAACTTTCCGTGTGATTCGGGATCCGTCGATATTCCAATGAATTTTACGACTAATAATTCAAACCTGCATCGTGTTTATTTGAAACGTCGTTTAAAAATGTCTAGTTTCATTTATTTATTCTCAGTTCTCTGTTATATATGTATGGCTATAATTAATTAAATAAAATTTATACATTCGTTTATATTCATTTAGCTACTAGGTTGGTGCGCTAAATTCCTTAATTTTCTACCGTTGAGTCGGTTAGAATGAATAATTGAACCTGCTCCAATTTTCTCACGTCTTGGAATATATATTTTTAATCTCCTTCTAAGTGGTGAATAGTAAAGCTTGTAAGATTGTATTTTGTATTAAACGTTTCGGTTTTACATTTTCTTTTGTTTTACATATAAACTAAATAGCATTGTAATATATTATTCTATATTTAAAATAACGACTTTTACTGTGTTGCGTATGAAATTTTAGTCCGTTACAAACTCAAGCATCTAAATCATCCTTTTCATCTCTTTCATTTTCTTCAATGTATTTTGTTATTCCAATAGAATGAGAGAGAGAGAGAGAGGGATGTAGAGTGGGAAAGAGAGAGAGAGAGAGAGTGAGAAGTGAAATTTGCACAAATAAGACAAACGAGACGGGAAAAGCTTTTTCGCCCCCACTTCTCTCACTAGCTCTTTTCTGTCTTTCTCATTCTCCTATTTTCCCAAGCAGCTGTCGCCACTGAGATGCAAATTACGAGAGTATTCACGCTCACTTCTGAATTATTTGTTCCTGCATTCATCTCTTTTTCCCTTCACCGCTGTTAATCATTAGGTACTAAATGAAGGTACACTGTATTTGTTATACAATTTAATTAAAGTAATTAACTAATATTATCATTTAATACTTTACGGAATCATTACGGAGGATTTCAATAATAAACCGTAAATTCGACTAATATAAATGTTTGAATGGACTATTGTTTAATAATTATACATGAACTTTTTTTTCTATAAATTTAAGATATTTCGGTAATTTATTATAGGTAATGGGTTGGTTAACTTTAGAAAAAGTTACCAAACGTTCCATAGTTGGAAAGTTAATTAATTTTCTTCCTCGTGACTTTAATTGATACTGTTATTCAACATTAAATTGCAGTTAAATTTTTGGGAAAAAATTCATTGTTCAAAATTAATTTACGCGAAAACCTATAAGTATTCTCGGGCAGTTGCCAATTATGAAATTCTAAAATGATTCATTCGAATGTAAAGAAACGTATAGTTCAACATTGTTCTAAACGAAAGCATTCGAATGTTCTTTTATAGAATGATTTCCAATATCTGGTACAGTTGCGAGTCGAAAAAGATACTAACAGAAAAGGAACGACAAAAGAGAAGTAATTTCGAATTTAAGTCGAAGAAAAAAAGAAGAAAGATCATTTTTCGTGGAGAGTATAAGGGAGAAATACCGAGGAAATGAAGAGAAGGTTATATATAGGTGAAGAAGCAAGGAAGGAGGGAAAGAGGGAAAGAGGGAAAGAAGCACGCGGAAATAAAGAGAGGGAGAGCTGGAACCACGATCCGTAAAATTCCCGTGGAAGTTACTTCGGTTTTACGGCTCACCGTAAACATCGAGCGAGGGTGGAGGAGGCGACGAGGATAACGTCGTCCCCGCACGGTTTTACGACGGTGTGTAAACGGATCGGTAGATTCCATCGGGAATAATTTCCGTTCGACGTGTGCGCGCGGGGACGCCAAGGAAACAAAGGTGTACGCGGCTTCCATTTCTCGCGAGACGCACACCGGAAGGAAGACACAGCCGTGATTCCTACCATACATGTATGCCCACGTACCAAGAGAGATGTGACTAGCTCGTTACTCATTTTTCCGCGGTATGTATGTATATGCGCGACGAGCGGACGAAAAGACAAACTCTAGGGAAACGAAGATGGGGGGTTATATATCTCCATGTAGAATATCTTGAGTTAGGCTTTTCTGGAATTTCAGACAAGTTCAATATTGCATGTACATGTCGTAGTAGCTTTATTTAATTCTCTCTAATTAACACATCTCCATCTTAAAAAAAACAATTGATTATGTTAAATAATATATTATTTTTAATTCATACAATAAACAATATAAAACTACGTTTATATATCTAAAAATTGCATATAAAACTAGTCCGAAAGTTTTTGAAGGAATAACTTAGTGATTTTAATTTTACGTATAAGACATTTCGTAACGCGTTTTCTTCACGAAATTTTTCTACCTCGTATAAATTTCAAGATATTTGAATTTTTGATAATGCAATTTCACATTGAACGACTGAAACCCAAGCCATTTCTAACCTACGTACGAAAATTTCATTCAAATCTAGTTCTACCAAGATATCGTCAACAAATTTAAGGAAGGTCTCTCACGACTAATTTAATGATATGTATATATACACACACACGCCCAAAGAGTAAAATCTGGGACAAGTTAAATAAGGATGCGATACATGTTCGTATAAAAGATGCAATAAGTTAGCCCGTAACGTAAATAAAAAGTCGATTCAACGAATTATGCTTTTAAAGTTATATAATTAAAATTTCTAATTGCAACAATTATTTGACCGATCTGAACAATTTATATTTTTCTGCTCTTTGGATAAAATTTATATATAAAATAGATTATTTGTAATATTTTTAAACGCCGTATACGTTTTAATGTGATTTATAAAAGATTCTTAAAGGCTTAGTGAGTAATTATTTTAAGAAGCGAACGGTTCAAATGATAAATTACTTTTAAAACACTCTAAATTATAACTGAAAATAAATTACTATTAACGTAAGAAATCTTGTACATACATTAACGTAATCTAATAGTCTTCTAAATGTATTTCTATTACCTAGTATAACTAGAAAAGTTTCACAACTTTAAGTTAATGATTTTAATAAAGTTTGTGGATGAGTTTTATACAATTAAAAAGTCGCAATCGGCATATTTTCTCCTTTTGGGTTAAGAATTTTTGAATAAGCAAGATTCTAATTAAAGTAAGCAGACATGATAATTCTGTATCTTATAATCAGATTGTAATTGTAATGATTAATATATATATTATGAAAGATAACTTACAAATTATTATTTGATTATCGTTATTAAATTAGAATAATGTTCACATTTTATAGGCGTCGAAATCTATAAAATTCAACACACATTTTAATCTAAGAACACTTATATGCACACGAATGCACTGATCACTTTTCGACATTATGGATCGTTATTTATTTAATTTTCTCTCTCCCTCTCTCTCTCTCTCTTTCAACCTCTCTGCATCTAGATATTGCCATCTCCGTCTCTCGTATCCAATTAAGGCAAGTTGAGATCGCACGCGACGGAGGTCGGTTCTAATCAAGCGAACAAACTTGGCTGCCGCGCCCGATTTGACTGTGCGCGCATATGCTAATCGGCTCCTTCATCTCCTTAAAGGAAAGTTGATTGTATTAGTTTAGCTATGGTTCTATTGCTGTCGCTCATGTTCAATGCCGTACAAGTCGAATTATTTTTCAACGTATGAACGAGTGTGCAAGAATTATATTAAATAAAACGGTTAGAAAGTCGTTGGGTGTCTATCGTGGTATTGTGACCACCATGAAACTTGATTTTTCGTTATACATATATATTCACTAAACAGACAATGGAAAAATCTGTTTTTCAAAGTCTAAAAATAACGATAACAAGAAAGGAGTCGCTTTAACAGGATGTATATCGTTTGAAAAATAGACGTGTAATCAGTATCATTTAATTCATTCGTTCGGACATCATTCTCATTAATACAAAGATCCACGCTCCAAAGATCAAAAGCGTCGTATAGACAAAACGTTCGAGACCACTTATCTTCCAATAGAGTGCACCGAGCAGTATTTACATCGGTACATTTTAGGCAAACGAACGAGCACAACAGGTAATAACGTAGTACCGATCATCAACTGAACGTACCAACAACTTGACGGAGCTTACGGTGGAAAGAACAAGAGGGGCATCGAGTCGCTCGCCAAATCTGTTCCTTCTATGCAATAATACGCCTATTCACGCGTACCTCGAGACCGAGTGTGGCGTGGGTGTTTATATTGTACGGCTCGTGTCCTCGTAGAGGCGGAAGAAACCCGCTGACCATAAAGAAACTAATGGGCTCGAAGTTGCGCAACGGAAAGGAGAACCTTTGACGTTGAGTATGTATGTATGTATGTATGTATGTATGTATGTATGTATCGAGAAAGGGGGAGAACTCGACGGTGAATACATAAGCCTCTCGAGTGAAAGCGTGAGAGACGATGTCTGGATACCTTTTCTCTGATTTACCTATCTATAGAAGCTTTTGCGAATCGAGCTTTCACGGGGTGCGAATATCTACCATTTTTATAATGTCAATATTTTGTTGCATTAACAATTGGAATATCGGTTGTGTGCTTGCACCTATCAATTTTCATTTTTAACTTTCGGAACATTTGCAAATGCTGTCACGAACATAAATTAAATGGAAATTATTTAAAACACCGATGCACTTAAAGTTAAATAATAATTCAAATTAAACTATTATACATCTAAGATATATATTACTTAATTGTAGATTACGCACTCTTTTATTGACTATAAATTTATTCAAATATTTAAACTAAAAAAATGAAAAAGATCAATACATAAATAAAAAACAAACAAATCGCAACGAAAGAGTAAATACTAAAGATAAATTTACACTAGTTTTTGGAAATAATCAGTTTTACTTAATTCCAAAAATATCATGGCTCGAAAAAAGTAGAAATTTCAAAAATTGAATAAATGATTCATGAGAATGTTAATACTGTAACCCATAGAAAACCGGTGTACGTATAAAAACATAATTCACGTATAAAATTTACAAGATACGATAAAAAATCAAAATGTTCTGTGTTTTTACTTCCACTCATTTTTTATCTTGATATAAAATAGTTATCAAAATGAAAATCGATTCAAAACGTATGCATCCGCGCGTAACAAATATTACGCGAAACAGATAAAAATTTACGTATAAAGACAAGAGTATAATATATATCTCGATTACATCATACCTGCGCTCATCTTTATTATAAAATCGTACTTGACACGTATAACATTTTATTACCCATCCGAGTACACAGATATTAATAATCATATATACGAATTATACTCCGTAAGATACACCGCAAAAACCTTAAACAATTATACGATTCACTTTGATAATACAATCGATAAATGATGTTTCGAAGTGCGGAAAAAAATCTTTGGTTGCGTAATAATCCTTATAGATGCTGCACAAAATTCACAAGACAACGTATACCTTTTACGTATGTATGTATGTATGTATGCATCATTGATATAAACATGGGCGTAGGTGGACAGTTGAGTAGCCAATGGCATTTTTTACATTACCTTATTGCGAGAATATAACGGCATCGTAAATTATAGCCTCTCACGATTATCTTTGTTTCCGCGTATCAAGATCCTGACGTTTATAGTTCGATGAACATACACCATTATTATTATATAAGGATGTAAAAAAAATATATGGTTGCAAATGTGGGACTCCGACTTTTATTGATAGTGCAAAAATGTGTACTTTCAAATCGGACACGGTAGAGATGTTACGTTTCGAAGGTCTTTTTTATATTCCGGCGAAAAAGTAGTTTAATGCATTGTTTAACAATACTCCTTTTACATTTGAAATAATATTGTATTATACATTTTTTCTTAATTTTTAAAAACTGATGGCCCATTTAAAATAAACAAAATATTATATTAATACGGTGAAAAGATCCTTTACATATACACACATTTGTAAATAGAGACGTACTCAAAAAAAAGTGTGCGGGTTTAGTTTATTCATACAAATTAATATTTAAAAAGTAAAGTTAAATTTTATTTCAGCTTTTCATGTGGATTTTACTTTTCATTGAACTAAAAATTTAATTACCTTTTTTAAATATTTTTGCAATTTCAATGTTTTGCATAAAAAATTTAGCAAACGACAGTGCGAAAAGTTAGTATTATAAAAAATAAATAAATATAAGAAATAAAAACGAACATATAAAAAAATATTAATAACATATTTAGAAATGTCAATATACAATTAGAGTTTCTCTAACAGTGATTAGAGTGATTAACAGTGATACTTTCAATTAATATTATTAAACAAGGATGTATAATCGTAGTGTAGACAATTTATAGAGTACTATTAGAATGAGTATTTACAAGAGCCGAAAAGGTATAATACCCTAAGCAAATATTTAAATGAAGGGGTTTAGGTTTAGAGACATAATTTTAAAACAGCAAACAGGAAGGAATGAAATCCATGTAGATGATTAACTTGATAATCAAACCGTTATAGTCGTCGACTAACAAACAGACCGACAACGAGTCATCGTCCTCGAGGGTAAACCCTACGAAGCAAAAGAAATCGAATCATAGTCGTTACACACGTTAACTTTTCATTACTGCGCCAGAACCCCTCTGCACGCGTAATGACATTGCCCGCGGCGAAATCAGTGTCCAATCACAATCGTATACATATAAAAGCCGCGGGAAACACACATATACATATATAAAGGGGTTCGATCGATGGAGCCCATCGGACGCTACGTGACAATTCCGCCAACTCGCGTACATATAACGAGACGCGCGCGTGATTTCGCTCGTGCGGGGACTTTATACTCCGAGCTGCGAATACGGATTTTCGATTGATACGCTTGGAATTTAGCTTTTGAGTTCGAATGTGGTGATTCGATGTCAATAAGGTGGACATTTTCACGGTAAAATTGATGGTTTTGGATTCCTTCTCACAAGAATTGTCTTTTATTGGTTCATCGATTTAATGACGTTTCATTTTTTTTTCCTCTTTTTTTTCGAAGGAGTGCGAGGGTGATACTTTGGAAAGTGGGTTATCGATTGTCACCTATTTTTCAATGGATATTATTTTATTATTTTACAAGTTGATGGGATAAAGTGCATCGAGCAGTACTTGAAACGTTCAAGACATGCACGTATAAACAAAAATTTATTTATTATTTAATGTTGATCTGCCATGAATCGTTCAACATTTAAAATAATGCCGGTACGATCGACCAATATTTCGATATTCAATGTACAGCGTAAAGCGTATCAGATTTATTATTTGAATCATCAAAACAAATTTTTAGTTCGTCTGTTCTAATTAAAGGTTGATTAATTTATCGATTAAATATCTTCCATTAAACAAAATCCATAAATTCTATAGAATATTATTATAAATGATTTGAAGATGATGGAAATGAATACTAGAATATAATGCACGAATAATAAATTTGCGATTCGAGTTAATATTTCTACTCTATCAAAGCTTTGATGGCGTACTTCATTTCAAACATCAATCTATTCAAAATGATAAATTATATTCGACTATAAAATATAAATTATTGTGTGAATGGCTTAGTAATTTAATTAATCTAAATATTAAATTTTACTAACAATTATTACAAAAGTACACTCTTTCATTTATACGATTTACCTTTCTACTTTACCACACGTGTTCAATATTTTCCAGATTCGAATTTCCCCTTGTTTTACAAATAGAATATATTTAAATCTAAGTATGTACGATTACTTGATATTTAAAAAAAATTTAATTTATTATTTTTTTTCATAAAGTTTATTAGTGAAAAATATACCGATTATAAATCTAAAACTTAAAAAAAAATAGGGCGAAACGAACAATTTGATAAAATTTTGTCAATTACGATAAGTGAATGATTTGCTCGAAACCTAATTTTGTTTCTGCATCCGACAATAGTACATCAGCCTAAGTAGAAATAAGAGATATTGGCAAGATTCCAACGAGGGTAAGTTAAGATTGTAATAATTTAACGTTTGATGCTTCACCGCAGATAAACATCAAGCGCACAAGCCAATGATAAATCATGAGTTAAAGAAAAGTGACTTGGATGCAAAAGCTTGTGGGTGTTCAAGGTGAAAAATGAAAAGAAAAAAAAGAAAAAATAAAAAAACAATGTGTGCGTTGCGCGGGTGTACAAGAGACAGAAGTGCCGAGTACATACCTTTATGTATATACGTATATACAGTGAAAGTCGTTTTGCGAACCGGTTGTCAGCGAGTCCACTGTAGTTTGGAACGGATCCAGAAAGGGAAACAACGTCTGCCATTCGGTAGACGACGTAGGTATGTATACGATCGATTCTCATTGTATCGCGTGTACACTTCACGCGTCGACTCTTCCAACGAGCCTTCGGCTATACCAATTAATTCCTGTTTAGTTCGTTCAAGAGTTAATGAGCTTTGTCGGATGGTATATACAGAAATATTCCGTTTTAGGGGATATTCTTTGTAGCCAGTTGAATTTTTAGATCGCGTGATCCTCTTGTCAATGTCTCATTAAGTTTCTGAAATTTCCTCAGTTAATCAAGTTGAATTACGGTATCTATCAGTAAAATGTTTCGATAAAGTAAAATTATTTATATTTTTTTTCATTATAGTGTATTATAAGTTTCAAGAACATTAATTCAACTTTATCAATATTTGTTTCGACCTGTATACTCATCCTTTTTATTCTATCGTTGTAATCGCTTTTGCTACATAACATCGACTCGTTTTTTGCTGCTTCATTTATATTCCGTCAATTTTTTTGCGAACCGACACCACTGCAAAAACTTGCACACCTGTTGATAATATTTGAATAGCGTATGTTGATAATATCATGATAGCTGTGTAACCGTGTGATGATAGTATAATTTCTTTTACGTAAAATATCGATATCAATTTGACGCTTAGGAGTTATAAATGCGTATTTTAAATTTTAAAAACTGCATTCGATTTTTCGTATAAGAGAGAAAATAGTAGTAAAAAATTGTATTTATTTATAATTGTGAAATAATTAAAAGTTACCCCTTTAAAATTGACACATGGTGGTATACGCAAGGAGAACTCGCAAGGTGAATTTCAACGCGTTAAAAGGAAAAAAAATCCAAGACGCTTATGTAGGAAAGAGTAAAAGAGAGGATAGGAATGCAAGCGTGCTCTACTAGTCGAGTACCAAAAGGCGCAAAGCGCAAACCACTTGTTGCTAAAGGCTAGGGATTGCGATTAGAAGAGCGCACGAGTCTATTTTTTCTCTCTTTCTTTCTCCTTCTATCTCTTGGAGTTCTTTCGTTGCCTTGCATTTTTTGCTTACGCGCCTTTCCACCTTTTTATCTATTCTTTGTTTCGCTTCTTCCGCAAGCTCAAATCTTTTTCCTGGCCGCACGTACTTCGTTGTTTCAAAGTTTGCCTTTTTCCTATACGGATGTCTCGATAAGGATGTTGCGTTTCACTTTTTTTTCCTTACTCTTTCTCTCGAGCTTGTTTGTAGAAGAAAAAAAATTCGACTTTTTATCGGGGTTTTCTTGTTGTTAATGCACCGAGAATATGTTATTTCTGGATTGCTTGTGTTTACTTTGTTCTGAGGTTCAGTTGTCTTTCCTTGTCTTTACTATACTATATATACACTTGTTCTATTGTATTATATAAAAGTACATTTTAAACTGTTTTTGATTTTTTATATATTATATTAAAAATATTCTGTTATTAAAAAATAACCTGTTTTATTAATGAAAATTATGGAAATTTTCATATTTACCATGATTATAATACAAAACTTTCATTTCAAGCCAAGTTAAATTTTTAGGCAATTATTAGCTAATTTTTATGAAGGCGAGTACTTGTTCATAAAATATAGAGTACTAAAAATAAAATTTTATTAAATAAGAATACATTGTGACATTACACATGTATAAATAATTATAATATATGCTTTTGACAATACACCAATTTTGATGTATTTTTAGATTATATTCATATTGAAAGAAAGAGAAGAGTCGAAGCTTTGTATTATAAATATTACATTTTAAAATATTTTAATGATTTACATTTTTATAAATATTTCATGTTGATTTTTGTTAAATATTACCATTTCAAATTATATAATGTTTAACTAATTTTTTATGATATTGAGCTCATAATTAACTTAATTAAATTAAGTAATTTTTAATATCTTAACTAAAAAGGTTAGTTAATTTTCATAGCAGTCAATTGAATTGAGTAGTTAGTATTTAATATATAGTGTATAGGTATGTTTACCATTTATAGAATCTTATGCATAAAAATTTTACTCGTTTTACTATGTAAATTTTCTTTGTTCACCGGTAATAAATAAAAATAATTATCAAAAGTGAATTAACTTTACTCATTTCATCTGAACTTTACAACATTTTTAATAATAACCCTCTCACATTATGATATGCATCAGATTTTAGATAAATAATTGTGCAAAACAATACGTTCGATTTCAACGTTAAATCAAATGAAATTTATAAACAACAGAAAAATAATATATTTAAAATGTCAATAAAATGTATAATTCGTACAAAAGAATTCATAAAAACGTTAGTTTACACGTACTTTGCAAAAATTGTTATTCTACTTCGTTTACCCATTAAAATCGCAGCTATTATCTGGAATATTCACTTCACTTATATTTTTAAACCTTAATTTTAGTCATTATTCTTAAAGATTAAATTTAGGTTTAAACTCTTCCTTATTTATTTAAAAAAAACAACAAACATTAGTAATCTTCCTGCAGTGAAACTGAAAATTAAAATAACGAAAGCGCGTACAAACTTGCTTTTGAAAGTATTCTTCGATTTTCTTGGGAAGGTTGCGAAGTCAGAAAAAAAAGAAAAGAGAAGACGAAAAAACACAGCCGTCACTTTCCTCCTTACGCTTGTACGATTAGTCTGCAATTTTGCTGGTGTCTTGGCTCGAGGCTACTAGGAGCTTCACTTTAAAGAGTTTTGAGGGAACGAGTCTTCGGACACTCGTCAGTTGCAAAGCTGCTTAGAACCCTTCAACGCAGCAACGCGATAAATTTAACGCGCTCGCTGAAATTTCCTTCTCGGTTGGCCTTAAACTTCATTTTCCTACGGTTTTTCTTTTTGTTTTTAATCACTCGTGTGGCTACTTAAACATCCACAAGCGTGTTTACCACAGTATAATACATTCACGTATATTTATTACTTGACCAACTACAAATTTACCGCGACATCCAAATTTTTTGATACAGTCAAGATTTTCTGTAGATATATCAATTTAAAAATTAACATAGTCCAGAAGAAACTCTCGTATTTGTTCTTCACGAAATATTGAGTTTGCCAACAAAATCCTGCAGACAACATTATAATAAAACGCAATACGAATGTATATTACAAAGGAAATCAATAGAATTTAACAAATGAACATAAATGTGTAAAATTTAATGAATATCATGCATTATTTAACACGATATTACATACACCCATACACACATACACAACGTACACCGCGGAGCTCGTGAAAATATACAGTCCATATTAAAATTTACATCCAATCTCGCAAAGTTCATATAACGTTTAATACACGAAACCGGCTCATTTGTTCCGCGAACGCATAAACTTTCTCTCCCACGCTACGAGGAGAAAAAAATCCGTATATTTGTGGACGTATTCAAGTTACGCGTGTGTGCGATATAAATAATAAAAAGAAGAAAAAAAATGGTCGCGTAACCATAGCGACAATTACAGGATCCTGGCTCGCATTATCCGAGTACGACGGTATTTAAATCTCGCGGGTTGTACGTAGATGGAATAAGTAGCGACGTAATAGTAAATATTTGATCTCCCCAACCATTCATTTAAGGATAGATTTATCAAACGAGATAGCGTCGATACTTTATACCCAGGGTCGCATTATAAACGTTCTGGCCAATAGATGAGGACATAAATACGCTCAGCAATTCATATATCTTTTGCACTGGTCAGCAGGGGCTGCTTATAAATGCACGTCCTTGCGTAAATGTATGTGCAGTACACAATGTATACTGCGTGTATGTGCAAGCTCCGGAACACTACATATATATATGTACATATACATATATACATATAGATATACCAATTCCATTTCCCTATAGAGATGGACCACGCAATTGCATGTATAACGTATTGCACTGCAATGTGTTGCGTACCTCTCTAATGATCCTTTCTACTTATGTTTAAATACGTTTTATAGAAATTGTGTCGCATTCAAATGTCCGAATGTTCAGTGAATTATTAAAAATCTCTTTTTGTAAAGTGTTCGCATTTATATATATTAAACGAGTTGCATACGATTTAAGCCTCTGTTGGTTAACAGGTTTAAATAACAAATTTAGAAAATGAAACTAAACCAGAGGTAATGAACGTTACACGAACCTTGTGGCGTACAATGCTTACATGCGAAACTCGTGTAAGAGCCCTGGCAGCACCATTCTACACAGTGAACGTATATATATAAGCTACATCCGCAGAGTTTCATGTAGTAATACATTATACGCTTAAGGATTCCTCGGGTTCTTTGTTCTTAAACTTTATTCAAATACAAATAGATCATATTATCTTGTTTTACCTACACTATCCTGCGGTATTCAATCTTTTGTTTCATCACTTGGTCAATAAAATCTTAGACACTATAGACGCTTTGTGTATATTTTACACGCGGACAAAAATATTCAATCGAAAAGTACTATATTGTTTAGTAATCGAGACGCTTGTCTGTCAGAGTACATAAAATACTATATTATGTACTCGATTTTAATACAAATACATTAACATTTGATATAAATACTCGTAAATTTAGTATAACTTTTCTTCAGAACTAACTTTTAATTGTACATATTTTTTAATATACATACATATAGTACTTTAACTAAATTTCCGTCCCAGCGATTTTCCATCAAAATTTCAATGAATGTCCTTTATCTTCTTCAGACTTATTATTATTTATATACAAAATATGTTTTTTTATATAACTCACCTCACACTTCTTTGTTATTTCTTCATTTAAAATTATACATAAATCCAGTATCTCCGATATGTCTCTCTCTCTATTATTAAAAACAAGAGTACGGAATGAAAACGATTAATTTGAAAATAATAAATTTATTGCAATGCGGTTAAATTAATGTAATATTTTTCTCTCGTATTTTAACTATCCGTAAATTTAATTAATTTCGTAGAATTCAATTCATGGAATATCAAAAATAAATTCAATAAATTATATAACAGAACAATCCAACGCTGTGTTTCTTTAATATTCAAATTAACAAAAGGCGCTAACATATATCAGAGGTAGTTATTAAAAATTAAGCTTTCCCGCAATATACTTAGAGAGTAACCGATACTCTTAAGTAGTAATTAATAGTACTTACGGAAATATAACACGAAAAAGCCAATATTTTACATGAAATATGATTCATTATATAATTCTATTAAATACTCTTACTGTAATAAAAGTTAATTGATTAAATTTTACGGAGAAAAAATATTTATTGAATTCAAAGATGCATGCACTCTTTTATCAAATATATACAAATAAATATATTTCGATAAAACTAACTTAATTATTGTTTTTGTACAAATCTACATAAATATACGTAAATAACGATATTATTCGTTAATATATACTGAAATTGATTCCAGAAAATGATTCAACTGTTGTTTCAGTTACATTCAATAATTTGTGCATTGAGTAAACTATTGTTATAGAGCTGTAAAATAATTTTTGACCCTAGGAGAGATGCAATACTAATCTCGATGATTCGCTTGTAAAGGGACCGACAGTCTCAAGCTCGAACCCTTGATCTCGCGGGCGCGCGTTCCCTTTGAAATAGCTCCTTGCGTTGTCCATGAATATACCCGTCCTCCTACGCGCTCGCTTCATCCTAACACAAAGCCCAGAGATTGCCATAATTTGCCTTTCTCGCGATTCGGAGAGCACTACTATCCGGGAGAGTTGCCGGTTTAATCTTTCAACGTGAATGTATGCGGCTGGCATTTCGGGATAACGAACAACTCTACTGACCTGTCCAAAGACAGTTCGTATATGAATCGATCGGTTATACTATTGCAATTTCCCTATTCAAATATATACATTTTTAAGCTCTATGTAACTGTTAGTTTGTTATAGATTCAATCTACAACAACTCGAATCTTGTTCCGTATACATCATCAAAAAAAAAAAAGAAAAAACAAATGCGTTGATTTATCGGATTTGAATGACGGCTTAGTCATAAACTTATCATACTGAATCCTGGAGGTAAAAAGAAGAAGCGTAGACAGTAAAGGAAAAAAAAAGCAAAAGTACACTCGGTCGCCGAGAAAAGTTAACTAGAGACGATAGAGATCCTTGAAGATCTCAAGACAAGGACCACTCAAGCCAGCACGGACAACGGCACGAAGAAGGAGGATTTTTCTAAGGAAAACCTTATCGATTATATCCTCTAGCCAACCTCTTCTGCATTATTGAAACTTGTACTTGAGAACCTAAAGAGAAAGAGTCTAAAGTTATTTATATCAATTTACTATTATAAATTATAAATGCAATAATTACTTAAACCCTCAACATTATAATAATAATTTTTTAACTCGAGTTTGTTATTTCCTTTTTGTTCGTTAAACTTAGGAAATAAAATCTCCTTGAAAAGAAATTTTATAAAAAAGATAAGATTGACGTTTTAGGTACTTAACAATCTTTTTATTTACATTATAAAAATTGCCATTAGCATTGACAAGTTATATTTATACAAAAATTTTGATTAAGAAATATTTATGAAATCTTTCTACGCAACAAAAATCTAATCCCGACGAATATGATAACAATATTATACCTTGAGTTTGTTCGTTTCGGCTAATACGAGTTGGAGTAAATACGATAATACTTGTAAAATAGTGTTAAGTCCAAAAACTCAATTCAAAGTTGTAGGGAGTTTACAAGAAAACGTTAAAGGAACGTTGATTAGCAACGTAACAGTTATAACAGATACTTCTAACTCAAACAAGAAGAAGAGCAATTTCGCATCAACATCGAAGTTGATAATGAAACAAATTTTCAAATACAAATGCAAGAATGAGATAAATAAAAGTAATTCTAATTAAAGAAAACCTCAAAAACTCGGAAACCTGTCGAAAGGGTTGGCAAGCTGCCATAAAATCAACGTCAAACGACGTCATACCATAATTAACTCTAACTATATTAATGAAAATCCTCGTCTCGACGTGTAAGCGCGCCCAACTTGTGTGCTTCGTATACGCGAGCTTAAATTTCCACGATAGCGTAGTATATTAATTCCGTCCAGTCGTTGCGATTAAAAAGTTTAATCGTTTACGTCGAGTCGAGTTTAACGCGCGTGCTAATGTCGTATTGTAATTAAAACGATTCGAATTTTCAGAGAATTGCTTGTTTGTATAAGACGAAGAGTGTGCACGTTCGTGACATTTGTCTTACTCGCAATCCCGTAGATTTTTCAAGATGCGAATCGGCTGGTTCTCCGATAAATTTGGGTATTAAAGTAACAATGCATAATCAAGTAATAATTATTATTAACTTCATCCAACCAGCCCTTATCCGAAAGTTGAAGCGACAAATCACTAAAATTTATGCTGATGCAAATTAAAGCAAACTTTTGGGCTTGATTGTAGCGCGACAAGCATCTTAAAGATAATGGCCATGCCGTAGCGACGACGAAGACGACGCGGTTACCCTACGTTCACCCTCTTGAAGCCTCCTAGTGGAGGGCTAGAAGCCGGGAGCCGAGAGCCGGGAGCCCCTGCCAGTTGGTACTTTATAAAAGCCCAACTTCCGACCCCAATGAAACTTTTGCGCACGAATGCTGGAGGGTGGAAGGGTCTTTACGGCAAAATGTTGTACACTCGCCGCTCGTTCACTATACTAAATGGATTTAATTTTAAACGCGTATTCCATGTTTTAGTTTGGACTTGCGTAAATGGTCTACCTCCCCGTTTTTCGCTAATGTGATCGACTGTTCTTTATATATATATACTTTCACTCGTACGTATTTAATGTGAAATTTTTATTACGGGATAACTTTACCAGACCGAATAAGAAAAAGTTATGTCTCATAAGCTACAACGTAAAATAAAAATAAAATAAATAAAAAATAAATACTACTCTAGAAGGAAACAGCTTCAATAATGTTATTCGTTTACTTCAAAAATAATATCTTTCATTTCTTAGTATTTATTTTAGTAGGAATTAAAAGATAAAAATATGACCAAAATTCAGTAAATGAACGTATTTAAATTGCACATACTCATTCACTGACGTTACTATTCCCTTAAAAAAGCTACTTTTTTACGCTAACATGGTTATCCGACCGGTTTAATTTTTTCCGCTAAAACCATGAAAAAATATATGAGATTTTAATGTATTAAAAATCAGAATATGCGGTAAAATATAAAATTCTTGTTTAAATAGTCACGAAAACGTGCTCTACTAAATAATTATGCTCAATTGATTATTTCTTAACCAAGTGATCATCACTGGAGAAGTCACCGTAATTATAAAATAATAAACTCTGTATTATCTCAATAGAAGAAACAATGATTGAGAAAAAAAAAAGTTTGTAAAGATGGTGGATATGTTGATTATAAGATTACAGAGTTTTTCTTCTTGCTTTGAAGTTATTAAAACGGATGAAAACTTTTAGTTTTGTTCGTTCATTTGTATAGATAATCTGAAAGTACATTTATATACATACACTTAAATGTAAAAGTATTAGTTGATAAAGTAGCATTTAAAACATTTCTATAAAATTGTACCATTTTTGATACAACTTGTCAAAAGGATATTAAACCAGAGCTGCGGCTATGATAAAGTGAGTGTATATTTCGGTATATTTTGTTGAATTTCAGATATATAAAAATATGAAATATGAAAAAGGAGCTACTAGAGTGAAATAAAAATCAAAGAAGGAAAGTATTTTTGTTAAAATTGTTGATCTAAAAAGTGGAACGTACACGAATACTCGTGTACGTGTATATCTTTTTTCCTACATAGACTACATAAAAGAAAAAAAAGCTTAAGCGAAAGAGGAAAATAGTCTTTATCAAGATGAAGTAACTGGTATCTATCAAAGTAGCGAAATATCAATCTCTTTTGTCAAACGATATATATATATACATATTTAGATTTATATTGTAGTTAACCAGTCCATAAAAACACGACAACATACATAATTTATATAACTGCCAATCTTTTCACACGAAATTTCTATTATTTTTAGTTATTTTTCATTTAAAATAAATTTTGAACCTGCATTTAAAAAAATATATTATTGCGTTGATCGAATATATTTGAGAAAGAGAATGATAACTGTAGTGCAATAAGGAAATAAGCATATTTAACAAAAGTGTAGAATAAATAAAGCGATAAGAACAAAATGTAAATACATTTGCCTTTCATCAATGTAAGCTTTCATCCTTTTTTTTCGAGATAATGAGCACCTCCTGCACGAAAGTATAGACATAAAACCTTACCGATAACATCTCATTGATTCGGCGTCGAATTCCTCTCAATAAAAACTTAATTTTCTCCGCGTGAAATCCTGATGTTGAGATAAGCACTTCGTGTCGACCAAATAATTACCGATTCTCGGTCGTACGTATAATACTTGGACATCTTTATGTCGAAGAAACCATACGACAAATCCCAAAAATAAGATCTCGACTTTTTCGTCCCCTTCTTTTATCCTCGAAGAAGAAACGAAAATCTAAAGGGTCGGGGATGCCCGACGACTTTGCGCTACTAAATCGTTGCCACGTTGCACTCGAATTTCCTTATCAACCGGGTCGATCGGTCAAAAAATCCATGAATATACAGTTTTCAATGCGAGCCGTTAGCCTCCACGTGTCTAGGGTTTCACCGGATATTGCTTTGGTGACGTTGACAACTTTTATGGGTTTTACGTTTATTTGAGTCCACTCGATCGATTATTTCGATTGGTTCAACTGCTTTTTTCCAATTATTTAATTGCAATAACTAAGTTTCGTTAAACAGTAATGACAATAATATTATATCAACTTTTGTTTCACAGTTTTTTGGTCAATTCTTTAAATTAATATTACTATAGATTTTAAAGGTTACTTTTTCTTGGATACAAGGTAATTTAAATTAAAAATGAAAACAATTTAAATTAAAAATGAAAACACAATATACGTGAAAGTCATACCTTTGTATAAACTATTGATTAAAATTAATAATTAAAATTTTTATTTAAAACGTTGTTTTGCAAACGATTGAAACTCACCTGCAAGATTCTCAATATACTCATACAAGTAAATTATGAAGCTCATAAATGGTTTAGAACACTTTATAGTATGCGGTAAATTGACTACATTTTCAAGTTTTAATGCTTCCACGCTGCTTTTATGTGGAAAAATATATATCTAATAAATTAGAATTGCAGGGATGGCATATATATTGAAAATTAATATAAAAATAACCAACTTTGGTAACTGTTTTAGTACTGTAAGTCACACTTGATGGTATCTGACAAAATAACATTTTTTTATTATACACACAGTTCCTTAATATAACGATAATATTATCATATATATTATAATAGTATTATTATTTTTTATGTATAAAATGCTATATTGAAACGTAGGTGTGTGATTATTTATAAATTTATTAGGGAATATCAAAGCTCTCGAAGAAAGTAAATGTCGAGTATATCCTATTAATCACGATATAGTGACCATAATTTTTACTGATAAATTTTTCCCTTGGAGATAATAAACAAACTTACTCCCATCGCTCTCGATTAATCCGAAAAATTATACACGACCGCGATCAAAGTGCCATTAACCTCAGAATATGTGCAATAACAATGGACTATACAAATGGACAAAGTTCCTCTTTTTTCTTTTTCTCTCTCGCACGAGATTTAATGATCCCAGGTTGCGCGATAAACCGATGTCGAAAGCACCTCTAATTGCCCAACTTGTAGTAAATTGTTATAATGATTGTAAAACAGATGTGTGAATTTTCCGGTCGAAGGGTGAGAAAATGTAAGGGAAATTCATGAAACTTTCCTTTTCGTCGTGTCTCGCACGCGTTTCGAGTCTCTTGGGATAGTCTGGACATGTTGGAGCTTAGTGTCACGTCGTTTTTACTTTCAAAAGTTAGATGGACGATGCTTTGGAGCTCTTTGATATGCATTATGCAGAAATGCGTGTGTCGGACGACTTGTTAAGGGAATAGAGATCTTTCACTTTTGATCCGTGTTTGGAAGAAAACTATGTTTGTGATACGAGTGACGGGCTAACTATGATCATGCAAGTGTACTGAGTAAACATTTATATGTAAGAAAATTTTCCGTTATTTACTTATACTTGTGCAGATCAAAGTAATTTACAGAACGCCAATTATATGAACGCCTTTTTTATGTAAATTTATTTGTCCTGAAATTAATGAAAAATTATTATGAGAAATATCTTTTAAATATTCTAAATATTTATAACTTTTAATTATTCCTTTATAACGTATTATGGTATATACCTTAATTAAAATAATTAGGTCGCATGTAAGTTTTGTTTTATTTGACATTTCAAAAATTTATAGAGATAAAGTAATTTTGAAAGTGCACCTGACACACGTTTATACTCGTTACTTTTATGAACTATGTATTTTATTATATAATGGACTGTTTAGTTTGGATATACGCTCATTTAATTTCCATTACAATCCCTATTATACAAGCGATGTAAAAAAAAACCTACAACAATAGTGTGCGTATATTTGTCTTAAGCAATTCCATTAAATTGCTGTAAATTGATGTAAAAACCAAAATTAGAATATACTTTTGCCGTGAACGCGCAGATAATTTTATAAACATACATTAAACTAGATTGGAACTAAATTTGAGGATGTATATTTCGGTCGTGTACATGCATATACATCATGCACGTTCACATGCAAATAGAGTGACATCGATGTTGAACTTTAGTCATGGATTTTTATAATCACACCTGGAGCAACGAGGAGACACGATGCTCATCTACAATATATAGAGTCGTAGGTATAGACGCACAAAGAGAGAGAGAGAGAGAGAGAGAGAGAGAGCTGAACATTACACTGAGGTTTCAAGTAAACCGCAAAAACAGTTAATTCCGAGGAATTGGATTAGCAACCGCACAATTATCACACAAATAACCGTAGCGCTAATTTCATCCTGACCTAATCTAAAGCTCGAATTTTCGTGTACTGCAAATGTTTGTGAATGTTAAGCATATATTGCTACACATAATCATCATCGGTATAGGACTTTCAAAGTGTCCGAGTGGATCGTTAGTTTTAAACCCCGCCGCTAACGCATTACTAACCAGGTTCTAATTTGTTTTGTTATCTCATTACGTTAAAAGATATACATTCAATGCTCGAGTTCCGTTAATATCCAACATAACGTTGAATTTAGATGTACATTTGTTTACCGAGTATCGTCAATTCTTGAAGGGAGATCTAGAAAAAGAAAAAGATGTAGCGCAATAATTACACTCTAACCCAGTGAAATGTTAAATCTGATATGGTTTACTATCGATCTTCGTGCTATAGATAACACCGTACTTCATTACAAATTCATGAATATACAATCTATTTTGCTCTCGCTCGCTCTCTCTCTCTCGCTCTCTGTCCCTCCTCCTCCTCCTCCTCCCCGCTCTCTATCCCTGCAGTCTCTATCTCTCGATAAGTAATTTTCATTCAATGTAGCTGGGTACAGCATGTGCTTATACCAAGCGCCGCTAATGAATTCCATAAACTCGTCTAGAGCATCGGATTAATTCACGTAGAATCATGGAAGATTGCAAGTACACATCGACGATAATTCAATGAGAGTAATTCGACTTTGCGGTGGTGAAACTAATGCGGATCGATCGCACTTCAATAAATTCCGATAAATCAGCGCAAATAACAAAACCCCGTCCTCTCCCTCCAGTACAATGAAGTGCAATCATATTTTCTGCCCTTTACCATCCTTCAATTGTGTAATAATATTGGGTACTTTACTCCATTAATCATATATTTACCTGTGAAAAAATTATCATCTGCAACAAGGTTCTAATTAATTTGGATTTTATAAATTTAAATGTAAACAGTATGTGTATATTTATTATTTTGACAGTATGACGCATTACGCGATACGCAAATAATATTTATTTTGATACATATTTGTATATATCTTATCGCGTTATCTTAATATGTTTAACATTTATGTATGTAAATGTTATTTAAAATGTTCTCTGGGTCTAATTATATTTAACGATTACTTTTATTACTGCAATCATTTATTAAATTATCTTCGTTACACAGGATCCTTTATATTTACTTTAATTGTATACGTACTTTATTTTATTGCACCGATGTGCAATCACAAAAAGAGATAAATTCACGTAAAATTAACTGGTTTTTAAAATGTGCGTTTCTTTTTATGTGCACATAGGTATGTATACAATTAAACATTTGTTCTATTTAGCGATAAAATAAAAACGAATTACGAGAACATTGCTCTATCGTCGTGATACATTAATTGATCTTTTTTAATGTCATAATTCAGAAAATTTTAGTCGCGCATTATGACGTAAACTTACATTTAGCAGGTTGAAGGAACATAGATTTAAGAGGTGGTATATATGAAATTTCGAGAAATAAAACGACAACTTTGGTAAAGGATAATACGAAATTGGATTTGACATTTTCTTACGAAGACTTACTACCGCGTCGTCGCTCTGCATAATAATCGTATCTCAAGGGGTCGCATGCGCATCTTCTTCTCTTTTAAAGATTAGTCACGTGACGAGGGAAACAAAAAAGAAATATATATATACATACAAATATAAACACACGTAACTCCTACCCGATGAATTATTTATGTTCGATTGGATATTAAGAATTTAACCTTAGTACGCTCGATTTAATTATATACATGTATGCGTGAAGTAACAGGGGAGGCAGTATTATTACATTACGCAATTTTGCGAGCACGTTCGTGGGTGTGTGTGTGGGCGCGGGCGTACTTTTTTACAAATCAAAAGTGTGCTTTTAGCCAATTTTCAAATTTAAATGGATTAATTTTGAATTAAATATGTGCATTACTCTAAGTGTATACCGTGTAAAATTAAATTTCGGAATACTGATCAGCGGATGATATTAAATATTAAATTGCTCATAAATTAATTTGAGGGTGTTCGAGCCTCTCTTTTTTATAATATTATTACACGAGTGTTAAATGATATAGACCAAGTTATTCACGCTAACGTTATTATTATAATTCAAATTTATAATTGCATTACACCGTTTCTTCTATGGATATATTTAACATTAAAATATTTAACATTTGTATTAAATTAAATGTATAATTTAATTCAATTACCTTCTAACAAAATTAATTATTTTTAAAAAATTATGTAATTAAGATTTTTTTTTATAAATTTAATTATTAATTGACTTTTTACGATTTCAGTGAGGTATATAATATTGATCTAATATTGATCACGATAATGCGAATTTAGAATTTGAATATAAATGTTAAGTTACGGTATAAGACGCTAGCAAGAGTAATAACAATAATAATTATTCATTAATAACGTGAAATTTTGTTCAATTAAGAAAGTTTAACCATCGACAATTAGACGGTCTAGGAAGATCACACACCGAATTTAAACCGGTCGCGAAGTGACCCACAGCATCTTTAACGGGTTATAGCTATTAGCATCTCGATTACGTCATCGATGATCACGAATTAGTATTATCATCGATATTACCACCATCGTTACCATAATCACCGAAGCCAACATTGTGCTTGCTTATATATATGCGCGCGAGCTTCTCCCACCGTGATTCGAGAATAACCGCTTGTGTTATATATTACCTCAGTGTATATATATGTATATCGACGTATAAAGCAAATCGACTATACCTCACGAGAATCTGCAATAGGTCAAGTTTCCTTCGCTTAATAATTAACAACGTATAATTCCCTTCTAATCTCCTAGTATTTCTAGAATTTCAATAATATATGTCTGTATTCAGTGCATATTGCTCAAGGATCGCTATACGTATATTCATGAAAATGTTATTTTAAAAAAAAAACTAACAGAATTCGCTAGGTATAGTCAAGTTTACATAAAGTTTAATTAGCCATTTACAACGTAGAAAATTAGTTTTACTAAATAAACAAAAATTTTAGAAAGTTATAATGACGTTATTTTTGGTACATCAAAATCGTTGGTTATTCTAACAAATTTTGGTGAACTTTCTCAATTATATAGTTAAATAGATGGTTTTAGGAAAATTTTCACTGGACAGGTAGCTACGTTTTATTTACTTTTCGTTAAAAATGATCCAGCTAGTTATCTTCTTCGAGATTTATTTATTTTCCAAATATTTATATATTTTTAATTCGTTCTTTATTTTAGATGCTTTCAAACTTTGGGGATATTAATAATTTATAATATAGAAACGTTATAAATTTATTTATTTTGTAAAAAATGTAAGTATAAAATGAATAATAAATAAATTTTAATCTCCCTTTTTCATTTAAATCGTAAAAAATAAAAAAATTCAAATAAATATATTTAATCGTTTGTCAAAATAACTTGTAATTTCAGGAAATGTAAGGAAAACAAACGAAAATTTCTCAATAGTATATATAATAGAGCCCGAGCTAGAGATAAACGGGAATATGTTATCGAAATGAAAATTTCAAGCCGGAAGGGACACTTGCGAAAGCTCTAGAGGAAAGCGCGAGCGCGTTAATAAAACGGAGAGAGAAAAAAATGGCTTGGGTTTACGAAACGACGTTCAAAAAGATCGTCTCGGTTGTGCGCGCTTCCGTCGTTACCACACTTGGCGCGATAAGCCGACCGGCGAAAGTGCCCGATGCACAGCATAGATCGTTTCTGTGTAATACTTACGGTACGGAGAGGGCGACTCTAACGCAACTACAACCAGCGATCTTGCGGACCGATGACTCCGAAGAAACTCGTATTGGTGTAATCCGGACAAATTCTCCAGGGAGTTTCGCAAAGAAGGCTAGACATCGTTTAGTTAAAACAACTGGCGCAGTTGCATCTCCTTTTATTATATTTTGCGAATACGCGAATTTTAAACTAAATTAAAATATTTCTTCTTTACCTGTATTTTCTTTTGCGGAAAATGAAATTTTTAATTAATACCAAACTGATCCTATAAATGTAAAACCGAAAAGTAGTTATGCGGTAAAAATAGGAATTTTCTAAGTAAAAGATAAAACTAGTACCACGAATAGCATCTCCGAAAGAATCGTTAACGAAAACTTGCAATTCGACGTGAAAGCCTAGCATATAGTGTGCCCACACGTACACACACAAATCCATATATAGCAGGTAAGTACCTGGAAAATGAAATTAAACGTTTCTGAGGAAGAAGGCCATCGCCTCGAGGCTCGTTACACACATTACTGGGCCGCGCGAAGAGCTCGCCTATCTCTCGCATCGCCCATATTGCCTCGTATCAATTTTAACGATCGGCCCTCGCTATGACAACGAGATTGCAGATGCCACGGTATAGTGGCATCTCAGACGTCCATTCAAGGGCTGCTGGTACGCGATAACGTCGGAATGCCGCGTTTTGCAGCCGCTCGAATTTTCCACGTCACGGTCTCTCTCTCTCTCTCTCTCTCTGTCTCTATCCTCCTCGAGAGTCTCTTTCTATACTCCATCCACATTCAAGTTTCTACGAAATTTAATAACGGCAATCGTTGAGCTTTGTTACTGCTTCCCGATTCTTCTTAAGCTTTGCGAGCTTCTTTGTTTATTTTACTCGATTTTTTCGCATTTGATTAATAAATATTATATTTCATTCCTCTAGTGCACGAGTCTCGTTGAGATAGCACGGAACTATGATATAATATGCCTGACGCAAATAAAAGTACATTTATTATAATTTTGAAAGAAAAATTATGCCGAATACCGTTATGCTAGTTTAGTTTTCATACAATTCATAATAAACTCGACTTATATATTAATATAGTAAATTAAATATTTTCTACGACTATAAACAGTATCTTAAAATTAAAATTATTCCATTAATACTATTCATCGGTAAATATAGAAATGATTCTTCATACAATAACGAAATAGGTAGAGAGATAGTCGTGAACCAACCGATGCGCAATTATTTAGACCTCCCTTCGAACAATCACCGGGGAACTTCATGCATGTTAACGAATCAATTACCAGAGACGCGCAGGCGTTTTGCGCTTAGAAACTGACCGCCCGAGTGAGTCTCGATTTTGTGGGCAAGTTGATAGTGTAATACTGGTACTAATGTACCCTACCAAAAACGATGAAGCTATGCTCCCTTCAAGCCGAAATATCGATGTTAATATTCTACAAAAAATAAAGCCGTATAACGTTTCCAACACATATTTCGTAAAGTTTTGCTGTTTGGTAATCGATTTGCAATCATTTTTAAGCTACGCACGGAAATATAATTGTTGTTAAAAATATCATTTTAAATATAATCGTGTAATATGTGTAGTAAATAATTAAAAATCTAATTAGAGAATGAAAAAGGGGGCATATCCAGATAATGAATTAAAAATTTCAAAGTTTTTTCAAAGCAATTAGTCAACTTCTTTATACAAACTCAAAGATTTATGAACATCCTTCTATAAAACCGGAATTTCGGAAAATTTTGGCCGTACGCGGAAACGAGCCATAAATAAAAGCTCGAAGAAAGTATTATACCCAAGCTACATCGTGTGTACCTAACGTGTTATGAGAACATGGTCGTTAAAAGTTTATCGAATTCATAACTTTTCTCTCTCTTTCTCTCTTCCACTCTCTCCCTCTCGCGAGCTTAGCTTTTTTCGTACTTAAAAGGTTTTACTTCGTCACAATACATCGTGTCGCATAATACTCTGTAGAATTAATGATCCTAATAAAGATAAAACCTGAGCGATAGTAACATAACGATCGTATCGAACTTGTTAATCTGTCGTGGTATACATTTTGTACGTACTTGTACATTTTTTAATTAATATTTTATTATATTCCTTTTTTACGGTACTGCGTTTATTTTGTTTAATGGGGACGGTAGTTCTTCGTTATCGATAATCTTGTTAATTTTATCATTCGAATCTTATAAAATAGATCATTTCAGGTCATCCAGACAATTAATGGACTCGCTTTGGTGTATTTAACACACCGCTGGGTTTAAAATTATCACGATTCATAATAAATTTTAACTCTCACGTAAGAAATTCATTGTAGTTTTATGATCATTAGAATTGGGCAATCAATTCAGTAATAACGGGGCTCTACTTTTTTTTGTATCGACGAACAAAGCATAATTTCAATACAGAGCAAACCTTTTAAAATAGAAAATTGACTTTATCATATAACTTCGAGGGGTTTTTTTTATAGAATAAGAATATCATCGTATTGAAAATCAATACTGTATCATATTTTCTAAAATCGATTCAATTTCCAATTTCCCTTCATATTAACCCATTTCAACCCTTCCGCCTTGCTCGTCCTATTTTGCACAACGATTTTCTCTGATAACTTGTGAATTTCTCTTCAAATCAATCCACTGCTTCGCTCTATTTCCTAAAGTTAACGAATTTATTTAAACTTCAAATCGACGAATTCGTAGCGCAAGATATCTTACTGCTCATCAAGTAATAAGCAATACGTATACGATACATTATTCCTTTGAAATTAAAATTTTATTTAGCGCAAGCTCTAAAACGAACCGTTCCACCGTTCGAAAGGTAAAGTGCATTCATAGATGTTTCAAAGACATCATCAATAGCGCAGTATTCGGTCTAGGAAAATGTTATTGTCTTTCGGATTCCCAATGTACGAATCGTCCAAGTTAGAAAAAAAATTTCACGGATCGAACCGTATTCTTAATTCATTGTTCGACTCGTCCAATAAAACTTGCGGATCCATTAGTTACTACGGTTTCGAAGGGCACATCTTGCGTCGGCTTCATTTTCACGTTCGCCTCGTTGTTATTCATGAAAGCATCTATCCTGGGCTACGGTATTCTCAAGGGAAGGTCCTGTTAAAACCGGACCGAGAAGCAGAGGCGAAATTCTGACTCGGTGGGTGTTCGCTCTTTCACCGCATCGAACTCGAGCGTCTCTACGCGCCTGGTTACCTACGACGGATGAGCGCTCTGATTACTGTCGGCTTGGATGTTTGCCTTTCGTCTACTGGATGTAATCCTCATTTTATTTGAAAACCCGTTCAAGAATCTTGCTATTTTACTACACCTCTAAACTTCGATAGTGCTTTTCTCCTTTTTTTCCGATTTTTATAGAATGTTTCCTACGTTCATGGGTTTTACCATTGTTAAACATTTATATATTTAGTTATATTGAATCGTAGGCCGAGTTACCGACCAATCATTGGAAAAAGCACTTATGTTATTTTAAAATAGCGATAACAAAATTTTGTTACTAAAACTTAATTATGCGTTTAAATGTAAGAGTGAAAAATTCACTTGCTTTCGTTAAAGTCAATTTTTCTTATGTTCAAGTTAAATGGTCAGATTTAATTTTTCTTCTCGAGTATTAACTTGGAAAGTTTTAAAAATTCACTTAAATACAGTAGGTAGTCATACTAAATAATGAAAAGAAAGTCACTGATCTGTTTTAAATTCTGGAACTTTTCTTATCGAATACTATTACATTTAGTCACAATCTGAGACTTGTAAAAGTTCATTATATGCACGACCTAACTTTACACTATTTTCCTACCAAAACTTTATTTTTGAACAAAGATTACTTTACCGCGCGATTTTCCAGTAAACAAATCTAACTCGAACTTTTTAAACTATCTTTGAAATGTGTCTCTTTGTGGACTAAAGCGAGTTGAATACTAAAACTATTGAAAAATCTAAGTTTGAAATTTTTAAAAAGCTTTTTACAAATCGTCGTTATAGTTTCTCTAAAACCAAACGATTAGGATTGTAAAGTCTTCAAGACAGATGGAATACAATTCCAGGCTGATTTGTTGAGTAGGAAAGTGATTAAATTTCGCGTAGTCGCTCCATTAGACGACGTTATGGAAAAAAGATCCTCTCTCTTCCCGTGGGCACGGCTTATAAAAGATGCTAAGTGCACAAAATTGCGACTCCGGACGCAAGCGCCGACTGATTTATGCGTCTTTCTCTCCCTCACTCTCTCTCTCTCTCTCTCTCTTTCTCTCTCTCCCTTTCTCGGGTGTGAAATTTCAAACCTTTGCTTAATATATTTCCCTCAGCGGCTACTTAATTACGCGAAGAAATTAAAATTTATAATTCGCGGGTACGAACGTAAAGGAAGGGATGAACGGTTGCATAAGATGAAACTTGTTAAAACTAAGACTTATGGCTACCTCATTCGTGACGAAAGGATTTACATTTTATTTCGTACATTTTAAATATTGCAATTAGTTTAAACAACGAGGTTACCGGTGTTGAAAAATACATTGCAGGTATTTCTATTCGCTTTGCATAAAAACGTGCTACGAAAATATTGATTAAAAATTATACGAGAAAAACGTAATGAAATACCATTTTTCAATAGATTGCGTTAAACAAAAGAAAAAAAGGTGTTTCTTGAAAAAGTATTATACAAGCTTACAAGGCTTACAGGTTAGAGGAAGGCTAGTACAAACCGCGTTGCATGTAAAATAGAACGAACGCAAGAAGTGAAATCGTGGTAAGCACAAGTTTGTAACTTTCCCCTAGCCAGTTTCGGATCGCCGAGGGATTTCAAGCTCACGCGGTGGCCCTTCAGACCTTACGATAAAACGACGTTTGCGCGGTGCCTCGGCCAAGTTTTCCGGGGAACGGATTCATCAGCGACCGATACGTAACAAAGTCCAAGCAACGTGGTTTCTTCTTGCCTCTTTACAATGTTAAAGTAATGGTTAAATTTTCAAGTCTCGATAGTTTCGGAAAATCGGGAAATTTTCCCGTACTCGCAGAAAAGTTTTACTATACGGACATATTCTGCCGGACTTGAAATTTCAATGAACTTTCGTTGTTTGCGACTGGGTCTAAGATGAAGTTCTTGAAACTTTCGGCTCTATCACTTGCTTATAGTTAGGAATGCACGTAATAACCTTTTCGAATAATCAAGTTGGAGAACCGATTTGAATAAAATTTTTATTTTATTTGTTATATAAAATATCTATAACTATATCACGAGCGAGCATCGATTCTCCACAATTTTACACTGTCTATTTTAGGAGAAAAAAAAACATTTTTATCCTACGAACTGTATCGGACGCAGGTGCCATGCATTATAATTCAATGATTTGGAAAAACTCGTATCTATTCAAAAATAGAAAATCTAAAGATTTTGCGTACAAATTGAATCTTCTTTTGTATTGAAATAAAATTACTTTACTTCATTTAACATGGTTTGTATTATTAAAAAATTCAATTCGAATACAACTTAAAATTTAATTTGTATTTCTCACGATTAATATTACAATACATATTTACATTTACATATTTTTACTTATACGTATATTTATATTGAACTATTTAAAATGGTTACATTAAATAATATACAGCTAAGTGAATGGAAACTGAGATTTAAAAATGCGAGAAATTATGTAGGTAAATACAAGCGATAAAGTGATGTGTAAATATTAGTATCAAGCAGCGAACAAAACTTGTTTGTTTTAATTATGACATCGTACAAACAATTATGAAAAAAAGTAATTGCTAAAAATAAACAAGTAGATTGATTAGCTATGATTGTTAAGTATATAATGATATTTTTTAATTTATGAACACTGAAAAAAGTATTTATTTATTATAATTAAATATATCACATGACCAACAATTAAATTTGTAATTACTTTAAAATAAAAGTGTGTAATTTCTAAATAGCTTTTTATACTTATTTTTAAAACATACAATCTATTCAATCAGTTGTTAATAAATATATATGTATGTATTTAAAAAATCGATTTATAAATCATAAAAGTAATGTTTAGGTTAGATCAAGAATGATTTAAAACTAAAGCATTACATAAATTTATAAGTATTGCAAGTATATTTTATATTAAAAAAAATTATTATTTTAAAAAATAGTTTTTGAAAAAATGAAGGAAATCTATTAATAAATATAAATTACTTTGAAGTAAAAAAGCTAATTTTTTAATTAACCGATGATAATTTCAATGCTTTCTATGTTGTAAATTGACGCATATTGGTCAAATTTCAAAATTGTGATTTCGCCATTATATTTACATTAATTTTCTTTCCTGAGATATTTAAATATAAGTGCATTCTGCAGATACTGCAGGAATACTTTATATTAGTATTAGGCAAATATGTGTTTGTATTAAATATATTGGATTGACATTGGTTTATGCTAAAAGTGTCGATTCGTTATTGGTTCATTATAAAAGCTTTGGTTCAATATTTGCTTGTATCAAAAGAAACAGTGTTTTTATTTGTTTATTTTAAAACATTTTTCATAAGTTAAAATATTTTTAAGATATTGGAGCATAAACCACAGTTAGATTTGCGTGTTTTTTTATTGTATCGACAAGCATGCCTGAAACGTATCTACATAGTTTTATAAATTCATGTATTAATTTAATAATATTGATTTTGCTGAGGCTACGATGGGTGAAACAAAGACCGAGAAGACTTTGAAGATGATGACCGCTCTGGCCTCTTGCCCTGCGGTCTCTAGTGATCTGTGTAAACCAATAAAGAATTTATTTTCAACAATTGCTTTGTTAATAAACACATCTCCTCTGGCTGCCTCTGCCGTTTAGTATAGTTTCGAAGTAGAAGTCTAAAAAGTGACGTTGTATAATATAAAGAAAAAACATGTTAGTTCAAATGCATACATCCGCATTCAATTTATCCGAATTCAAAATCAAGTTCCTTTATCGTTAGTGTGCCGATTTATCAATGAAGAAATGCTTTTTTGAATGTATATATATTAAGTTTACTAATTTAACAGTTTTAGATTTCAGAAAATTTACATTGCAAAAATATCGGAATTTAGATAAAGAAGCATTTAGCTCATAGACAACTGGCTAAAAAAACATCGTGAATCAAACTCTTCGCTATTCAAGTTGATTTTAATTTTTCCCGCTATTTATACAGGAATGATGGATCATACGTAATGCGTTTCCCTGGCGCTCAAAGCGAGAGCAATAAACACCAAACAAAGACGAAAAAAAAGGCCGTGTGCGCATCGTCGTAACAATACCTCGCGCGAATCCATTGGCTGTATTTTGCTTTCGGATGAAAAGCGACGATCGCCGTCCTACCACCCCCACCCCTTCTCCCGCTCACCCCTTCAACTTCATCAATAGCTCTCTTCCACTGGGCGCTGAAAACAAATTCGCACACGGAGCACGAAAAATGAAAACGAACGAGAAAACACAAATACCCACGTCGTCGATCGAGGAAGGAAATAAAACGTGAAAGTCTCGGGTGGATTTTTCATTTTCGACTCGAGGAAATAATGCAAAACACTGACTCCGGTCGAATCTATGCGTTCTGCATATCTGTGTTGTATTCTTTTTTTTGTTTAAAAGAGGCCCCGAGGCCGTATGTCGCGGCAATTACGCAGGGGACCCCTTTTTTTCGATCTATACCGCGAGAACAATACCGAGGATGTGCATTGTCGCGCGAATCTCGCCTCATCAAACGCCCCCGATGTTTATACGACGTCGAAGAAAAGAACCGAAATGATTGGAAAGAAAAAAATTAAGTGAGAAGAATAATGTGGATATTGAGGGTAAATTGTCGTATCACTTTATTCAACAGAATTTTAAAGACAGTAAATGTAGTTGATAGTTGATAATGTCAATAACTGTACTTGTTTCTTACGGTTATCTCAACAGAAACCATAATTTAGAGTAACTCGAGAGAATGTAAGGTATCTCGTCAAATTAAATTAATCTTTGCACAATCTCGTAACCCCTTGAGTACACCCACCAAGACTATGTCAATTTAGTTACTCCAAATACTCTCGTTCGTATTAATTAATCAAAAATATTGAATTATTCTTACGTCAACGCAACAATAATATATTAAAATATTGTAGATTAATTTACGTTGCATTGAATTGAAAAATAATTTATTAATTTACTAATTCTACGTGTAACATATAATTAACCTAAAAACCCGAAAAAACGTTCGAAATACAATAGGAATGTTTAATTACGAGATATATATAGTTCACTCGTAATAACAATTTCATGGAGCGGTACGGGAATATTCAGGGTACGAGCGTACAGAGTACGTACAGCGTGGTTGAATGAATTAGTAACGAAAGGAGCCTTGGTGCACCTCGTGTCGCTCGTTGTACTTGAATTTTTCTTCTCTACCGCAGTGCGACGGTTTCGCTCTAAGCCAAAACCTGCGTATTGTGGTTTATATATTTCGCGGAGCTTTTTTTTATTACTTGATGTTTATGTACCTTCCATAACCGTATATATTGAATAAATTAAATAGATAAGATTAAATGTTACGATGAATAATTTGCGATCATATTATACTTAAATTTGCCGTTATAATTTCTTTGTTTAGTACTCTGATCAAGATTATTAAAAATTTGTTTACGCATAAGAAATGTTTGTGGTATTTTTTTAATTCGAATAGTAAACGCCAGTGAGCTTTTTATCATAAACAAAAAAATATTTGTTAAAAATAATAAAAATATAAGAAGCTACGGGCTTAATTAATATATATTGAATATTTTGTTGTATATTAAAATTGTTAGATATCAACTATTCAAATTTAATTACAACGAAACGTACACTGCATATGAGTTGTTAATTACACACCGCTAATGTTGCTTCCACGCAGTCTCATATTTTAACAAATATATGATTTTTAATGCTACGAAATATTTTATTTCACCACATTTAAATCCTATAATTAATGACAGACACACACATATATTTTATCCCATCATAAATAAACCATAAAAATGTATCTCCTCTAAAAGAGTTATCAACAGACCATGAAAACTGCAACAGTACAAATCTCGCCAATGCGTCTTTATCCCCAGAGAAATAACATTCGCAAAAAAGCTCAATAAGAGCCCACATGGTTTATGAAGTCGCGCGAGATGCGGCGATGCCATACGAGAACGGGTACGCGCACGGCCACATGAACACCGCATAGAAAAGTCTGCATTACGTTCGATACTATACCTGCATTTCTGCACTAGTATAATTTAGGTTCCCCTCAATCACTGTTTTAAAGAATATCGTTTTTTTTTAATTTGGCCCTTTATTATTCAATAATATTTATCTGTATCATTTATCGCTATGTACAATTTCAACATTTTATTATAAAAAGTACATATTTCAAACGTACCGTCTCAGTTTAATCAACGTTTAAAATTTGTTTAAGAAATTGCCATTTCTCTATTCGAATTCTAATCTAGAAATTCTAAACCTACTACGTGAGTTCTATACGTGATTTGACGATCAGGTCATTAGCGTCCATTCAGCATCTCAAACAACTATATAAGGTATTCAAGATTCAAGATTACAAAAATTAATTTATGGTATCTTATCTAGAAGACACTATAGACAAGAGACTTTTTCGTTCATGTATATAATTTTTTATTCAAATTGTTGAATATTTGCATAATAAAAAGGTCGATCAAAAATTATACAAATTGGAATTAAAGCATTACAATTTTTAATATTTCCGTGATTTGAATAAAAAATATTTTCAAAATATTCAATTGTAAATTTAGTGTGGAATCAAAGCGTTTAATAATTCAACCATATACTCTGATGATTACTGCATTGTTTACTTTGACCTAGAAACCTTTGGATTAGCCACAAACCGATGACATTTTATAGATAGTAACAGTACACAATATAAATCAATTTAATGTTTACGTATCTCTCGGAAATTTCATGCTTTATTTCAAAAATTGGTTAGTCACGTTGAATACAAAATTTTGACAGTGTGTGACAAATCCTATAAAACTTAATTAATTTTTCATTGCTATACCTTTTATTAATCAAAATGTTTCAAAATTAGAATATATTATGATATATTGTGAAGTAAAATATGCGTGTCAAAAGTTATATTAAATAAGTAAAAAAATTATTACATTTTTAATACAATTGTTTTACTTTCTGATACAACAAATAACTACGTAAAATCTATAACTCCTGAAATTTAACTGAATCGTGTCAAAAAACTATTACTGATACCATCGATCTCATTTGTAGAATAATAAATCTTAGATAAAATTATACGAAAAAACATATTCGTGTAATTCTCGGTTACCATGTCAATAAATTTAAAAACTCATTTTTGTAGTTGTGTTTAAAACAATCTTGTCCTCTATCTTTACGATTCGTTGACATGCTAATACGTTCACCTTTGCAAAATACATATGAAGAAATAATCGAATCAACAGTTTATTTATATGCTTAATCACAAGAGAAATTTAATCATAGTATAAAAAATAAATTATCCTCAATTAGATAATCTTAATTCCATGTGACAGAATCTTAATTGTATTTTTGTGCAAGAGCTTAATAATAAATATGAAGCCGATAGTATTTCAAGTATAGAAATAGTTAAAAAATCTAAATATAATTATCATGTTTGAACGAGAATGTTACAATAAAAATATTTACAACAACTTGAAATAATTAATTTGAAAAAACATTCATTTCCTGGTTTACTTTACAACGAAAACAAATTACCGAATGCAAATTTAGGTTTTGCGCGAAACGATCGTTGTAATTAATTTGGATGTACAGAAAAAGTGGTAACGAAATTAAACCACAAACCTCGAGAGAAGCTTTCATTCCGTGAATTTGGAGTAATTGAAACTAAAGACAGTTTACCACTAATAAAATATATATTTTCATAAAAACTCGTTGCAACACTTTCACGTTTTAAATTCTTCTTATAAAAATAACTAATTTTTAATAAAATAAAATATTACTACCGCTTGTAAATGGATGAAAAAATTAATTTATAAAACTATATTAATAAAATTAATGTGTACAAACGAAGTTTTTTGTTTTACGAAAATTTAATAGAATTATTGTGAAAGTTTTATAAAATATTTTCACCTAAACATTTCTTCATGGTCATATTCATGAAATAAACGGGATTAACAAAGCTTTACGTTCTGTAAAGGTATGACGCATTTTCTAGTGCGGTAAACTCTAACGATCATACGTAGGTTTAATATTTTTATTCTCGTACCTTGCATTACTTTTTACTTTTTAATAAAAATCTTTGTTACATAGATTACACCGTATTCTTTTTTTTCGTCATAACTATTATTTTATAATATTTTCTTTAGAAAATGTTAGCTTTTAACAACAAAACATACGTGTTATAACGAACGTGATTCTAAGATTACCCTGTACACGAGAGCAAATTAAGAGAAGCCGCTGATATATTTCGTTTCTTTTACCTTTGAAGAAACGTAATACACTTGAAAAGCAATATATTTATGAGCATGTACCACCCACAGGTTTTGTACCAACTAAAGCAATCGGACGTATAAGATACCCGCATGCAAGGTTTCTTTTTCTCGCTTCCTTTCTTTATTTCACTCGAGACTTGATGTTTCTTTATTTTCAACTGTTTCTTTGTCGGACTTTTTTCGTTGGCTGAACAAGATCTATACTCACCTGTTGCAAAACGAACAAATTTTAAATAATCTTCTAGTTATAGAGAGTCTTAATACTAATACTAACAAGTACAATAACATCATTGTATACAATCCTTCACCGTTAATAACAAACTCTTGAAACCTACTTGGAATAAGTGTAAAGTAAGAAAACTTTTGAAAATCCACTCAAACTGACTGTTACGGATTGAAATAAGTTTTGTAATTATTGGCCAGTATCGAAATTTAGATATATAAATAATCATTCTATAAAAAAGATGAATATAGCTGTTTGGTCGACTTAGTTACGATATATTATGTTATTACTAATTATTCAAAATAAAATTGTTATATTATTAAAAAAATTTAAAGTGTTTTTTAATTCCTCTCTCATATGATTTACCGGTTTGGGCGGAAACACCGACTGTTCGATTATCATATATATTAAATTGTTTCCGGGGTACTTACGATTTTAAAATTTAATTACTATGAATTTTACTACATTTTCAAATTTTATTTTTACAATGTAAACATAAAAAAATGGTTTTATACTGTTCAGGTGTTATTTTTGCAATTTTAATACCCGTAATCCTTTCTGTCAAACGCAAAGGGTTGCTCCGAAATTTATTTTTCTTTAATAAATACGAATGGAGTTGATTGATAATTTAACGATACATTCATTCTACTATTATGTTGAATCAATCAAAAACGTTTATTAAAACCAGCACAATATTTGAATAGCTCTTTTAACGACCAGGTGAAACTTTATATAACGAATATCTAATCCAAAATTCAATCACTTTCATTCATTGTCGATGGGTGGTTTTCATCCTTTAAGCTTCGTTATTTAATAAAAAATATATATATTTTCCAAATATGATAAAATCTATAAGCAGTTTTGTTACACTATATTCTGTAAATTAATAATTTTTTAATGTGATCATGTAATGTAAAAGTTTTTAATTAATTTAAAATAGCTAATATTGTACATCTCTCACTTGACGGACTATAATAAATTTCCTATTAATTAATATTCACGTTACTTACAAAAGCTACAACATGTAAAACCCGATAATAAATGTAAAAATTAGTGTTAAAGTTTACAGGAAGTTCAGAATATCAGTAAAGTGGACGATTATAATGGTTTTAACATTATTTTTCAAACATATTTTCCTACCGTGTATACACGCATAACAAAGTGCGAAATTTTCTTTTATAATTAAAGTACACAATACATTCAAGTTTTAAAAGGTGCAAGATTGGAAAAACGTTGTTCACAGTGCAGATGTGTTGTAAACAAACTTTTACAACAGATTGATGCAGCACGTATCGCGAGGAAGAAAAACAAGAGACGATTCTGTTTTCATAACATTTAATGCAAAATATCGTAGAGCAAGCTGGCTTCAATTTTTCCGTCGGCAAAATTTCATTCTGCGAGCTCGGCAATTATTCCACCGGCTCTACGAGGATGCAAAAATCGTATGCTTATCTCGAGGAGCGAAATTCATCGATAAACATCGTGTTTACGCGCTCATAGGTTTCTTGAGAAAGTAAAACGTAACTTTTTTGCAAGTTACTATGATTATGTAAAATTTTAATGGTGCATTCATAATCGTTCATGTTGTATAAATCTAAATGTTCTTTCATACAAAATTGAAAAAAAAACTATGTATGTTTAATTATACCTCACATTACTTTTCCATATAAAATTTTGGAAATAATAATTCTTTGTTATTATAAATTTAATAAACATAACATTTCATTAAAATAATAATATTTTGTTCGACTGTATTTATCAGCGCGCCAGTTAATATGAAAGCTTCACCAAGTTTTTAACGTGCCCGTCGAATAAACAATTTTTAATTACAATTTTTACATAGAAAATGCTATATACACGGTAATAATACACGCATTAATTAATTTCGCAGGGAAAAGACTGCGTATATAACTAAATAAATAAGTGAACAAAAAAAAACTGATCCAAAAAGGGTATATACCCGGCAACCGTGAATTACCGCAATTTTTTTTACCTAAATCCTTAGAGAGAGATTAACGCGAGCGGAAAATTTAATTGAAAACCGGAAATGTCCGTAAACTACGCACGACCACAATTAGCGTAAGCCCCTTGCGACGGGCCTTAATTAAAGTTTCGCGAACATAAGCGATGTGGTCGTCGTCTCCCTTTTGAAAAAGTTAAGCGCCCGAACGCGTCCAAGTCTAAAGTGACCCGATTTTCAAGATAGGTATAGTGTCGTCTCACGTTTATGTATAATGAATTAATTATTTTGTGTAATTAACGAGATGTATGTATGCCTAGCAAGTGCGGGAGCGTACTACCTCTCCACTCGGCTTCTTAATTGAAACTACAGTTAAAGGATGATAACAGCTTGCCACGAGACTACCAGGAACTCAAGGGTCTCTCTGTCCCTATGTTTTCTTTTAATTTTTATTGTTTACAAGGGATTAGACATTATTTTTAAGATAAAAGTTTGTTCATGTTTCATTTATATTCTAAATACTCCTATTTGTTGTTAAATAATTTATACTATTTCTTTTATTACAACTATAAGATTGAGGAGTTTGGATATAACAACGAAGAGTTTAAAATTTAGCGAACGCAGACTAAATATTTCTTTCTTTCACTGCAAAATTTTTAAATCTTTGCAACTACTTTATGTACTTGAAAAAGTTGGACCAAAATTTAAATCTCGCAGCTGTTGTGGATTAAATAATTTTAAGCTACTTTCTCGAAAGTATATTTTGGACTAATTTCAACAAAACGTCTGGAGAATAACAAATTAATATTTAAGATTCATCGTAAATATAATAATATTGTGTAATACTAATCAAATTTTCATTTCAAAACAAACATATGATAAATAATAACAATAATATGTTAAAATTAAAATAAGCATAAAGTAAATAATTAACTAATTTTTTTCAGTAATAATTAAATGAACTGATTGTAGGTAGATATAAATATAATCAGGACATCCATATATTTACCTGAATAATATTATGTTAATTTTAGAATACTAAACCAAACTAAATAATTGTTTACCAGCATAACTTTATTCGAGAAATATAAAACTAAAATATTGCTTTGATACATCCAGAGGATCTAATTTCTATAAGTTTAATGAAACTTTTATAGTTTCTATACGAGCTTATAAACACTTGAGCGGAAAAAAGTTTTGAAACAAAAATTCTGAAAGTTGGAGAATTTATGTTTTTACCAACAAGAAAGACATCTCGCTATCTAAATCGTAAAGACCAGCGATTAATTTTAAAACAAGTATCAAGTTTAAAAGTTTCCCAAAGTTAAATAAAAAGAAGCCCACGAGAGATATATGAATCAGACGATTTGTGTAAATAAAACCCAAGATTCTAAATTAACCTTTTGCGACCCAGAGTTTCCATATAGACGATTCTCGAGCTCAGCTGCGAGAGTCAAGGTAACTTCCAAACATCTACCCAACGGGTGAAATACACAAGTTGGTAAAAGCATTTACCGTAATTATTCCTCAGTCGCAGAGGGACAATTTTAAAAATTTTACGCACCCGTACCCCCTTTTCGCAATTCGCACAAGGGTACTGTGTACACACTTTGCGTAAACGCGAAAAAATTTTAATACCTCATATTTCACGCGTTCTTTTTTATTCTTAAATTGCTTCTATTGTAAAAAGTCAATTTTTTCCCCTCTTTTTTTTTAACGCAATATTTGGCGTATAAAAAAATACACACCAGCTTTATTGAATTGTTAGGAGAAAGCTATAAAAAAATATATGAACTGATATAGCGGTGGGTAAACATTCGCGTTTGCAGAATACGCAATAAAAGTTTCACAGCTTTAAAACTATCAAGGCGTCGTTTACCGTGGGATACCTCATTATCTGCATCGCGTGGAAAGCTCTCGGATTCATTGGAAAAATATATAGAAGAGCAGGTTTGTGCTTGCGTACAAAGCTCACTAGTATACTCCCTGTAATATTCTGCAGAAAATAGCAATTTATTTTACGTTTTCCAGTTTAATTTGAAAACATCGCTTTTGCATATTCATTCGATGTATGTACATTTTTTTCAGTTATTTAAAAATAAAAAAAGGAGAAAATCTCGTATTTACGTTAAAATACATTCGCTCGATACGATATTCCATCTCGTTCAATCGGGGGCTTAATATGGAAAGTAAATTCATTGAATATTTATTGGGTACAGTTTTAGTCGATAAGAAATCTATCATCTAGAAATATAACCTTCGAACCGAAAAATATCCTCTTTAGAAAAGTCTGGAAAATTGTTCACATCACTCCATCAAGTAAATCCTTTTTCCGACGCGGAAAATTTCACTAGTTTCGTATGAACAATTTTCATGCTCTTACATGGCAATAAAAATAATCGAACTCCTCAAACTAATCCGCCAAGATGTTTAGCAAAATTTGCATTTTATAAAGGTTATGTCAACACTCAACAGTCTACATAAAAAAACAAACATATTTGAAAATATTATAAAATTTTACAGAGCTATTTAAAAAGTGACTATGCTACTAAATGTATTGATAAAAATTAAATACACTAACTGTGTACACTATATACTTACTCTTTCTTTATTCGAAAAGCAAACAAAAAGATGAAACAACTACCTTTGTTTTTCAGCGGTAATCAACCGACAAGTTCAAAGAAAAAAGAAGGTAAAGAACTTATAAAATTTAATACCGGTGTGCGGGTCTTAAATAATAGATGTGAAACGCCTTAAAGCAGTCAAGCGCAAGCTGACCGGTGGACGAAGGGGAGTACGTAGGGTCGACTCGCGAAAATGAAAATAATAAATTCTGCGGGAAAGCTTATCGGTGCTTAAAAAGAAATACTCGGTGAGTTCATGGACCAGCATTTCCACAGTGCCGGCAAGTTTCCACAGTTATTACAGCTGTTGTGCTCGTGGTAGGGATGCGTTACGCCATTCGCTATTCTCGCCTTGTACGCCTAGTCCTCTTATCGCTCTCTCGACTCTGTCTGTACTTTATTTATTTACCTCATTGTTTTATTTTTCCTACTTTTTACAAATACATAACGACGTGACAATATGGAATGCAGTTTAATTTTATGCGTTTCCAGTATCTTTTTATTTTTTACAAAAATAATATTTCTGTTTTATGGGGGTGGAACGAATATATGTATAAAGAGAATATTTATATAGAGATATACCATAAGATCGTATATCGATAATGTTTAATGAATTTTATATATGTCGTAAATAATAATTTTCAATTTCATGGAATATACAGGGTGATATATTTTTATTTTTAATAGATGGATAAATGAACTTTATAATGGAGTGAAAACAAAAATATTTTATGCACGTTAGTTATGGCGAAAGGGACACCGTTAACGTCCTGCGAAATTAGTTTTAATGTGACAATGGTCGTGAAATAATATTTTATCATTATTTTTCATGTTGGTAATGTTTTCCCAATCAATATTTTTGTTAAAAATAATAACGTTAAAAACTTTTCAGATAGAAAAAAATATATTTCTTCCTATACCTAATGTCCGAATAAGTAGAAGTTTGTCGGATAAATTAACTACAATACTGTATATATAATCTTAGGCAAAGTAAGTGCAGTCCTTTAGCGTCTCATTAACTCCAACGTTGTTGAATAACCTTGTTACGCGGTCATCGAATAGCTGGGTAATTTTAGCCATCCCCATTATAATTACATTCCCTATAAGGTGCATGTTACAACATTGTTGACGTTGAATCTTCAGAGCTTTCGAGCTTTACTCCTCGTTTAGCAAACAATTTATACGGATACTCAGTTACACGTTGCTTTGTTGCGATACACCGAACCGCGATGTCGAAAATTTCTCTATGTAATAGCAAATTAACATTATATTTTTTTATTATTGAATTGTCGCTCAATAAAAGTTTGTTAATCCACCTATTTGAATTAAAATTCATCAAAAAAATTAATGTTTTTCATCATAATTGTAAAAAAAAAGTTCGCGAAATAACACACACCCAACAACCGCAATGATTATTTTCGTCCCTCGAGTTTCAGTGGCACAACGTGTAAAAAAAAAACGCGAAGCGCAACAACCTGCCTAAAAAAAATATAGAAAAAAACCGAACTCGTTATCGCACAATTTCAGCACGAGAGCAACCAGCAACTCTCGCTTCTTCCGACGTTTTTATTCTATTTTTCGAAAAATAACGGTAACTTTCTCTCGCTATCAGCCTGTTTCCATGTACACAGAGATACATAAATACATACCTATATATGTATACGCCAGCGAATATATAGTTATTTGACGGAATAGCAAGGAGAAGGGAGGTCGGAGAGTAGTGCGTTTATTTTCCTCCTCGGCTACGGAATTTTGCGAAAAACGTGCATCAAACGTTATACGCTGTACTCTTGGACTTTTTCTTCGTTTGCGCACTACGTTTATTTCTATCCACGAGCGTATTTTTACGTAGAGAACGAAAAATTTAAGCTCGGAATCATATTTCTATGTTAATTTCGTTATTACTAATTGTTTTTGACATTGCAATTTCAACTACATTTGGATTAATAAATTATTAAGAATGTTTAACAATTAGACGTATAAGCAAATTTTGAGCAAATGGAAGTAAATAATAGTATTCTGTCTACGTGTATAATAATAATAATAATAATAATAATAACTGACACATTATTATCGAAGATAAAAAAAGGAAGTAAAAGAAGAGTAGTACAATTAAAAACTAATCAACGTTCGGTCTGTTATTTACTTCCCCAAAATTCGAACAACTGAAAATCCCTTCAATGGAATGTCATGATTGCCATCTGTAATTGAACGTAAAAAAAGTCCATTTTCGCGTAGGTTCTTCGTTAAGTGACCCGAAATAGCTTGTACAAATAAGAGAGTTTTAACCAATCTTGCCGAAACAGAAGAAAGTAAAACAATCGTTACCTTCACAAACTTCCTCAAGTATTTCACCGCAAGTCTATCTTTACAAAAACTAAATTAAAGTGCCGCACTTTTTTTTACTTCTTTATGGATGTATATACAAGATGTTTGGTCGTTCGTACTGATGTATAGCTATATAGTTACGCAATTTCTTCGTTTCATTTGTAATTGAAGTTTTAATAATATCCCTATCACCTTAATGAAATAAAAATTGCTCGTGTATACAGCGCTAATTGATAGAACACGAAAAGCTTGAAAAAGCGCAGATAACAACTTGTCAGATTCATCGGTTTTGAAACGGCGAGCATTATTTCGTGGTGTTAAGGTAATCGTTAATTGACGCGTAAACTCTTTTAAACATTATCAGAATTATAAATAATAGAATAGTTATGTAAGTAAACGCTGTTGAGATATTACGCACTAAATAATATGATCTAATTATATTTTAATATTTAATAAGTAATACTAAATAAGTAAACAACACTATTATCAAGATTATCACGTCTTTAATTATTATAGCACACTAAAATTTTTATATAGTCACAACATTATAATAATTTTAAACTCAGTCAATTTTTGTGAATAATTATTTATCAGAACTAAATCTATTTATTCCAAATTACATTTCTTCAACTCATATTAATTTAACATTCTTATAGAGAAATTAGTTATTCGTGAAATCATTAAAAGTTATTTTTAAAATTATTGTGAAAAAAATTTTGATAAAAAAATCGCCTTTAGCCGGGGATGAACCGGGAACTCCTGCCTTTCCGGTATAATTATTTATGTTGTAATTTGTTTTACTGAAATTAAAGTGGTTTTAGCTGAAAAATCGATAATACTTTTTTTACAGTCAACATAAAATGTAATTCGTAATATGCTCGTAAAATTTAGGGTACGTTGCCGACTTTAACATCCGGAAAAAATGGCAATAAAATTACTTTTAAGGGATCCGAATATAGTACGTTATACAGTTTTACTGCACAATCGCTACAAAAACTAAATTTCGTTAGAAGCAAAAGTATTTTTCAAATGAAAAGTAGAAAAATATAATCAAAGCTCAAGTAGTAAATTTCATCTTAAAAAAATCATAAATGTAAGTTATCTCTTGTCATCCATTTAAATAACCGAAACAATACTTTATACCCGTGGAAAAAGGGAGAGTGGAAAAAATGAAAGCCCAGTAAACGAAAAGATCCCTTACATATATTAAAGAATTTAAACCAAAGGCACTTAGCACCGTCTGTTGGAAAACCAATATTTCCCAGGAGAGTATACTGAAAATGAGATTAAATTATGGGGTTCTCCTTTCTTTCTTTCCAAGTTTTGAAAACTCCATTTTTAAATTATAAAATCCCCGCATTGTGACAATCCATTTTGACGTATATACACTTACTTTGTTCCCTATCTTCGAGACTGACACGAGGGGGAAAAAAGATAAAAAAAAATCGTCACTGACAAGGGAGCACGCGTTAAAAGTTCTTTTTCGTTTTGCCTTGTTGAAATCCAAGTATTGTGAATTAATTTCTTGTATAAAATGTTTTGTTCAAAAGTTTCTATACATTTTTTTATATCATTATGCAAAACTTTGGAATTTGAATATTTATGAAAACTCAAGCAAGAAAGGTACATATACACATCTATTACAGTATTAAAAACTCATTTCGGTTTATTAAAGGATTATTCAAATACCTCGAACGCATTGAATTTTCGTTACGTTAAATTCAAATTAAGTTGATTTAACAATCTAAAATATTTTAGTGCAAAACCTCCGTAATATATATGCATGCAATTTATTTTAATTAGATTTTAATGAAAAAGAAATTTTTTAATGTGGATTCTATGTTTGATGAAACTTATACATAATAAAATTGTTCTTTTTTTTTGCCGCACTCTTACTACGTAAACTTTTCATCACAATAAATTTCAAATTTAATGTATAACGTTGATACGCGCACAAACGTTTTTCAATAAACCGAGTAAAAATCAGATTTCAGTTCTAATATATTCATAGAGAAGCTTGCAGATAGTTTACCGTAATAACAGAAGTAATGATTTATTACTGTAGTAATAATACGGCGGATATATATTACCCTGAAAATATAAAAAAAAAGTAAAATCTAACGCGTAATAATGGAGAAATGTAATAAAGTATATAAAGCTAATGGATTTATACTTAGAAATGTAGATAAGACCCGGAAAAGTTATTTCAAATGCAAAGAAGATTTTTCTCATCTCCTTTTTTAAGGTCGACCCTTCATCACCTTTGTCGAGAAGCTCAGCGTACACACTTTTTCCAAATATGCGGTTGTGTACATGTCTAATGCATGGCAAATTTATACGCACGTGTCGGCCTCCGTGAAATTGAATAATGAATACTTGAGTAACTTCATTTTTCTCCAAAGAAATGTTTAAAAAATTACCAATTTATTAATATTCGAAAATGCAGTCTGTAAACTTTTTATTACGTGTTAATACAAAGAAATATATTTTAGATTGATAAATTATAATTTTTTTATGACAATTATATTAAATTTCAATTCAATATAATAAAAAAAAATTAATAAATATTGGATCGAGGATTAAATTATTACTTAAGAATATTATTGATAACTTACGACAAGAAATCAAATTGACACGATTATCGCGCAATTCTTCAAATTGTAATGACTGGTTCTGTTGATCGTCTGGAAATGACGTTTCATTAGAACGTTTCTGTGAAAGGCCGAGCGAAACTGAATATAGAACCAACGTGAAATATGCAGTGACAGATAGAAATGCGTACCGTTTAACGAAAATCAAAACAATAGTCCAACAAGATCTTCTGCCATTATTAAAACCTTTTCCATTATTAACTTTTAATTAATTGTTAGATGTAAAAGTACGTTTTAAAATATAATTAATTTTTTCCTGCAAACGATATATACTCACTACACTCTTTAAAGTTATACATTACTTATTTATTTTTTTATACTGAAAATTTCTTTTTATTTTAGAATTACATTGATCATTAAAAATTTTAAATTACGTATAATAAGTTATATTATTATAAAATATTTATGTACGTTTTATTAATACGGTTTTAATAGAATTAAGGAAAAACATATACATTTAAACATAACAGATCAATCAATGTGCATTATCTGGATTATTTTGAATGCGTGTATTAATTATTAATGTTATTAGTATCGTTTTACAAAACTTGACAAAATAATTATAAAAATAATATTATACATGTAATTAATCAATTATCATGATTAAATGTTGCAGAGATCAAAACAAGTCTTTTGCGTCAGCTACTTGAATTCTGGAAAATTTCCAACTTTCTCACGATGACAAAAGGAGAGAAAGAGAACACTCCAATAACTTGTTACGAATATAATTAATTCCAAGGAGATCCGAAGAAGATTAATCTTTGGACGGAAATTTTCTAGCATTGCAATTTATGCTACATTGTAACTCTTATAATTGACTTTATATACATTTGAATGAAATATGCGGCATTTTCTATTTGAATGTTATCATTTATTTGATGATTTCTTATCGCACGTAAGAAAAAAACACATTTTCTATTGCTTCCGTTTTCATAAATTTATTAGAAAATAGACGAACCAAAAAAATGAATTATTTACGTGAAGAATGTAGAATAATTTGAATCTGAGTGATAATGAGTGATAATAAAAATTAAATAGGAATAAAATTTGTTAGTTCCTTAACTAGAAAAAAACTATTCTCACGAAGTAGCTCATTAGTAGTAATTAGCAGGTTGTCATTCAGAGATTTTATGCACGTTTAATTAAACGGTATAATGAGATTTAATCCCACTCGAGTAAAGTTAAGTATGTGATTATTGACTAGAAGTTTTGGGTATGATTTTTGGTGTCAAAATTTAAATTAAAGAATCATAGTGATATTATAATGTACGAGGTTTAGAAATTTAAATAATTATTTAAAATAGGTAAGCAAAAATTCACTAGCCATTTTGAAGAAGTTGTGAAAAAAAAGATATCTAAAGTATATCAAAGACGCCTATACTTGCGTCGGACGCTATATCGCACCCTTTAATTTCTTTGGATGTACATCAAAGTTCTCAAAGGAAAGCAATTCGCACGGTGACACAATGTACAATTTAACATTTCGGGCTTTTCTGGTTATTTTTGGTATGAATTATACTCAAACTAGTGGACAATTTTGTTAAATTTCTAAATTCATTATTTTTTCAAACGTCCAATAAAATATCTCTATCGGAATATATAATCGGCATAAGTAAAATTTGAATTATTTATAATGTTTGTAATATATAAAATGTATCGAAGAGCAGTTTATTATTTAGTAAAAAAGAAAGGTTCGGATTAACGTCACCGAGAGTTTAAACTAAATTCCGGTAGACGGTATGGGCGTGTGCGACAAGAATCGAGTCACAACAAAACCGTAATCTACCGGGCGTTGAAGGATCAAACACAACGTCGGGAAAGTTTGGAGCACGCGGCTTCATTATCCGTTATCAGGGTCGAAAGGTTGGTGCGGCGGTGCCCACAAGAAACTAGCCCGAATAGGAAGAGCTCTACGAGGAGCGATATGACGCACGCTCGCGCGCACCGGGACACCCGCATAGCCAGCTATATAGGATGGATCGCGCGATAACGAATGCGCGCAACCAACGCGACACAACGGCTCGTGAAAATTACCCTGGCGGAATCCAATTACGGGGCGATTAAGACTACCTCCCTGCGATTTACTCTTTTTAAAGCAACTAACACGTCGATCGGTATCGGGCTCCGACCCGAAACTTTATAGCGACGATTAACAAGGGAGCCCCGAACACTCGGTTTACCTGCCTTTGTTTATCCCCGACGCTCTTGAATTCATTTTCGAGGAGGATAAACCTCTCTCTCCTCTTTCGGGTAATACGGTATTAAACGCGTTAACTCGATTTCTTCGAGATAGACGCGAGCTACTTCAATTTAGATAATAATACTCCCATCTTTATATTTTACTAATTGGATAACCGCGACATAACTGTTTCAACTATCGCCTGAATAATTAATACGTGATTTATTAACGGAACAAAGTCGCTAAATATAATTCGAGTAGAATAAATGATAGTGTGCGGAGTAACACCACCGTAAACATTACTCGAACGCGAATCAACTTCGTTAACTCAAGGATCTTGGGGAGAGAAAAAGAGGAAGAAGTATATCCATAAGGTAAAATCGAATAAATCCAGTGGAAAAATAGGAAAGCATATCCACAGGTCTTCCCCAGGCGGAGTGATCGGTACGTAGGTGTGTCCGTCCGTCTGTCTGTCTGCGGGCGGGTGTGTGTGTGTGTATGTGTGGGTACCGCGACGCACGCAGCCCAAGGAGCCCACAGCCTGTCACCTGACCGAGTACTCCCCTTTACGCGATACGTCAATATATTCGAGCTAGCCACCCCCGCCCAGCGTTGTGTATACGACATGGCGCATGAGCGCGTCCTCAACCCCTCCCCCTCTACCTCGGGGATCTCTTCCGAGTCCTTTATATACGCGCGCGACCCCGGGCTTTGACGTTCTAAATGGCCTTCGCCCGACCCGCGTATATACATCCCCCTCGGCGAAATACCTTTATACCTATACACGCGGCCAAGTGTCCAAGCTGACGGGTTCTGGCTTCTTATGTTTTTTCAATTACAAACCTTTTGCCCTGGGGCCAAATTTCAATTTGATGCAACTGCGAGGAGGGTTTCCACTTTTTTTTCCTGGCTTTCATTCTCTTCTTTTTTTTCCTTACGGTTTGATGCATTATTTATGTCTCGTTCGGGCAGACCTGAGCTAACTTCGACAGGTTTCTTTACCTCCTTTTTCTGGATTTTAACGTGCTTCTTCTTCGTTATAAATTATAACTCGGTTAGATCTTGCATACAGCTTTGTTTTTGTTTTCTCTATTCGGCACGGGGATTTTAATTAATGAACATGGTTATATTTTCTTGAGACGAACGATGTTAGACAAACATATTTTTCCCTAACATCTATACAAATATTTATTATTTTTAAATTTCTGTATAATTCTATATATATATAATATTAAGATATATTATATTTATAATATATATATAATGTTAATATTATATATTAAGATATTATAAAAATATGTAACGTAAAAAATTTCTTTCAACAACTGAATATTAACCAAATATACTATATCTAAGAATTTAAGGATTATATTACACTATTAACATTTTTAAGAGTTTAGAGTAAACACAGACAGTAAACATAGACGTTTCAAACGTTATTTTTCTCGCATAATACCCAGTTCGCAAGAGGTCCGTTACATCTGAAAGAGGATACTACTTTTATGAATAACCTCCAAATCACCTTTTAATTAAATAAATTCTTTGATCTTGAATCCTTTTAAAGCATTAAAAGCAAAGGACATTTAACGGATAGTCCAGTTAGTCTCTTAATTACATCTGAGCAAAAGTCTTTTCATAAATAAGACCAAACGAAAAGTATATGAATTCGCTTGTTCTAATCAGATAAAACCAGCTTTGATCTTATAAACATTTCGAGCTCGTAAGCGCATATTTTATTCGTATTTACCGGCATTAAAATCTATTTAATGGTAACTTTTATGCGTATTTTGTTTAAAATTTATTTTACTTAAATACCTTTTCGATAAGGTGTTTTTATATAACTTATATAACATTAAATATAACCAAACATTAAAATAGATTCATTTTTTTAAAGTAATAATAAATAATGGTTGAAACGAAAATGTAAAAGTACTATAAATACTTTTTCTAGCGGTACGTAATTAAAAGCTTAATAAGTGATTAAACTACTATGTTAATTAAGATATGATATTTCTCTAATTACTATTTAACCAATAAATTAATTATTTCAGATATATCGAAATTGGAATTTAATAATCTTACTAATGGAATCTAGATAGATACATCATAACGTAAAATACAACAACATAACACAACAACACATCATATATACGGAATTAACCTATACGATAATCTGGATTTCGGAAATTGCTTCGAAACTTCTAATGAAATCTACTTAATAATAAAAGATGCTGAAGAGGATTTAAGAAACTATTAAACTTCGAAAATCATAGTTAATAATAAATTGACTATAATTACCAATTTTTAGTAACTAGTAATTCGTGTATTAAAAATTGATTGCTTGTTAATTACAATATTTAGCTCAGTAGCTTAGAATAACAGTATAATGAAAAGCATTAAAATGGCTCGTTAAAGCAATGGTTAATCCAACCCTGAAATAATAAAAAAAAAACAGTAATAACTCCAAAATAGAGATTTTATTAATCCTTAAAAAAAGTAGTTCATTTTTTTTTTAAATTTTTACTTGGTAATATAAACTCTGATTTTTATTAGAATTTTATACAAAAGAATAAAAAATATAGTTTTAGTTATATAAAAAAATTTTTTAAATGTCTTTCTATAACTTTTTTTATATCAACAGAACACGCTTTATGAATTCAATATATTGGGGTTTGGATACAATTTTCAAGTCTGTAGGGTCAGGTCCTTCAAATTGAGTATCACGAAAAATCTAATTTTTTAAAAATAAATTCATATCCATCATGTTTTTAACAGAATAAAGCCTATTTGTACGTAATATAAAAAAATATAATTGAATTTTCCTTCCAACAAAAGCAAAGATTGTACTTTTAAAAATATTCAAGAAACGTTAATCACGACGCTAACACAACACTTTACAGGTAGGCAAAGGGAAACGAGGAAAACTCAAAGCGAGCAGAAGAAAATATAAATATGAGCTCGGTCGGAAAATTCAGCGTGAACCGTCAAAGACAAAGACTAGCCTGGAAAAGGGTGAGTAAGAAAAAAAAAGAGCGCTCGGAAAAGTAAAAACCACGAGGTATATTAAAGCAGAACGAAAGCCCCCTCGCACTTGGCGGTAAAATTCCGAGTGTACTTTTAAGCACAGATCTCAAACCAAGGCCCTTCTCCTTTATCTGCCTTGACTAACGAATATTCACGTCTACTTTAACGGTTTAAAATCGTTTGAAAATTCACGTACATGTCTACTCTGTAAAGTTTGTAAAATAGTATCGCGAGACGCGCGAAAATTTAATTTTTCAAAATGTAATACGCTTACACGGTATGGGTCGAGTTTCAAAACTAGAGTAATGCGAGATGGAATATTACTTTAGCTGATTATGTTTGGAACTATCGTGGAAATTTGTAAAATGATATATTATTTCGAGATGGACTGTAAGTTATTATTAAATTATAACTTGCTTCCATACATGTTTCCTTCTGTAATGTTTTTGTATTCGAAAATTACGAAAATTCTATACTAATGTTACCAATTAGTTTCTTTTATTTTACGGTGTCATTCGTTTTAATTCATTATAAACCTCGAAATCTTATTATTTGGTCGTTTATGTAGATCAAATATAAAATTACGACGAGATTATCTGTAAAGAAGGTGACCAATTGTGTATTTTAGATAAATTTAAGTTACAATTCAAATACTCGAAATTAACAATATTTAGTTTAAAATGTTTAAAATAAAGTCTATAAACTTGATAGAACAATGTCTAAGAAAAACGAGAGTTGAAAGGGAGACGCTTAGTAATGTTTGCTAAGCTTTATGAAGTCAAGATATTCCTAGCACAAGAATATGCACGGCATTCAGTAGAAAAGGTCGTTTATTGTCAGACGATAGGATCGAATAAGCGCCACCTCATTTTTCACGTTCTCTTTTTCTTTTATCACACCTCTTCTTTTAAGTCTCTTTAAGTCCTTGGATTAACATATTTGTCAAGGAAAAAAAAGCCTGCAAGTTTAACATTGTTTGATTATACAAAACTACCCTATCTCATTAAGGTCAAAACTACGTTCAATCTTGCATTATACTTTCGTCTTTTTTTACATACATTATTTGTATCTGAGAGTTAAAAAAACTAATTTACATTAAACATTAATAATAATTTAATTTTCTAGTCCTTTGTAAATATAATCTTATCGTATATAATGCTGTTTAAAAATAACCAAGCAATATAAAGTTTGATGTTCCTGAACTACTGAATGCAATTATTTTAGAACTTTCCAATCCTATTAGTTTTTTCCAATTAAAATACACGAACGAAAATCCATCGATTAAATATGGATCGTTTTAAGAGAGAATAACTGCATCATACTTTATCCCTTCTACAGTATTCTATGAGACAACATTATTGAGTCGAAACCGGATTTATAATAAAGAGATGTACTCAATTTTATTTTGTTATATTCTTCTGTATTACTTTGAGTCAAGTTAATAATCATATGGAAGATATTATGTTAACCCTTGGAGTATCCTCTATAATGAATAACAGTTTGAAAAGCAGTAAAATGAAGTAAAAGCTTGATTTAATTTTTAATTTACGCTCAATATCCACTAAATACGATATAGTGTACCATCTAAATTAAAGTCAAGTATTTATTCAAACTAAATATTTTGGAAGAATCTTCATTGCTGAATTATTAAGTTTCGTAACAATAAAGTGACCTTTCGAAAAATATTATGACCAATGGTTTAATTAAGAATGTTACACGATTGTTTTCATTTTATTATAAATAAAATATTTTAACTATTAAAAACATCAATTTTATTCAAATATATTTTAGAACTTTAAAAATAGGTAATCCTTGGTTTGATAAATAAGATAAGTTCAAGATCATCGATTGCATTAATTCACCTCACGATTCAATAACGTGTTCGATCGGATTGCGACAAGTCGGGGTACCTACGTGTTTTTATTCTTAAACATTTTATCTGTTAGTCTAGCAGATGTATGTAACGCATGTAATATAATAAGACGATCTATTTATAGAACCAAATTTATATCAAGATATATTTGAAAATATTTATCGATTATATTACACTAAATTTTGAACGAAATGGTTTTAAGAAATATTTTCTAAAGGACATATTTAATATACAATTAATTATAATTTTAATCATACGTCATAATTAATTCTGAATTAAAATAAATGATTAAGCTACAAGTTGAAAAGAAATTATATTATACGTTAATCCTATATACATAACAGGATATTCCTACTTATGCGCTTTAGTCCGTGAAATTTTCGAAGTTATAATTCATACTTATAATTTAAATTAGCTTGACACAAAGTAAGATTGAATTTTCAATCTTTATAATAAATACGTGCAGTAGAAAATTAGGTGCTCTACAAACAAGAAACGTTTACCCTTAAGAAATTCCGTGACCTCAACCTATTTACTTTAAAAGAAACAAAAGACCTCAGATATGCTTATAAAGGAGGCTTATTTAATTTATTTTTCATTTCAAATTTACTTTTAATTTAATTATTATTGTTTGATCTGTAAAGAACAAAATTACTGTGTAATACAAATAAACCCGTATTTATTAGTAAAAAGAAAATTTTACGTTTAAAGCAAGCATTATATAATTGTACCTAATTAAAAGAATTAAAATTATTTAAACGTTTATACCGTAAATCTTTAATTGAAATTGTATTAATGCTTATAGCACCTATAAAAGAAGAGATGTAAATTTATCGTGAATACGGGAATATTCAAAAAATCGAAAAAAAATTTGAGAGGATTTTTTCAATGCAACTTTTCATTCTTCATTGTTGGCCGCAGGCTATCGTCGTCGATGTTTTCTTCCTTCTTGTTCCTTTTTTTTGTTATCATTGGTTTCATGCGCAAGTTTCTCATATCGGAGCATCCGATTCATTAACCGTTCGTTTCATAGAGCGGAACACTTTATTATTCAATCGTACTCGGTGATAGAAAAAATATATATGTGTACATCGAGGAAACAAAGCCACTTTTTCGGCGCAGTTAATTGTGCGTGCACACGAAATCTACATCCTTTCATCGATCTTGTAGCAATACTATCAAAACTTTCCATTGAATATGAACGAACAAAAGAAATTTAAATTTCTTTTGTTGATTTTATTATTGTCGAAATGATTTCTTCTCTGTGTAACTTTTACCGTGCATTGTCTTTTAGAAAAAAAACTTCATAGTTGATGTACTATGATCGTAAAGTTACAAATCTTGAATGGATTTTTCTTATTTGACGTATTATTGTAAGAATACTACGAAGACTAATACATATTTATATTTATTTTATTTATTATACATAATCCTGTACCTGTCGGCTTAGGACTTCTTTCACGACATACATTTTAAGTAATTACATATTTATATAACATTGTATTATATACATTTGAACACACTTTTATTCTTTCATATAGTTCTTTCTCACTTCCAATATCTTTTTCAATGTTTTTAAACCTTTTGCGTCCTGACTTAATACTATGCTGATATCACATTCTTTCTCTATTTTCTCCTTACAGTTAAATAGTACATGTTCTAAATTTTCATTTTCGTTTTTACATATTCTACATAGTTTATCACAGTCTTTCATCCAATACATATTTTCTTTTTCCTCGTTACCTAATCTAAACCTTGCTATAATGCTCATTTCTTTTCCGTTTAAATCTTTTATTAAATATTCAGGTACATTTTCTGTTATTAAAGACTTATATCTTTTACAACTTTTTGATTTATCTATTCTTTCTTTTCTTATCTCTTTTTCTTTTTCCGCTAACCTAATACATAGTTCTGATATTATATTTCCCTGCTCTGATCTTATTCTTTCCTTCTCCCTTATATCTAATTCTACTTTCTTCCAGCATGCATTTCGATCGCTTTCCCATTTACCCACTTTATCACTACTTTCCTCTCTTTCAATTTCATGTATACATTCTTTTATTATTATTTTATCAGAATTTTTTGCCTTTTCCTCATAAGTGACTGCCCTTTTTATTGCCTTTAAACTTGTTGGTATAACCTTAGTTTCTTCTGCCACTAAGTAATCTGCCGTTGATCTATTTAAACCTAATACCCATTTTATATATTTTCTTTGTACTATGTCTAATTCTGTTGGTTTTTCCCAACCCCATATTTCCGATCCATATAATCCTATCGATTCTACCAGGGTTGAGAAGATTTTTAATCTCCTATTATACGAATTTTTAAACAAATGTTCACCTATACTCCATGTATTTCTCATTACTATTTCCGCTTTTCTTTTTAATTCCCTAATGTGGTTATCGTTTCTTCCATTCTTTTGTAATATATAACCCAAGTATTTTATTTCTTTAACTTCTTCTATCGTTTTATCTCCCCATTTCCACTTTCTTAATTTTTTCTTACCCTTCCCTTTTTCAAACACAATTATCTTCGATTTCTCCGGACTTAACTCTAGATCTTTTTTCTTTAGATATACCTTAAATCTTTTCAACATATAGTCTAGTTCTTCTTTACTCTTTGCAATTAAAGCTATATCATCCGCGTATGTAATTGACCAAATTTTTAAATTCCCAATGCCTATACCACCCACTAGTCCTTTTTTCATTTCCTCCTCTAACTCGTGTAAATATATATTAAATAATCCTGGACTGAGTGGACATCCCTGCCTAACCCCTTTAGTGGTCCAAAACTCTGTGGTCATTTTTCCATTTATCCTAACCTTATTTTTCGTTTCCTCATATGTTTCTAGTATTCTATTTCTTAATCTCTTACCTATCCCTATTTTTTCCATACTATCTTTCAATTTTAATCTATCGACTTTATCGAACGCTCCTTTTAAGTCCCCGAAAAATACATATAATTTTCCTTCCTTGTGCTTAATTTCCCTATTTATCAAATAATTCAACGTATATATACAATCGATTGTTCCTCTACCTTTTCTAAATCCGAATTGCGTTTCGCTTAATTTAGTTTCTACCTCTTTTTCTAACCTGTCATTTAAAATTCCTACGTAGATTTTATATGCGGTGTCCATAATAGTAATTCCCCTGTAATTTTTAACATCACTTTTATCTCCCTTTTTATATATCGGACTTATTATACCCGTTTTCCAATCATCTATTATACCACCCTCTTTCCAAATTAACCTAATTATCCTTTTAAACGCTTCTGCTGCACCTGGTGACGCAAAAATCCAAGCTTCGTTCTCGATTCCGTCTTCTCCTACCGCTTTTCCTCTCTTCATTTTCACTATTTGTGCATAAATTTCTTCATCCGCTATCTCATTTTCTTCCTCCTCCGTTTGTACTTTTTCCGTCAGTTTTTGGGTGGTTTTCTTATCTGTTCCTTCTAGGTTTACTATAAATTGATTCTTCCACTCCTCCAACTTTATTTCTTTATCTATTCCTTCCCTTCTCTTTCTTCTTTTATTTATGTATTTCCAGACTTCTGCTTCTGTTTTAATACTTGCTAGTTTTTCTTCTTCAGCTTTTTCTTCTTCTTTTCTTTTCAACTTACACCATTCCTTGTATTTTTTCTTTTCGCTTAAATATTGCTCTCTTGTAATGTGATTCTCTTTGAATTCTCTTAATTTCTTTCTTACCATTCTTTTCTTGTCCTTCCACTCACTGTTATGCCATAGTCTTGTACCTAGTATCCAAATTTTTATTTGCTTTGTTATTGTGTTTCTAGAGTCATTTATTTTGTCTTTGAGTTCTGTCCATATGTCAGCTTTATCCGTTTTATTGCTCCTCCATTCCTTCATTTTTTCTTTATAGATTTTTATACCGTCTTCTGTCCAATCAGACTTTTTTATAACTATTGCATCCTCATTTATTATTCTTGTTATGCCTTCACTTTCAATTTCTACCACCAGTGGTAGATGATCAGATTCGCTTCTATCTAATATTTTTAATTTTGACACATTTTTGCACGCTTCACTGTTTACAATAGCATAGTCAATCACAGAACAACCTTGCTCACCTATATAAGTCCATTCTCCCTCCTCTTGAACCTCGTCACAACCATTTAAAATCATCCACCCTCTTTTACTTATTTCTTGTAGCAACACTTTTCCGTCCTTATTAATCACTTTTTCTTTTGATTGTCTTCTATATCTGTCCTTATTTTCACTATTTATTATTCCTCCCTCTCTACCTGTTTTGGCATTAAAGTCACCTCCAATAAGCAGATTATTTTCTTGCTTTTCACATATTGTCTCATTTAATTTCTTGAACACTTCCTCTGAATTTTTACTATAGACTGTAAATATCCTCCATTCATTATTATTTATTTCCAGTTTTCTTTCGACTACATTTTTACTGCTCACAGCACCCTCTTTTTCTTTTATCTGTTTTCTCACTCCTGTTATTATTCCTCCCATTGGTCTGCCTTTTTTCTTTTCTCTCGTAGCTGGTTCACATTTCCAATTAAATTCGTTTGGCATTTTGCTTTTTATTTTTATCCAGTCTTTTTCCTCAATCCAAGTTTCTACTAAACCTATAACATCACATTCACTTATAAAGTTCCATACTTCTATACACTTATTCTTCACTCCTGCTATATTCCAGAAACAAACCTTGATACTATTTTGACTCTTATTTCCTAAGCCGACCTCACTTAAAAATTTTCACTTTCTCTTTCTTCTCTTTCTCTTAAATTTTGTCTTTCTCTCCATTCCTCCAATCTGTTCTTACTTTCGTTCCATTTTAAACATTTATTGTCTATGAAAATTTTCATATATCCTACTTTTACATTGCTGCCTTCTTGCCTTTTCTTTCGTGCTACCTCTCTTATTCTATTTTGTATCTCTCTCTCTTTCCATGTTAAATCGTCATCAATGTAAATTTTTTCTTGTCCTAGCCTTCTTTTCTTGATCATAACTTCCTTCTTTTTTTCCATACAATCCAGTTCAGCTAATACTATTCTTCCACTTCCTTTTACTTTTAGCGGGTATGCTTTCATCACGTTCGCTTCTACGTTAATTTTTTCTTTTAAGAAAATCTTTACCTCTTGAGTCAGATTTTCGTTTTCAAATTGCGCTCCTTTTATTACGATGTTTTTCTTTTTTTCATCTCTCGTTTTCTTTTCTTTGTCTAATTCTAATCTACTTATCCTTTCGTGCAGTTCCTCTTTCTCTTTCTTCCATTCCTTTCTTTCAGTTTCATGTTTTTCACGCATTAGTTTCACCTCCGTCATTATTTCTCTCCATCTCTCTTCATTTCTTTTATCACTTCTATCGACTAATTTGACGATGTCTTCTTTGAAGTTATCCATCGACTTTATCAGCTTTTCTAACGCCACTTCCCATTTTTCCTTCGTCATTTTCACCATGGATTGCACGGACTGCATGTTTTGCAGGTTAGGCGTCGTTACCTTCTTCGGCCTTCCGGGTCCCGGCATGCCTTTCTAACCTCACTTCTCGCTGCCACTTATTCTCCACTTTTTACACTTACTTACTTTGATTTCAGTGCTAACTTTATTATTCACTTTGTTCCTTTTTTGTACTCTACAGTTTTCTCACCTTTACAATATAGCAGGCTTACTTATATCTTGTAAAACTGCACTTTATCGCTCCGCTATATCAGACACGTGTAGCCCGTTCAGCGAGCGCCGACTAATACATATGTTAAACTGAAATATATTAATGTCCAAAATAGTATCATTAACAAATATCGTTTTAATTTAAAAAGTACACAAATGAAATTATTTAAACTCAAAAGATCGCATATTTATTCAGATTTATTTCGATAGGTTAATAGTAATTTGTTTTTTTCTACATTTATATGTTTGTTAAATCAGACTGAAACGAAATTCGGTGAATTCTATAAAAAATGTATTTAATACTCCTAAAAAAATATTTGTTTGTAACTAATAAACATTTATTAAAATTGAAAAGCTTTAATTGAAATAAAAATAACATATTTGAAATATTGATCAAAATATTTATTAGTTTTACACAATATTTTTTTAGCAATATTCAATAAGCCATTATAGTGTATTTACTCAACTTTTTTCTATCATAAAAATATTACTTTAAATTATTAAATAAAATTATTTCTAATATTATGGTTTACCATTTCTCTATATATTTTGAAGATCATCTCGTAACTCTTAGTTTCCAAGTTATTTCCATTTTCGTATAATTCCTTTTCTCCCCAAGATCTTCCGAAAAAGTCTCATACATTCATCCCTAGAGACATTGGTAAAAATCCCGAGACCGGTGCCCAATTTTTTTTAGGTCAAAGAATAATATCCTATGGAGTTTCAACCAATTTTGTTCTTACGGTGATATATACGAGGTATCTTGGAAACTCATTTTGTTTACAGAGAACAAAAGTTAACATCGTTTTCTTAATCAATCCTATGGTTCTCAATTATCAAGATGAAAAAAGTTAGATTCTTAATCTTGTAAAGAAAATTTGAAGAAATATCGTTTTTAAAATATAATTTTTAATGTTGTAATTAATAAGCAGTCCAATTATTTGTTATTAAAATTAAACTCTATAACTGTGTATTAAGAAATTTTAATTATCTATAAATTAAAAATTATCATAATTTTAATAAATGAATAATAATCTTCTGCTCATAAAACATGAAATACATCATTATCATTGTAACCTTTAAGAGTGCTGGAATTTGCACCGCGGTTTCTGAGATATTCAGGTGGAAAGTTTAAAAAATAACACCCGGTATAGTGTCCGTCATATTACTTCCGCCATTTTGAATTTTCATTTTGATGACAGAATCAAGTCCAGAGACATAAATAACCTTTAAAGACCCACTTAGGTGGGTTTAATTAATTAAAAACCATACGACGTCTACAGGTATCATCCCGACCCTCTAAAAAGTAGAAACTACCATGTACAAAGCATAAGTATTCGATGTATGCATATATGCTTATTGTGTATCCGTTTTTCCAAATTAAAACAGTAGTTAATTCGATTATTATAAAACGGAGTTTTGTCGAATACTTTTTTTTAATAAATTATATACAAAGTGAGCAAAATAAGAAAAAAATATTTGTAAAAATTATTAAAAATTACAATTATTATTTTAGAATGAATATAGAATATTGTCGAATAGAACAAAGATATATCTTCGATCGCTTTTTTCCAATATTTTCTAAAATCGCTTGGATCTCTCAGACAGATCATGAAATCAATAAAATATCGCTTTCTTTTTATTGTCTTAATTTTAAGTATTAATTGAGAAAAAGTATTCGATAAAAAGTTGAGTGTGAAATTAACGAGGAAACCAACTTTACGCGTTAACCGTAGATAGCTGAAAATAAAATTAAACAAGTAACGTCTTGTTTGCGTCACAAAGTAATGCCACCCGCGACGGTAAGTAATTCGATTCACACGGATGCAAGTCCTTTACCCTTCTCTTTGGTTGTATACGAAATAACTTTTCTAAGTGACTCGTTCGTTAAGCTGCCCAACAAAGACACGAGCACGCTTCTCGAGTTTAGTTTCTACGGAATTTGCCTTTTTCGTTAGGATGCAAATATTTGCTCCAGAAAATGCAACTATGATTTCTAATTAACGAAGGGACACCGATTCTTCACGATCAAATTAAAGAGATACAACTTGAAAAATAAAAAGGTGTATATTTCGCGAAAGTATGAAAAACAAAAGAGAAGCTCTGTCTCTTGTTACTGTGAAAAATTGAAAAGTATTTGCAAATTTTTCTATACTAGAGGAAACTTACACGAAGAGTATTATAAGTTCCCGTTATAATCTTGCTTCGGACTGAAGTTAAATCAACTGATTTAAACTTTGTTGCTGGATTGCCGGATTACAACGGATTATGATAAGCTCTTGTTGGTCTATACTATATTTCACAACTAAAATTCTATATATTTATATTTGTACGTATACCCGGCAATATTTTTTAATCTTGCCCTTGAAATAAACTGCACGGAGTTTCATTGATGAACAATATTTTCTAAATCTAACGTAAAAACTTTTTCGAAATTCGCGCAGATTTTTCGTAGGAAAATATTTCTTTATCAGTCCTAAAACTAAAAATACATTTTGCGATTTAATATTTTCTTTCTCGCGCGAATAAGTCTTAATCGATCTTAAATTAAAGTTTTTGCGCAATAACGATGAAATTATCTTAAAAATTTTTTTCTACTTTAACTGAGCACAGCAAACAAAGAAACGCATTAGGTATACACTCACCAAACTGGAAATTACCCAAGGTATATTTATATGTATATACATTTACTCAAGCTACTCTTCTCTTACGTTTATCGATTTCATTTTCTTAGTATACCAAAGGTATATGAACGTATTTTATGTAATCTGCATTGTGATATCTATTGGCTCCAGAATAGGCAAACAGTAGTTATTCACTTATAAACGGATGGGAACACATTTTAAATTAATAAAATGTTGAGCATGTTTTGAAAATATTGTAAAATTTTTTTCCCTTTATTTAAATGCTATAATCGTACTTGTACAAGTAATATCTTAAGAATTTATGTTGCCGTATTTAAGTTACTTACAAAGTCATGAATAATAAAATCGCTTTTTTTATTGTAATTTAATATAATTGAGAAAAGTATTCGATAAAAAGTTGAGTGTGAAATTAACGAGGAAACCAACTTTACGCGTTAACCGTAGATAGCTGAAAATAAAATTAAACAAGTAACGTCTTGTTTGCGTCACAAAGTAATGCCACCCGCGACGGTAAGTAATTCGATTCACACGGATGCAAGTCCTTTACCCTTCTCTTTGGTTGTATACGAAATAACTTTTCTAAGTGACTCGTTCGTTAAGCTGCCCAACAAAGACACGAGCACGCTTCTCGAGTTTAGTTTCTACGGAATTTGCCTTTTTCGTTAGGATGCAAATATTTGCTCCAGAAAATGCAACTATGATTTCTAATTAACGAAGGGACACCGATTCTTCACGATCAAATTAAAGAGATACAACTTGAAAAATAAAAAGGTGTATATTTCGCGAAAGTATGAAAAACAAAAGAGAAGCTCTGTCTCTTGTTACTGTGAAAAATTGAAAAGTATTTGCAAATTTTTCTATACTAGAGGAAACTTACACGAAGAGTATTATAAGTTCCCGTTATAATCTTGCTTCGGACTGAAGTTAAATCAACTGATTTAAACTTTGTTGCTGGATTGCCGGATTACAACGGATTATGATAAGCTCTTGTTGGTCTATACTATATTTCACAACTAAAATTCTATATATTTATATTTGTACGTATACCCGGCAATATTTTTTAATCTTGCCCTTGAAATAAACTGCACGGAGTTTCATTGATGAACAATATTTTCTAAATCTAACGTAAAACTTTTTCGAAATTCGCGCAGATTTTTCGTAGGAAAATATTTCTTTATCAGTCCTAAAACTAAAAATACATTTTGCGATTTAATATTTTCTTTCTCGCGCGAATAAGTCTTAATCGATCTTAAATTAAAGTTTTTGCGCAATAACGATGAAATTATCTTAAAAATTTTTTTCTACTTTAACTGAGCACAGCAAACAAAGAAACGCATTAGGTATACACTCACCAAACTGGAAATTACCAAGGTATATATATATATATATATATATATATATATATATGGGGTATTCCACGTGAAGTGGTCCGATCAAAATTTTAAAATGCACCAAATTTTGGGTACACTTTGCAAATGTTTTTCAGAATACAGAAAAAATTATTAGGTACTGGAATCTATTTGCTCAAAGTTATTCTAACCTCAAAAAGTGAATTTTTCCATATTTTTTTCAACACCAGCTGGGTTTACCGCTGTATAACTCAAAATCTATCAACTTTTACTATAGAACATTATATGTAACATTCGTTGCTTATTATATCTAGAATTTATTCTTCTGGGTTAGAATTTCTTATCTCAAGGTCAATGTTACATAAACTACATGTCAATATTCAACTTGAAAAAGTGCAAGTGCGCCACCTTTGATTTTTCATCCAAAAGTCTAAAAGAAAGCTTGGAGCAATACCTTTCAATAGTCTGTAGCATTTTATGGCCTTCAATTCTGTAAAAAGTTATGACAATTTAAAGAAAGACAAAAATTCACAAAATTAACATGGTAATACCCATTTAAATTTTTAAAAAATTTCGTGTTTCTTTAAATAGTCATAACTTTTTACAGAATTGAAGGCCATAAAAATGCTACAGACCATTTGAAAGGTATTGCTCCAAGCTTTCTTTTAGACTTTTGGATGAAAAAATCAAAGGTGGCGCACTTGCACTTTTTTCAAGTTGAATATTGACATGTAGTTTATGTAACATTGACCTTGAGATTAGAAATTCTAACCCAGAAGAATAAATTCTAGATATAATAAGCAACGAATGTTACATATAATGTTCTATAGTAAAAGTTGATAGATTTTGAGTTATACAGCGGTAAACCCAGCTGGTGTTGAAAAAAATATGAAAAATTCACTTTTTGAGGTTAGAATAACTTTTGAGCAAATAGATTCCAGTACCTAAAATTTTTTTCTGTATTCTGAAAAACATTTGCAAAGTGTACCCAAAATTTGGTGCATTTTAAAATTTTGATCGGACCACTATGTATATACATTTACGTCAAGTCTACTCTTTCTCTTGCACGTTTTTCGATTTCATTTTCTTATATACCAAAAGGTATATAACGTACTTTATATGTAATGCTGCATTGTCGAATATCTATTGGCTCGAGAATCGAGGCAAACAAGTTTTATTACAACTATAGTCGATGGAACAGACATTTTATTAGAAAAATGTTGGATTATGTTTTGTTGTTTGAAAATGTTTTCCCCCTTCTTTAAAGGCTATAACGTACTTGTAACGTAAAATTTAAGAATTTATGGAGCGTATTGAAGTTACTTACAATAGCAAAAATATTTGATAAAATGTTATATTTTTATATACTTGAGAAATAAACCATATAATATAGATAACCTCGTAAAAGTTAATAACAATTATTTTATAGAAAAATGATATATAATGGTAACTTACAATTACTCTTTTCGTAATTATAATGTATTAATAAAAAAATTGTTTTATTGCAACATCTATTAGGACAACACATTTTTGAGCTTTAACAGCTTTTTCATTTATTCTAAAATGATCTTTATTACATCTGGGCTTTATAATTTGTTAATATTATCGAGTCAAGATAAAATTTTTAAAAATATTTGATTATAGAAAAGTCAGATATAAATTAATTTAAATAAAATGTATACAGTAATTTAAAACACACTGTATGAATTACTAAAATTTAATTACTAATACTTGTAATTAATTAGTACCGGTACCACTCTATACGACGATACATGACGAACTTATACCTACACTTCCAATTAGAGCAACCGCGTGAACTTCCTAAGTAGTTGACTAAGTAATTACATTTAAATATTCTTAATTATTCGAAATTTATCTAATTAATGATTAATCTTATTCGTAAATAAAAACTAAAAAAATAAATTAGTAGGAATAATATATACTAAAAACACTTAAATTAGCTTGCGGTTATTATTGCATTTTAAAAGACCATTAAATACATGAATCTACGCAAAAAAAAATTGTAACGAAAGCAATAAATCGTTTGATACAATTTAAACACCGGGTAGACAATGTTGCAAGTGCGTCTTTTCCCGGGGCACAACAACAAATCTCAATAAATTACATCACTGATGTAAAATAACAAAATGCAATCATAGTTTAATCAATGCCCATTAATCCATTATAAATTGATAACGATTTTAAATCCCTCAATTAAAATCTCTGTTAACGTATCGAACCTATTAAAAATTGAAGTGACATTAATACATTGCAAAGGCGATGATTAATCGCAAGGATGTTTGGTTTAACATGCACTCGTGTATTATAAGTATCCATTTAGTAGTGTACAAGTCAATGTGCGAGGCGAAACCGCGCTCGCGGCGGATGTAATAACGTTTCCGCGGGAATCGAGCCCGCGGCTTCCTCACTGATTCACCGGCACTTCCGCCAACTGCAGCTTGCGCCGAACTTGTAAACACTCCGCGACAGAAATAGGAGCGGCATATTAATAGCACGCATCTGGCGCGACCGAACGCGCGTCTCTGCGTGCCTTTCTTTCTTTACCATCGCGGATTTTCAACTGAATTTTACGCAGGTAATTTCACGCACTCTTTCGAAAATCTACGAGCTTTTCACTGATCGACATTTAATGATTCTCATTACATCTATAATTCAATTATTTAATGAATTAATTGAATTATCATTTATCTTTACTCAACGAGTTGATTTAACAATATTTTAGTATTTCAATTGATAAATAATATAAACAAGTAAATATAGACGTTTATTATCTTCTCTTTCAGTTCTAAATAATGCATGAAAGTTACTGTCAAGCATTTGAGTTCGAGTTTATAAGATGTCATAAAAATTTATTTATATACTTATTTTCATCTTGATTTACCTAAAATCCGTTTATTGCAAATTTGATGAAACAATTATCCAAGTTTATAAATAAACCAAGAGTTCGATAATGGAATTACTGTAAAGTGATTATAATTTTGAGAAATTTATCTCATTATGTTTTGAAATACATCGATAAATATTCATTGTGAAAAATACGTTAATAAAAGGTCCTCTTTTTATAGTGTTAAATTAACTGACAAATAACATAGAAAATCAATTATTCTGTAGTTCTAAAGTATAAATTCTTATCATAACAAAATACAAAGTTTATATACTCTAATACTTTTATTATAATAATATAAAAATGTATGCTTTTAGATTATCAAAAATACAGCGAGTTTCAAAAACTTGTAAGCGTTGTAAGTTATTATTAACATTAAAAGAGATTTTTATGATAGTTCATACATTTATTTTCTACTATATGCGTTAAAATATAAGCTACAGCATTTATTACTTACACATTTGACAAAATTACATATTATTAACATTTACTGATTAAAGTTTATTGTTATATGCAGTAATTATAATATGATACTTTGCTTATCTTAATTTAATTAATATTATAATTTTCCACGTACATATGCATATGCATATTTTATATTTAATCAATTAACAAATTAAGGTTAAAAAATTAACCTTTTACTATATTGACAATAAACGTAACATTTGAAGTATTTTTATGCTCTTTATTTGCAACAATAAAAAAAATGGCAAATATTTAAAGCGAAAATTCAAAATTCAATTGATTCATCCTTTAGAATTCTACAGAAATGTCGAAGGGATTGAAAGGTAAAACTAGTAATATCAAGAGAAGTGAAACGTCTTGGCGTGTGGCACGATCCCTTTGGAGTGAAATTCAACGACTGGTAGAAATGCCACATCCATCTAGTTACTACTTTCGTCCCACGTGCGGTTTAAACGACGAACCTCTTCACTGTTACAAATTAGCCTTGAGTGATTGACGCTTCGGTTGAGTCTCCAGTCTTCATTTTTCTTCAGTACATTCACACCGTTATCGAGTTTTCCGGTGTTATGGGGAAATGTTCCTTTTTTTTCCTTTTCGTTGAAAGTTAGAGATTCATTAAGTTATCCGTTGGTGGTCGAGTTGCTGAAATCTCAACAGTCACTTGGATAATTTATGTTCTTGTATCGAGTGATGGGTTACATGTTTTGAAAATATGTTGAAAAGTTATGATTTAAATGAAAATAATGAATGGTCTTTTATTGTTGTATTTTCGTGGATCGGTGTCTGCTATGCTGTGAATGAAAGGGGACTAATTATCTAGCTGTGCTTAGATTAATTTCCAATGAATCAAAAGTATTTATTTTTTATTCTATTAAATTTATTATTTTATTAAATTTGTAACCAATAAATCTATATCGAACAAACATTTTATGCGAAGCGTTTCGAAAAGTTATTTATGTAAATATTTTATGTACATGAAATTTTGTACTTCCAACTCATTTGTAAGATTATAAATTTATATTTTAGTAGTAAAAATCAAGTCAAATGGAAAACTATTTTCCAAGGAAATCCAATTTACATTTCGCCACGTTTCAAGAAAATATTTTCCCTGAGACGCAAAATGTAAAAAATTGTTCGTATCTTTTTTGAAGCATGAACGGACGGTCCATCGGTCGTTTCCTCCTCGCTCCTTCCTATACATGTAGACATATATATATATTTTCTTGAACGCGAGGTGAATGTCGCACAATACTTTGAAAAAGTTGGATGTTCGTTATCCACGCGAGACGTGGCTCGTTAACCCGCGTAATTACTCCATTTTCCTTTCTTTCTCTACTTCGATGCTCGTTGGACCCTCCCGGTTCTTTGAGTCCGCGCGCGGGAGGGAGATTCTTGTCAATTTCCCGCGAGTCTCGCGCCACATAATGCACCCGGAGACAAGAAGCCGAGCGACGTTTCTGCACAATCGCTCCCGTACGCTCCGATGAATTTACGGTTCTAAAGCACATCTATACACGTCCTACCGAGGTTTTTGTGGTTACTGCTTTTGTTACCCCTGCCGAGAGCTCGTTATTATTACTCGAATCTACCTCATCAACGTTCTACGCTCTGTAGGAGAGATCGTCCTTTCAATTTTTGAAATTCATCTTTTTAAGTGTAACTTTACGATTTTCTAACGCTGATACGCTACTTAATTGTTGACGCCAACATCAAATTGTAATAAATTTGTACCAAAAATTTTGACAATCATTGGGGTAAAACGTTTTCTCGCATTTTTTTTCTCTGTTTATAAGAATCAAATCTTCTATTCAATCACATATGTCAATTTGTACAGCATTTTTCACCTTATAAAAACGGCTCTCCTTGAATAAGTCAAAACGTAAATAAAAAGCAAGTATGATGTAATAATTATAAAATTAAACACATTTTTAGAAATATTCAGTCAAAGACGAAAACAATAATGAAAATCCACTATAATCGATAATAATCGAATGACACCGATCTGGTAAGAAATTCAAATTTTACAATGCCACAAAGTCGTTGAAAAATGATATAAAATAAATTCAAGGTCTCATGGTCATTCTATTAAATTTCACAATGAGAAAAAGATTACCGATTAATAGACTATTTTTCATGCCCATTTCCACTAGTGTAAGATGTTGATAATAAAGCTACTAAATAGAGCGTTTACCTTTGACCTCAAACTCTTATAGTCAAGGCCAATACAGAGAGAGAAAGAGAGATGGAGTATCTCGAACAAAATAGAGACGAAAATACGGCAATTGATTTCCTCACGACTATGAAAAATACCGAAGCGTGCTCGATTCACGTGCGCGTGTCCGTGCGCCAGGAATTACGCAACGAGAGAAAGTTCGTGGAGCAACGCGTGCCGGCTCAGCACGAGTTTAGATCGAGATCGTGTGTGCGTCCATTCGCGAAATACACGTGACTGCTGAGCTCACCTAAATTGGGTCTCTGACATTTCCTAATTATACAATTATCTTTCTTTTTTAACGGACCATATTATGATACTAGGTAATTTTTATTTTTAAAATAAACCTTCCTTTACTCAAAGTATACGCTACATGCAAAATGTGCAAACCTCTATTTTCACATTGAAATGTCAGTGTCCTAAAATTGGTAAATGTTTCTATTTTTCGTTGGAATAATTTATGACTAGATTGAATCATAGTCGGAAGATTTATGATAGAGAGAGGATAAACAACGTCGAGTTAAAATTTAAACATCACTTTCCAAGAGCTTAGCCAAAAATCTGTATATACTACATTGCAGTAGATTTTATATTGTTTTAAAAATTTGTGCCAGTATCGATATTTGCGTAAAAATAACATTTCATCGTAAATCATATTTAAAAAGTGATCGATTTTAATGAACAACTAATCTACATTTCCACGGTTTATAATTATACTAATACGTTTAATCGAAATTTCTAGATTTCCAGTGGATATTATATTATTAAATTTACATGCATTTCATACATTTTAAGTATGTAAACTTAATTAATGCAAACAATTTTAATCTATGTAAATTTTTCTTAAGTATTAATCGCGTTAACAATTATTATACCAAATAAATTAAATATTCTGCTATAAATTAATTACACGGTTAAAAAACAAACTTTGCTTCATTAATTACCATTAATTATTATAAAGTAAGCTACGTAATGAACGACTGCGTAATATAAATGAAATAAGATAAATATATATCACACTGAGTTATCGAATACATTTTTCTATATTCCGGAACACGGGTACCTCGCTCATAGAAAAACTACAGTGGAAAGTCGAATGAATGCGTTTGGTGATTGAAGGAATTTTTTACGATATACCGTGTGAAACAACCGGGCTCCATGTTTTATGTGCTTTTACGGAAAAATAATAGTTACTCAAAAGAGTATTAAACGTCAACAATAGAGAGTTATAAAAGAATCGCGGAGTGGAAATCGCGTCCAATGAAAACTCCATAAAACCACAAATATGAGATTTTGTTAGAAAATAATTGTATTCTACATTAAATTTAATAATAGCGAAAAGATGCACTCTTAGAAAATATATATGCAAAATAAAAAATATGTATGCACATAGTTTATTTAACGAATAAAAAACAGTAACTTAAAAAATACAACATTGTATATGTTTAAATACGTTAGATTTGAATTACTTATTTTGTCAGTTGATGTAGATTAAAATGAATACTCGATTTCTATTCAAATAGATCGAAAGATTAACTGTTAGTTGTCCAATCGATTACAATGGATTGTTCTAAAAATCTATTGATACATGGAGACACGTTTAAATAAAATGTTCTATAAAGAAACAACGTAGGATCGAAATAGCTTTAAGGATTAAACGTGAAAATTTGTTAAAATAATATTTACTCGTTTTGATATCGCTTTCAAATTTATCCAATAAATATTATAATATTTAATCGTGGTACGTGAATAAATTAACTTGTATTTATTTACTCTTTAGTATAAACCGAAGAAATAATTCTTATACTTGTCGAGCAAGATGAATAATTCAGAATGTTAACAATTTATTTCTGTAATAAATATAATTTACCGATCTAGCTAACAGAACAACAGTTAAGAGTGATCGAATTCAAAATAGAAATAAATAACAATTACATTCTCTCTCACTCTATATACGTATAGGTATACATCTACCGGTTACAAATGGTATGATAACGCAATAACGCAACAACATATATATCATTCAATGTAAATGAGTTTATTATGTGAAACTTTGAAAATACTTCATTTATTACACCTCGTACGGTATTATACGTGCATGTAGAAATATGTGCTTGTTTGTACTAAAACGTGAAAAATAATTAATATACGTGAGCGATGTACTCGAAGTTATCGCGGGAAATTCATGCGTGCACGATCTTTTCGATTAACCAGGTTAAATATATTATTCTGGTTTTTTGATTAACCGTCCAAATGTCACTCGCTTGAGTGTAATGCAATTGCATACCTTTTTTCCTACCCTCGTGCTCTCGAATAATGCTACGTTACGCTGTAATTAAATGCTATATTGTAATCACAAAATTCCATCTGTATATAACAAGTAATATGTATGCAAAATTTTGTATGCCGCGTACATCTAGTTAACTGTTAAAGTTAGTAATGAAATATATTAATTCTAGTAACACTACAAAGTTAATATTTTTCTTTATAAACGATATGCTATGTAGCATTGAACGACTAGTCAAGTACAATAATCAATATTCAACGATAATTGTACAATTGCTTCTTCACTCGTTATCAATTATATCCCGTTAAATTTTTAATCAATTTTTTTTTAATAAAACTTTCATAAAGCATTTTTAAATGTTGTGCATACTAAACATATTAAAAAACACGATAAATATTATTTCCGTATCGATTTTTTAAAAATAAAAAAAAACTATCCACTTATTCCTGTCGAATTAAAATATCCGTATATCGCATTGAAAAATGTATATAAAACTGTCGTTTGAAGAGTAATTTCTCTTGCACGAGTTGAAGAGCGTTTTCATAGCGGATAACTTGAGCGCGAAATCTTGCTCCGGAGTATGTAGAAACGTAACTGTGCACTTCCGTCATTTAAAATTTTGCATACTCACGTCGATAAAAGAAAATTGAACTTTCTACCGGGATAAGATAACAAATCTAACAAAAAAAATGCATGCTCAGATAGAAATAATTAGAATAATAATTATTCATAGATACAATGACATCATCTTCGTGTGAAATCTCGAGAGTGAATATATCAGCGAAACAGTTATAAGAAATGAGTTAAATTGTTACCGCTTGCAAATCTAGTCGATATTAATGTATCTACTTGTTTTCGTAGAAAACATTATGATTTATTATTCGCCGAGTTTTCTTTAATCGAGAAATACATGCTATTTATATTTCTATCAACGTGTAAGAAGTAAAAAAAGAAGAATTAAAATATTGCAATCAACAAATAAATTTTATTCGTCGCGTAAACGTTGCGACGCACGATTTCCCTAAGATTCGAGGTCGAATCCATTGAATTCTTATCCCGTTCCATTCATTTTTCCCGTGGTAGCTCCTACGTCCAATAAATTCAGTTAGCGTTATGCACGTCAGACCGAGTGCACCGCGCGTAGAGGGAAAACTAAATTTCCTCTTGTACACGGATAGACACATGGTAACGATGCGACCGCGTGGAAAAAAAGGGAAAGGGGAAAAATGAAGCTCGACTTGAGTATCATTAATCTTCGTCTCTTCATCGGACTCGTCTTTCCACACTGTAATACGTGTCGCGTTTCTTCAGTTCCTTCGACCGCCGATCCTTATGACCTCGGCTATTAGAATGGAGTTTCGGTGCCGCAATAGCACTGACAAAACTCAAGAATTTTCCTTCGTAGCATTATACACAAACACACACATACATATATATATATATATATATACAAGCTAAAAGACATTTTATAACCGAGTTGTAAAGGAATTTTTTTGATAAATGTCGCGTTATACGTTTTCACACGACAGGTGCTCCGAATTGTTGGTACTAAGGATTTCGATACTGTTGCCTAGACAAAGAAATATTGTACTATTGGAGAGACATTTTTATGTCGCTTAAATATTTTCCAAACATTTATATTCCTTTATATTTTGTTTCATACTCATTTATTTATAACAAATTTATAACGTGTAATTTGTATATACTTATAAGATTTCACCGAAGCATACTAATGTAATAATTGTGAATTATAAACGATTCATTACGAAAAACTGCTGTCGTACCGTAAATATTTTGAAATCATCGTGTACATTTACATTTATTTCGTTATTTTTGCAAAAACGACACTTGACTTAAAAATCAATAAACAAACCGATTAACGATTTGCTTATTATGGTGTCGCAATAAAAAGTGTGTATATATATAATTACCTTCATTTGCGTAGGTGGTGCATCCGCGTTATGAAATGTTCGGAAAAAAAATTTTCCTCTTTCACGCCAAACCGAAGTGTTCAAGTATTTTATACTTATAAATATTTTAGCACAATATTATTAAGCTTTGCAGGTTAATTCGTAGTACAAATTTACCTGGCGCCTCTTTATTATTCAACACATACCATTGTTTATTCATTGAGGAGATGAATAATTAACGGTAGGTAATATACATTTCTACCTTCGAAAAGACGACTATAATTGGATTACCAATTGAATTGAAAGAAATTTGAAATCTAAATTTAGTCAATAAAGTGCCTTTCTTGTTTCCTTCTTTTTATACATCGTACAATTTGCATAAAATCGTTATACTCCCAACTACATTTTATCAGGATTTTCTTAATCTCGAGTCCAATTTATTTTTCTACATTAGTATAATAGTGCTCAATAATGTATGTATATTTTCCCTATTCCTTACTAAATTTAGTAGAATAGTAAGTTATTTAAACTTCTTTTTTCATCCATTCGCTTAGAATGTACGTTTTAACACGGAGAGAAATATATGATAATTTTTACCCTGTAAGAATAGTAAAAGTGGGACAAACTGTCTTTTCTGGAAAAATTTACCCGGTTTTCGGTTAAAAATTACAAGAGTTAGGATAAATTTTACTATGCAGCAGGGTAATTTTTACCAGAAAAGACAGTTCGTCCCATGTTTACTAACCTTACAGGGTAAAAATTATCATATATTTCTCTCCGTGAATAAATCTTTTTGATTTGGTTTTTTGATATACTATACACATTTGTTACATATATACTCACATTATTAAATATAATCGATATCATTTTACGTTACTTATTTTGGAATATCATTATAATAATTACGTTTGTGAGTCAGTTAAAAAGCTATTTATGCAACTTTTTAGATAGAGGCTATTTAAATGCTTATCGGAAGTCGAGATCAAGCAGTTTGCGATGGTGCCTCAATTCTGGGTTAAAGGGTTGCAGAAAATTCGTAGCAGCGAGGAGAAAAAAAAATTACTGTGTCAAGCAAATGACGTCACTATATGCGAAAGTATTGGACAGCTTTGCATCTGGGCTTGCGATGTCGATTATATTTTAAAGTTGAATAAGGAAAAAGTTTCACGTAACTATTTCGTAGAAGGTTGGCGTAAAGTGTGCGCAAAACTGGCATTTGAATTGCACTGGAAAAAATTTGTGTAACGATCGGTCTTCAACTTTGTCGAATTCACGTTAATATCTAAGTTTAAATGACTAGCCGCAAAATGTGCTACAACTACAGGAAAACTCGATGCTCGCGTAAATAGAATGTGAAACAATATTTCTTCGGGGTTCGGTTGACACTTGACGAATAAACAACTCAGACCACGAAAAATTGAATTAATACGATATTTATGAAAATTTTGTTTGGAAAAGTTATTTTTAGAAAGTACACGGAGAGAAATATTTAGAAAATATTACAAAGGAGTTTGGTAAAAATTCCCAAACTCCCAAGTAATGTGGTAACAGACCGAAAAAACCGAAAAAATTACCAAACTGCTAAGTAAAATTTACAGTAAATGTAGTAAAATTTACTCTAAATGTAGTAAAATTTGTGGAGTTAGCGTACTAAATTTTACAATTAAGCTTGTAAATTTTATTAACTCTGATTTTTTCCTATACTGTTTACGAAATTCTATAAACAACAGTACAGCACGAGATACCGAAAAGAAGCGATAAATAAAATTTTTATTGGAATCGCGTCGTTCGTTTGTTTATTTTAAAAGGACGATTCGATGAAACACATGCAAGTGACGCGGTGGCGCAATGGTAAGGACTTGGATTCTCAACCCAAACTTCGCAGGTTCGATCCCGATGACATCCAGAATTTTTTTCACTAATTAAATTTCATTATAAAATATTTAAAATTTCCATAACACTCGAATAATATACATAAACTCAAAAATAAATAATATGCGGAGGAATAAAATTTTTTTTCTGATGTTAAAAAAAAAATTAAAATTACAATTTAGTTTGGTAAAAATTACGAGATTCGCAGTTTGTTACCACATTACTTGAGAGTTTAGGAATTTTTACCAAACTGCTTTGTAATATTTACAAATTATTTCTCTCCGTGTATAACAACGATTATTAATAAGTAAATATAAAAGTATCTAACCTAAAAACCTACATGTACTGTCTGATTAAATCTAAATAAATGGACACATGAAAGGAGATAAGACGGAAGTCAAGGTATTCGCATTGCGTCGAGACCTGATCGACGTCTACTTCTTCTTTGGATGTGTGTGTGTGTGTGTGTATGTGTATATATATACGTATACACGTATAATGTCGGCATTGTTCCAAAGCTCACCTAATGCGACACGATGCGTAACGACTTACGGCACGCGCACGAGACGGGTTAAATGACAAAGCGAGTAGCGTGTAGGAACAGGGAGTGTTTAAGCAGCTTTACCGTAATTATACTTATACATATATATAGATGTATAGACGTGTGAGGGCATAATGCGGTTGTACGAAGAGACGGAGGAACTTGATGCGATAGGTGACTCCTGAGAACAGTTTGAGATTACATTAATCTTGTGTCGAATCCGTATGATCACTCGAATACTCTTGGTTTGACGATTCTAGTTACGATGTTAACAAGATTCCTACTCATTTCTAATTGTGTATATTAGGAGTTTTCGATAAAATATTCAAAATACGGTACTACGTTATTTTTAACAGTAAATTATTTACTTTCTTTATACCCCTTTTAATATTATATAAGAAAACGTAGAATAGAGGAATTCAATTATTATCGAAGAGGAAAAATTAGAATAAAATCAATCTTACTGATTTATTATTAAAAAGAAATTTGTATCCGTCTTCTTACTATTATTTAATATTTCATTCACCGTATAATAACAAAAGAAAAATTCACATAACAACTCGGCTCGAATAAAATGATCAAATAAATAGTAAACCCCTAGATGTCAAAAATACGTATATATAAAAACGAGCAATTAAAATTAATATAACTGGGCAACGAATCAACGGAAACACGAATTTCTGAAACATATATCTTTGATATATACGTCTGACGTAAACGTCCGGCACTCAATTAAGTAGAGAGCATGGACCGAGAGTGTATACCTCAACGAAATTCCAAACGGATTCCGTAGGTCTCGAGGCACGTGCATAACACGCGACCACGGCACCGTTTAAAACATCCTCGATTCGTTCTGCGAATCGCGTTGCGGTGGTACTGTCGGCCGCCTCCGCGTGAACACGCAATAACGCTTAGAAATAAAGAAAATGGAAGGGAAAAAAAAGGAAGGAGATTTTTTTAATTAATAAACCGAGACCACCGAGTATTTATAGGAGGCCATCGGGTTCAATCACCAACGGACTTCCGCATTGTGTGTGTGTACGTGATGTCTATACTGCCACGGTGATCGTTAGAGCAAACCAGTTTCTTAATGAACGCGTTAACACCGTTTTACAAAATTGAGGGACAGATTGTGCGTGTGATCAAACTGCGACGTTGACACTTTGACTGCTCTGATTTTTATGGGTCATACACTTTCTGCACGAAAGCTTTGTAATTAATAGTCAAGTGATAGTAACTTATGGTGAAATAACATTCTATTGTTCACGATTTTTCATTTTACTCGTACAATATACGCGTTCTTGTTGAAATAATCTAGAGAACATTATTTTTTACTTTTATTCAATTACCAACAGTTTTGTAAAATTTTCTATAAACTCACCTGAACATTCCATTAAATATATTATTTTAATTAACTAAGGAAACAAAGGTTTTGGACAAAGTGAAATACACATTTTGTAACAACAGTTATTAAAATAAACAATAAAATAAAAAGAATATAATTATTTTGAAAATGAAATATTACCTAACCGTTAACTACTTTGTTCGTAATTTATTATTTAAAAGTGAACTTGGTTGGGAATAAATAACACAGTGGCAATTCACGTGTTATTTATTAAAGAAAAAATTATTGTCTTCGTAAAGTATATACGACTCCTAAATCGCTCTCCTTCGAGATATTTTTATAATACATGGTGTTCGAAAAGGGTATACGAAATATACTTGACCTTGACTGAATCATAAAAACGTACCATGCATCCGGGAGACTTATATTTAAAAATAAGTATTACTATATTCATTTCTCTCTTTTTTTCTTTATCTTTACTCTTGTAATATTTCTTCTTTCGAAATTTTCACTGTACGAACTGTGTAAATATTTCACTACTGTAAAAAGAGAGCAAATAATACACACCGAATAATCGTATATTCTGAAGAACGTCTTACACTTTATATACACTTATCTAATGCGATAAATAACATTTTTCAATAAAATTATAATATAGTTCAGTTCGATATAATGGAGTTATAAAATACCCACATTATCGAGATAAAGTATGAATGCGTAGAACCAATAACTAAGTTACAACGTTGCATAAAAATGGATAATCGTTGAGTCATTTTTCACGGGTGATAATTACATCAAATTAACAAAACATTTACAAACTCTACGACTTACCGTGAAATATGATTAATTCATATATCTACAAGTCATACATAATAATGAAGTAAGATAAATATTTAAATAATATGGATCGAGTAATGGAAGCGTCCAACGTCGTATTCCTCAATATTCGAAAGACACTGTATAGGTGCACAGCCCATGAAATTTGTATTACATTTATAATATACGGTGTGTATAAACTTAAACTTAAACACTTTAAGTACAAAATAACCTTTGATAATGTTACACGGTATAATACGATATGTACCAAGTGAACTAAACTTTGAGTTATGAATAATACCACTAAGCGATACTAGTCACTTGCCTGTAATTAATGAAATCTATACCTACCGGCAATAAACTTTCTACAATAGCTATTCACATTTTTAAGTATCACATATTCAACAAGTATTAAGAATCTTTGTCGATGAGTAAACGCTACTTACCTCCAAGTTTGTTAAGTTTGTTTAATTGAAAATAAAAACAAATACTAACTCCATTGAAATTATTATAATTTTCTAAGGGTTTAAGTTTCGCGAAGACTTCGGTACAAACGATTATTGACATTTAATTACATCGTAAATAAACTTAGAGGCAGGAGATTATATTTTGTAACGTCGTGTTTTCTCATCCGACAACGTGAACTTTGTAAAATATTCATTAAGCTTAAGTAATACCAAAAGTTTCAAGCTAATGAGAAATCCACATGAAAACTAAATCAACATTTTAAATAAACGTTTGGTTTTTTCCCTCACGTCGTACTATACTTGACTGAGCATTTTGAAAAAAGAAAAGAAAACGAACAGACGAATTAGCCTTCGTATATGTAACATCGAACCTTTTAATCCCCCCTCCTCTCTCTCTCTCTCTCTCTCTCTCTCTCGAAAGGTAAAATAAAAGAGATCGCGAGTCCGATCGCCCTTAACGTTTTTCCCATCTGCATCATCTTCGTAAAAATAAAGGAAAAAAATAATGAAGAATCGACGTTACCAAGGCTTGGTATTCCCGCCTACTATACCGGACGCGAACTCGTACTAATGCACTTAGGACGTGAATCGATACGCGGGACGAGCAAATGGAGTACATATGGACTATGCTCGTATACGGGCACTCAGCTCAACGGGCGAGACTCGAGAGCAACCCATGGAATCTTGAGAGGAGCAACTCAAACGCCGGAAAAGTTGGAGTAGATAATAAAGGGGAGTAGTTTGAAAAATCCAACCGTCTTGCGATGTACGGTCAAATGGAAATTACAGTTAGGTTCGCTTGATACGTGAAAAGAAAATTGAGACGTTGCTCAACGTTCTAAAGGGTATCGTCAAACAATTAGACTTTTGTTCCAGAAAGTACGTTTAACGAATTTAATCTAGGTATGCGCGAGTGCACATTTGCGAGGCAATGAAATAACGTAAAGTTTCAATGGAACGATGCAGGTTCTTTCGCGAAATATTCACGAGTCAAGATTGATAAATTGTAACTTCCCTATGAATTTGCCCGATTGATAATTAATCGTTACTCGCGCGATATTAATTAATTATACATTGACGATAATAAAAACGCATAATTCAGTAATTTACGATAAATCGCGGAGTGTAACGGTAATTACGATTGATCATTTTAGAATGTTCGTTCGCCAAAAATTGAATTAATTTGATGGATAATTTATTTAAACCTATACACACACGCACACACACACCTAAGCAACGATACAAATGATTTCATCAAACGTACGCGTGTTAATTAGCTTCTATGGCAAGGCGAAACACGTGTCGCCTGTCTCTGAAACAAATGTTTCTTTGTGCAAATTAAAAATATCGATGTTAACAGTTGCGATAGCACTTCCAACGGTAATAATAGTCATCGCTTATATTCCTATCATTTATCTTTACACCAACGTTGAACCATTCGGTATAACCCACAGCTCGTTAAATTCAAACGATACAAAGTTGAAAGGCAGGGTGAAAAAAAGGCAAGGCAAACAATGCACGATGGAAATGATAGGAGCGAGGAAATATTTCTGAAAATCACCCTCGAGAAACCTGGTACGACAAAGAGTATATACAAGTTAACCGTGAGCTCTTTCTATCAGGACGTTTGACGACTAATTTCGTCGAAAGAGAGAAGAAACCAAGAAAGTCCTCGTACCCCGACAAAAGGATGAACAAAGAAAAGCGCGAAAAGTGTCAGTAAATAGCGGGTTGACTGTATGAACCCAAAGAGACAGTCACGACGAAGCGAGAGAGAAGAAAGGGAACATTCGAGTCCGTTATACGTCGTCGTCCTCTTCCGAGTGTGAGAAGCTCGAGACCGGGACTGGCTAAGTACACAAACACACACACACACACACACACACAGTGGAGAGAGGGAGACAGAGAGAGAGAGAGAGAGAGAAACGGAGACCAAGAGAATGAAGAGTGAAAGATAGCCAAGCTCACGAGTGGATGATTAATGCCTGGTGAGCTTAACTTTAACAACTCCACGCAAACTCGTGCACGCGCGTGTTGATTGTGTCATTGGTCTTTTCTCTCTCTCTCTCTCTCTCTCTCTCTCTCTCTCTCTCTCTCTCTCTTCGTCTGCCTCTCTCCATGTGTCAGGTAGAGAAGGTGGGGATCTCGCGATGATTTGTAGAAGGATTTCAGAGAAGATGCGAGAGGCAAAGGGGCTTTAATATCTTATTTGCCAGGAGGATCGATAAGTACCGATGGATCGCGCGATATCGCGCCGTCGACGCTTATGTTTGCCCAGGTTGAAATGTCGTTTAATTCCAACGACGTAGGGATTTATTTTGTATTGATTTAATACTACGATGCGAGTGCATCGCGTAATTGAACGTCATTTTTCAATCTATCGATACTAAAGATTAATGACCACTGGTTTAATGATGGCAACTACCTTTTTTTTCATATACCAATAACTACAGGCTCGAAAATACCGAGTTCTGGACTGCCGTTGATGTATTGCCCTTAATGCTTGTTAAACGTTTGTGAAGTTAATCAATTGAATTTATGGATATAATGTTATAAAAATATACGAGAGAGCATGAATCCCATTCTCGAACAAAGTTCTTCCTTTTTCTTTTTATCAACATTCGGGGGAGAAAAACGTAATTTATCAATTTAATAAGATTTGTGCAAACATCGGTTATATTTTCCTTGATAAAGCAATATGTGAAAGGTAAATAACTTCAGAAGTAATCTTGAGGAAGAGACTGAAAGTAATGAGATAAAAAGTGAACAAGTTACTATATAATTTAAACACCTGGTTTCATAACACTATAACTATTAAAATTTTACTAATACTGTGATTCGATTCCTACTTCCTACTGATCATATTATTTGTCATACATTATTCGCATATCGTTGTCATTATAGTAAAGACACAAAATAAAATAAATTAGTTAAAATATTTCGTGCGTAATGAATAAAATAAATAAAATGATGTATGTATGTGTATTAAATCTATTGATTCGATAACGACGGTCAGTCGGATAAGTACATAGTAATTAACGAAGCATTATTAATTACGTGCAGCGTGTATACTGTCTCTACGTAATTATACAAATTGCAAATGATAAATTGAATGTCCTCTTACCAATTTATGTACACGTCACCGGTACTACTTACTTTGTTGGTAAACATTATTATAAGTCTGACGAGTTAATAGTCGACCATACAACCAAAAGAATTATAAATTTAAAAATAACCACTTTGTTATTTTCATAATAACATAACCAACGTAATCGAGCTAGAAAAACGTATCATAAAAAAGCTAAAAAAGAAGTATATAAATTATCACGTTTCAGAGTGAATCGATTATGATTGAACCGAAAATCTTGTCGCATCTAAAACTTAAAACAACAATTTTCTTCCATCAACAAGTTTCAATTGCGAAAGTAAAAAAAAAGAACAATTTAAAATTTCACAAACTAGTTAACAAGATAATAAAGCAATTTTTTTCTATCGCGTTGGCGTATACCAATTTTTCTTTTCCTTCCACGTGATTTGAACAGTAAACCGATAAAGTATAAAACAAGAGAGTCAAAAAAAAGAGCATATAGTCGTGTAGCGGGCACAGAGCGTGTGAAAGAGTTGGAGCGTACACACATCACATTAGACATTACGCAAAAGCTTCATGACATAATTTCAGCGCAGTGGTTGCCAGTTTGTACCGCAGCGTTCCGCCTTTTTTTCCTCCCCCCTTTCGTGCGGAGCCGATTCCTTCGGATATTAACTATTAAACACGTCTCTCGTCGCGCCTCTCCAACTGTTCGATAACATAACTACCGCCGTATAGACCCGAGACCAGTGATTTTGTTAATGCGCCGTAATGACGCTCCTGATAGTACTAAATTACAGTGAATTATTGAAAAACTCGTAATTATTAGCAACGATTCTACTCTCGTGTTCTTCTAATAATACAATTGGATACGAATATGTCTTGAGGATTTTAATTTGTTTATCGTTGACACGAGAGTTGCACATCTCATTTTCAACAATGTTCGTTAATTGATTCTTCATCGTCGTAATTGGTATGGTTATAAGTAATTGGTTTCTTTAATGTGCGTTATCTTGCAATCTAATTGGTAGTTAAGAGATTATCTTTTTAAATACATTCGTTTAAAATTGGATATATTGCGTACACAAGGCAAATTGTGATTGGAAACACGATTCCTTCGCTAATTTCTAATTGCCAGCCATTCGTTCATTTCGAACCACTTTTTGTCTCTCATTGAAAATTCGCAGTCCAGTTAGAGTTAAATCAGTTAACGCGCGTTTTCTCAAGGTGTTTGCTCCTTCGTACTAGCAGTTCGGTTGTTCTTGATTTTTAACCGATCTCAACTGGATTCACCTCTTTTCCAAATTGGATTGTTTTCCGGATTTACCGTACGATTGTGCGATTGCGGTATTGCGTTTTCTCTATCAACTCGGTAGAAGCAATTTGTTATCTTCCTAGAGGTTTTACTACAGACGCTATCCTTTAACATTTTCGATGAAAAATAGATTTTTAAGTGAGCATTATATTACTTTTTCAAAAATGCATTATTATAGTAAATATAATAATATTAATTTTTCTAATTGTTTAAAATAATTTTTTAAGTATTATAATATTTAAAAAATGTACTGTTTCGATTAATATTTATTAACATAGCAGTTTTTTAAATTAGAATTAATTATAATTATAGGAATGAGATATTTATCCGTCCATGCAATTGATTTGTAAGGAAGGAAATTTATTCGATATTCATGAATAAACCATGTAGATGTATTTAACGATGTTTCGAAGGATCTCCTTCATCCTCGTTACGCTATACTTTTTATTTATAACAATATCATTTAATACATAATAAATTATTAACATTTGATTAATTTACATTTTTCGTTTAAATTTCACTACACTATTATATGCTCAACTGAAGCACTGGGACTAAAAAACTGTAATTATTTGTCTTCCTTCTTGCGTATACAAACACACAGATATCTACAGACGGTAAATCGCTAATTACAATCTAGTTCCCATCAGCTTAGATCTATTAACGCATTTATCAATGCGCAAATCGATTGAGCATAGCGCGAAAATTCAAAATTACTCATCAAGATAAATGTGCAATAATTAGACTAGTGTAGTTTAATGCAATGTTTTAATAATACATCTTTTAAAATAAATTTGATGATTATTTATTTTTGTACAAAAATTAATTTATTATTAATTATAAAAGTCATTATTTATTTCTCTAAAATAAGTTTCGTAAAAGAAAAAATAATATTAAGTAGCAAATTGCAATATTAGCTATATGGATTTAATAGATAATTTAATGTTTAAATAAACAATACAATAGCTTATTATTTAAATTAAATAATTATATGTAGATTTGAATATTCGCGCGACGCCGTTGATGTCATTCGGTGTATAGAAACTGTCACTGACGTCATTGCAGGCGTCATGTAGAAGTTCAAATTTTCCTTATTGTCTGTGGAATCGTAGCGTCTAATATTATTGCAAATTTCTTTTATTTCTGTGTTCATTTATTTGTCTTATTGTTATTATTTTATTTTTTTAATTAAATATTTATTTAATTATTTATTTAATTAATTATTTAATTATATATTTAATTATTTATTTATGTATTTATTTATTTGATCTTAGAAATGTTTTTTAAAGCTGATTTCACACACAAAATTTGGAAGAAAGGTAAACTTTTATAACCTCAATCTTTGTGCAGAAAATTCACTAAATTGTTCGTATTATCGTGTTTGACTGTTTACATAGCGACGTATCAGTGTCTTAATAGAGCAAATAATAGTGAAATAGTGTAATTTAGAATGAACAAAAAAATTAAATGTTAATAATTTATTATGTATTAAATGATGTTTTTATCAATTGATAAAACGTATAGCGCATGATAAGGAGGAAGGAGATCGAATAGTTATAATACATATTTAGTAAATTCACGTATCATATTATTTTTAAATAAAAACTTTTTCCATTTGAATAAATACTAATATATTTTAATTATTTTTTCATAACATTAATATTGAAAATAATAGTTAGTTAATTAATATTGAAAAAATAGAGTGTCAATATAGATATTTAAACAAACTTAATGATATAAACCGGTTTTATGTATAGCTGGACTGCGAGTGCATTAAATTTTGAAAAAAAGTAAAGTTTGGGAAGTGAAAGGCGTCCCACTTCATCGGTTCGTGCTGCTAAAATGTACCTTTTTTAAGAATACATCTATATATATGGTTCAGTGGTCTAGGGGTATGATTCTCGCTTAGGGTGCGAGAGGTCCCGGGTTCAAATCCCGGCTGAACCCAATTTTTTTTTTTTTTTTTTAATAAATGTTTATTGTTTATTACTATATATTTTTAATTAACAATACATAAATTAATAATTAATTAGTATTTTTTAAATATTTTGTATCGATACCACATATAGATATAATATTTGCAAAAAAAATATATTGTATTAATTATTAATAATTTAAAAATATATACAACAATGTATAATAATACAGTTTCTTTAAAAAGTAGTTTATAATATAAATAATATATATGTATAATATAATAAATAAAATATTAAAATTTTAAAGTATAATTATAATGAAAAAATACAGGTATTACGAAAAAGGCCTGTTAATTGAGTATTTACATAATTATTCATATCTTTATAAAAAGATAAGCATATCTTTATTAATTAAATATACTATGCAAATAATTAATATTTAAAGAATCTACTCTAAGAATTTAAATTAAATCTTTGCAACCTTTCATTAACGAATCGGAGGTACAAGGCAATCTCGTATTCTTTTGACTATTCAATGATAAGTAAATCTTACTTCAAATACAATAAAACTGGTAATACAATAAAACCCAAGTATTCCAACAATTTCCATTTAAATAGAGCAATTGAAAAAATAAATGTGCAAGAATGAAATCCAATTTATAAAATTTGTTCCATTTAACAGAGTCAGAGCGCGCAAATAAAGAGGAGCATTTAAAACGAGAAAACGACGCTTTCCTCTCCTTTTGCATATACCTCGTATATATAGATTATTATTATTTTTTTCGATGGAAAGAAACAACAAGCCCATCCTCGAATAATTTCCCAGTTATACTTCCGCAACCTTTTCACCATTCTTGCGCTCTTAACGCCGCTTTACTCTATTTACACCGCAAGACAACGAGACGAAAAGCAACGCACGCGCGAAACCCGGCTTTGTTTCCGTCCTGGAATAATCGCATTGTTTCGAGTTTTGCACCACGCCGTGAAAATTTTGCTGGCTACCAAGTGGGAGGGGAGTAAAAAAAAAAGTTCGCGCCGAGAATGCAGAAAATTATTCTTTTGCCGTGAGTGCACAGCTTTTAGCGATGCGTGACATACATTTTCTTTACTCTCTTCCCCGGTGTATATGTATATACTTTATCTTTCTCGGTTGTGTTATTTTTTTCGGATTTGTCTTTTCCTGCCACAGTGCTTTTCCTTCCGACGCGGACTTCTTTTCCTCCCTAATTGTGCGCCGCTGGTTTCGTCTTTCTTTAATATTCGAGGCTCGCGTGCGAGGCGAAAATTAACGTAAAGAGTTGTAACTACCAAGGTTTGCCTTTATTTTTTTTATTTGCTGTTTCCTCTTCCGTTCTTTTAAGGCTACTTTTCATGTTCACTGAAGATATTTTTCTTTTGAATAGCATAGGAAATAATAGCAAAAGCGCTTTATATTGTTTTTTGTATGTGCAACTCGGCGCATTTACCCAAGATACTATTATAATGAATTTTCAAAACGGGCTCTCGCTTTTGTAATCGCATTATTCAAATTAATTAAGAGGATATTAAACTTATGCATCAGAGAAAGAGGAAGAGAACGGATTACTTTTAAATAACTATACTTAAATCCATATATACTTACAGCTGACTACCAACATCAGATTGAGTACATAAAATACATTATTTATTTTATATTCAAATTAATTTGCTAATTATAAATTCCACATGTTTCAAAGTTTGTGTATTAATTCAATTTAATTTTCAATTTATCAGATTAAAAACGTGGTAAATATTACAAGCGCATTATTCACTTACAATAAACATTTATATCTAAAATAATGCTGTAAGTACAAAATTAGCTAATTAATCGTAACAATGAATTTCTAATTTATTTCTACAACTAAACGTGGTACATATTTAAAATTAAAATATTCTTTTAAAAAAGTGGTTTCGCACGAGAATCTGACCGCTAGAAACGTAAAAACACCTTTCACTACTAAAAATTTGCATTTTTTCCCCCTTTCAAATTATACACTTATATACAAATAATATATTCATTACCGCAATCGACACAAATTTCCATTTTTATCATATACTTTATCAGTATATCGCTAGATTTTTATCTAATTCAAAAACTTACATCAAAACCATAAAATTGCTTGAATTTTTGTTGAAAAAAAGAGTAAATTTCGTTTAAAAAATTTTGTCGGAAACTCGAGCAATTTTTTTACCAAATGTCGAATTGGTATCCGAAAAGTCTTATCGGGCGTCGCGCGTCAACACACGCCAACGCGTATATCGTGTCTTCCAATAAAGCAAAAAGGCACGCTACCTTATCGTGGTAATTGAGGTCCGTTGCTCGAGGTTTCATTCGCTAGGAATTTAGATTGGTCGTCCGGAAATAAAGGGAGCGGGTGATTTTGCGATATTGAGCTCCGATGACGGCGTATCGGGGTGGAAAAGGATTTCCGGTCATCTATTGTTAAGAATCTTTGCCCTTGAAACGAAAGCCTAGTAATATTTATCTGAACTTTCTTTTTTTTTCTAAACACTATCGATTTTCATCTTATTTTATTATCCGAGTTTCTATATAGGAACAATTTTTCTATATTAATAATATATTTCGCGAATGTATAGAGGTTGGAGATATAATTTTATTACTTATTTTTCATTTATATTTTTCAAGTAAATGTAATTAGAGAAACAAGATTACTTCATCCGACCCATTGAAATAATTTTACCTCGCATTTCTCTCTATATATTTTTCTTGTCGTTAGTCAAGTTAGTCGAGTGTTGCGTTGAGAAAATTTGGATTGATGGTAAACTCTCCTTAGCTTTTATATACCGAGAAAGATTTATTTTCACTTATTTATTTTTATCTTACTTATACAATTTTCACTAATACTAAGATTTTTATTGTTATTACCGGACGTTTATTTCTACACTTTTTATAGCATAACTTATATAATGAAAACATTTATTTGTTTTATTAATAAAATGAAATTAAATGTTCAAGTATTTAAACTAAATAAAATCTTGATTAAAGCGACCAATAAAATCCTTGACTCGATTTATCGAGAAGGAGTTGTACCTAAATATACAAAAGTTAACTGTTAATACGTTAATTAAACATCCACTTTATTCAGTAAATTCGAACTAGCAATTTGATAGTTCTTCTATCAGATAATCCTTGAATTAAATGAAATATCGTTTTCCACAGTGCAATTGAACGGAATGAAGTTTGAAATATTTTTTAATTAAATAGTTAATTAATATAGTGAAAGAGGAAAAATAAATAATAGTTAAATACGAAAGGGATGAAATGTTGGATGTAAACTGACCCTTAGCTGTCGTTGTCGGTAACGTATGTTTACCGAGCCGCCGCGAACACAGCCCTCATGAAACTGCCTCGGACGAAATATCGGTCAACGTCAATCACTACGCCTCGAGCGGAAATCAATTACTGCACGTGGATTGTGTGATCCTGCGGCTTGCGAATAATGCGAATTGCACGGTAGACTGAACAGCCCAGAAAACTTTTTCTCCTCTAAACGATGACAAATGCAAATGTTCTCCATATATTCGTAGAAACAAATTTCTAATCTCTGTATTAAACCATTTTTCTTCCCTTTTCCCACACTTCTGCGAGAATACTTTTTTATTAATTCAAACCACGTGAATCTTAAATAGTGGTGTACGATTTTTCGAAAATGAGTTAGATAATATTTAGGCGAATCCTCTCATCTGTATTATTGTTTAAAAGTTCCAACAGAAATGTTGCACTTTTCAATTTAGTTTTAAAATTGCATACTTGAAAATCTCTCGATAAATCTAATAGAATATATCAATCTCTCTAGCATCAAACCTATTTTACTTTATCGAATGCTTTAAATATATTACAACCTTTCGATTTCATACCTGTCGAACAAAGTTATTGAATGATTTTATGATTTCTTAAAAGAATAACAGTTGAAAACATTTTAAGTAAAAGTTTGTGTATCTTATTCTATATATCGATACAAAACTCATTAGAGAATTTATTGATTCAGTAACACATTTGATTGATCAACGTCAATTCGTTAAAAAAAAATCTTTCGATTCACCGATCTTACGTAACGGAAATAAAATATATAAATTTAAAACACTTTTCATCTAAATACATAAACCTATATATTACAAAATAACTGTCCGTAGAGCAAAGAATACATAAAAATTATAATTCTCATAGATCGTAGGATATATAGTGCAAATTAAATTTATGTAGCCTAGTCGGTCACAGAGGGTTATAACGTACAGGCGAAAAGAAAATAAGGTCGCGAGATGCGAGACACTCTCAAACGGCAGTCGACCATCGGAGGATCGCAATTCCTCAAGGAAAAGAGAAAAAGACGGAGAAAGTACATATATACATGGAGTTTTTCAATCCTCGCGCAATAAGAGCGAGAGAGAAACGTAGTACCACGGATCTCTATAAATCAGTCGGGACTGCTCGATAAATCAGGTTTATTGGTCGCGTCTAAGTCCTTGCCGCGGCTCAGGTCTTACGAAGCCTCGGTGTATTTCTTTCCACTACTCTTGCCAGCGTTTCGGGGGCTCGCGTGAATTCGATTCGTGATACCGTCCGTCCAAGTCGGAGACTCAATCGTCTTCCTCGGTTGAAAAAATTTTACCACTTGGATTTATAGTGTTTGAAACAAGTTACGAATTTTCGGTTATCGCGTAAGCTTTACATTGAAATTTGATTTTCGCTATAGATATTTTATGGAAAAACGAACGCCGCGACGAATCATTTGACGGTTTTATGAATATAAATTGTGGATTAAGAGAAACGCATGTTGAAAGTGTTGTTATAACTGTACTAACTTCGTTAAGCATTTGAATTTATTGCTTTCTTTCTTTTTTTTTATTACGATAAAGAAATGTATAACATTTTCTCATCTAATCTATATGTATAAAATATAATTTATATTCCCATATATTATGAATACTTATCGAGTATTAATTAATTAGTAGTCAACATAATTTGCATCAGATTTAAATCAGTAACGTTTGACTATCGCAGCAGTACAATATTTAATATTTCTTAATTCAAGTTCGCATACATACCTACCTTTCAAAAAGACACCGTATCAAAACTTTAATTAAACAACATTTAATGTACTTTCGAAACCTTTTTACATTTTCACATATAAAGTAAAATATGTACACATAGAAAATTATCCAACGGTATATTTCTACAAAAAATTAATTTCATTTGTAAAAAATAAAATCTCATATCAACAACGTAGGAAATTGAAAAAATACTCAATCTTGTACTTTTTCAATTTTATATATATATTTTAATCGACAAACTTAAAAATATCGACTAGATAAAAAAAGATGGCATAGCAATCCGCGTTATCGATAGTAGTAGTGAACGATAAAAAGGAAATAGAACTGTTGCTTTTAGTCTTTAAATGATTCAGCTGTCGATGTTCCCCTCAAATTGCCACAACTTCGTAAGATTCGTGGGGAAGGAAATTAAAGGGGGTGTAACGGAAAAAATTGATCACACCCTTGAGAGTCGGGGGTTTTTGTGGCACCCTTTCTTTTAGAAAATTTTGCTTCCCTACTTTTGCTTTTTTCAAAATTAGAGAGAATTTAAATCACGCAAGTGATGCAATTTTATTTATATAATTGTTGTTACTCTAATATATCGAGATAGTTCCTCTATTTTTTTAAATTTTAAATTCTGAACAACGTGATAATTGGCTATCAATGATTAATCTATATTTAATTATACGAAGAAAAAAATTCTAGTAAAAATTACTGTCATTAAGTAATTAAGGGACACACTTGATAACTGATAAAAAATATTATTTTCTATACTAAAATTTACTACAAGTTTTGGGAAATTAAACAGATAGGTAATAAATTATCCTGTAAAGCATTGTAATTTTTATAATTTGTCAAGTCTGTGCGTCAATTACGCAATGGCATAGTATTTACTTAAAATTAAATAATTATTAACATTCTGCAATTATAAACAAGTAAAAATTGAAAAATGAATGGAAATTTTGGGTCAACAAGAATGAAAGTTTTATCCAATGATTGTTTTAAATTTTACATAGACATTATGTTGACATTTTAATATTTTAAATACTCGGCAATTTAATGAAATCATATAATGTATCTTCCATGTATGCGATCCCTTGATCAATTATGATTTAAACGGTTACCAGCACCGCGTACCGAAAAAATATATACGCACATTAGCAATTAAAATTTATTAAATCAACCGACCAGTTTAATAATTTATCAAATAATTGGATGGTTACATCACTATCAATCATTACTTAGGAAACACATAAATTATTAAATAATATATAGCTTATGGCGAATATCGACCGACCATGCAGGAATTTTCTTTTTCACCAAGTGACATCGCAAAAAAAGTAAATATAACGATCGAACGGATCGCGATAATTGATCGCTGGTACGAAAAAGCCTGGTATACTATATATACGCAACGTAATCGCATACGGTGAGGTTTTCACGTGCACACCCGGAAAATGAGGAAGGTTGCGCAACCACTCTCCTAAGAGTAATCGCGGGACCTATTCAGGGGCACACGCTTGCTAGAGTATCGAAAAAAATCAGACTCGACGACGGAAATTCTAATATACGCGAGCCAAGTTTTTTGTGAAACCACCGTGCTTTTATGGTGCACCAAGCTGTGCTCGTTTTTCTCGACTAGAAGAAAGTCGAGATACGCGGCTCGTTAAGGTTTACATGGTCTCGCGCACGCCGTGACCAATTTTTCGCTCGACGGCCATTCAAGAGCAAAGAATTTTTAAACGATGTATATCGAATAAATTATTAGTTGAACGATTTATTGAATTTTAATACACTGCGAATTTTATGTTTACTTTTATTTTTTACACGATATTTTAATAATGTACGTTAAATTGAAATTTACAGATTTGTTTTTCAAATGTTAATTCTTATAATATTAAGGAGACTTAGAAAACTCGGGTAAAATCGAACAATATTTATATGTGTAAAAATTTTAAGTAATAGATATGTGGAAAACTTTGTAAATTGATTTCTAATAGACGATCAATTTCCAAGCTGTCGAAAATATATCCTCATCCTCTCATCTTTTCCATCTATAAAATACAATATCATTTATCTTATTTTTAAAGTTAAAATTTGCCCGACTGTAAATTTCATTATTTGTTGTTAATTCAAATTTTATATTACATACCTGTCAGTTTTTCTCACTTCTTATATAATAATGTCGATTTAAATTTTAACGTACTATTCGACAAATACACTTTTAATTTCTAAAATTTTGAAAAATAGTTATTATCTTTTAACAAGCTTTGAAAAATGAATTAAGTGAATTATAATGATGAGGAAAAACGAGAGCATAAAAACTAACTACACCTACGCAACATTTTGAAATAAGTTGTCCTGCGATTAATTAGTCCGAAACACGTGATACGAACAGTACGATCATTATATTTTAAATCCATAGATTACGCAGTCAAAGGAAACACTCTTGATATTTTCGAATAATAGTTGCCTCTCGATGATTTAGGCTTTTCGTGTATAGCCCACAGGAAGCAGATGGGATATCCATTCCACAAGTGGCCGTGACCCCGGGTGCACGAGTCTACTCGCAATATGGAAAAACCAGCAGGCCGATACACTACAATTTCTCCCAATCTATGCGTGATGTCTCATAATTTTCCCAACAATTTTCCTTCCCTAACGCAAAGCTTAATTGTGGCTGTGTGCGGGAGAACGAAAGTTCGACCCTTAAATCCAAAGGGGATGCACGAGATCGCTCGAATAAATATCAATTATTATTGCATTTTCGTGTTTAAACTAGATGTGGGAAAGTAATATTATATTTTCCTTCCGGATAATCGAGGGTAATAAATTACTCGAAACATATATTTTTCTTGATTGAAAAACACTGATTTATAGGCTATTGTTTGGCTCTCGATTTGGACATGTTGTTGTCGTTTAATCGAAAGAGTAATCATTCGACTCGCATAATTGTTAAATGGACATGTAATATGATAAATTAAAAATAATTAAAACAACCAGTTTGTTAAAGATTTAGTAATAAATGTTTGTGCATTACAATAGTAATAATATTTACTTTTAATTTTTCGAGTCTATTGTTACGATTTTCTATAAAAATGTTAATTCTTCACAACATGAGATTAAACAAATGTAATTATTTCATTATCGACAAGGTTAATTTTACGGTAAATACTTTTTTAACCTGATTGAAAGTTACGTCAATTATTGCTTACCTGTCTCAAGGAAATTGTCATTGCAAACTAACAAGTTTTATGTGCCATGGTATATATACCGGAGATCATCCATTTACTTCTCTAATTAAATAACTTTGTGTTACTTATAGATGCGTAAATGAGAAAAGACGTGATCAAATGCGACTAAGACGTGATCATATGCTTCATTTAGGGTTCGCAAGTACAAAGCTTTACGTTGAATTACGTAAATTTTTATTATGTATACACGTACTATGTTTCAACTATTTAGGGATCGAACTTTGTGTCAATCAAATAATTGAGAATATATAAATATGCCGAAGTCAAATATATATATATATATTAAAAAAAATTTGTTGCACTAAAAACTAAGTGAAATAAAATAACGTTAAAAGTACATATTTAAAGGAAAAATCAAGCAAACACGTAAAATCAGTTATTTGCGTATCGCGGATAGGGTCAACCACTTGTAGCATAAACCCGAGTGACGACGGCGCTTTGTTGCCATGCCAGAAAATGCAATAAGCGATTCCGGAGGCTCGCGCAATGTTTATTGGTCGACTGCATTTCCTGGCACGAAACCGATATGTACAGAAACCGGTCATTGGCGTTTCATCCCGGCTAATTTTTTTTTTTGTGGTAAAATTCTCATACCTCGACTATTTTTTGTATAAATGAACGAGTGACAATTTTGCTTTTATTGATCAATTGGCAATTAGGTTACTCTCGCTAATATGCTTTTGATACGATACACCGTGGTATTTTTTTATTCTCCGATTTTCCGGACAGAGCTCGTGTACACTCTATTATATTTTTTATCATATTAAGATCCTTCCTCTATTTGTTCGTCGTTGACATTGTTCGGTCTATTCTAGTAATAAAATAAACAATTAAAAATTGAATAATTAAATATATCTTGCGCTACTTTATTAGAATTGACTATTACTTATTGAAAAATCAATAATTTGATCAATCAAACTGGGAATAAAAAGTAATGGAGACCGTGATCAAAGGATTCTCACTATAGTGAAGTAATTGAAAGTGAAATTTCAGAAGAGAGGCATTCTTTTTTTTCCGCCAGCTTGACTAAGATAGAAATCCGATTCACTGTACGAGTGCTACGTGATTTTTTTACCCAGGTAAAATTACGACGGGATCAAACTCCAAGACGGAACAAACCGCTCTAAAAACAAAGAGCCCACGCTGACCCGCGTTATTGGATTTTTCCTTTAAGGGGGAAAAAAGAGCGAAGGGAAAAGAATAAAATTGCGCAGAGAAGCGAACGTTTGCTAAAATAGTCGGTCGTGTAATGAGATTTTTTCTTCTGCTTGGTTTCTTGAGAAAAACTGCTTATTCCATGAGTAACCTCGAAAAATTTCTGGCTGATGAGTAACTTAAAGATGCTTGATGAACTTTTGCATAATTTTATCTTACTTCGTGGCAGTTGTTGTGCAACTTTCAATATAAAAACAATAAAATTTTTAAATTCGACTTATCAATTTTACAACTAAAATTAAATAAAGTAAAATTTATAGCGTTGTAATAATGAAAGAATGTTGAGACATATATTACCTTAACAACCTAGTAAAATCCTTTATAATCGCGCAGTTTATATACACATCAGGCAACTTTTCACAGTAAGGCATATAATTCTTCACGTTCCTTTGTAATTAAAAGACGAATATACCTCAATTATGTAATCTCCAAAATAAAGTACGGTAATAAAGATTGAGGTTCCGCATAATAACATAATGAGAGACATTGCAAAAGTCTAGTTAAGTAAAGAGAAATTAAAGGTTTGAGTCGCGTGTCGTACGTCCCTCTTTATAATCGATGATTTGTCGCCCTATTCGTGGACTACATATATAGAAGACGAAAGAGGTTAGGGACCACAGGAGTATCAATGAAATGGCTCGCACTTCGAGTAACGGTGCTACGTCATGCAATCGTTTTGCCTGGAATATTCACTTTAGGGTAAGAAACCTAATTATGGCCACTTAGCACCAATTCGCCTTAGCCTCGATTTATTCCGGATGAAAATCGTGAAAATAATTTTATATTTATACAACAGAACATTAATATTAATATATTTTCACTATTAACTTTGAGATAATAATGTTTTGGTTCACGATGAATGTCAATAGATTATTTACAGTCGTAAAATATTGTATTATATACTTGTATTATAGCTTAACAAAAATTTAAATAAAAATTATTTTTAAACAAAAACACGTTGTAGTACAAAATTCTCGGTAGAATAAAAATAAAATCCTGACAAATATAAAATATCTTTATGAAACTCTATATACAAATAAGATTTGCTAAATTCACGCAAGCTAATTAATACTATACGGAGAGAATTTTCTTATAACCGTAAATATACGGTAATTCTAATAAATTTGATAAGCAGCACAAAGATTACAATGATGGTACAGTAAAACCTGTGATTATTTCATTACAATTTAGATATATAATATCATGATTTTTCGTTTATTACCTTAAATAGTTATTATGTCCAATGTTTACCATGTTATCACGGTAATTGTTATAAGAAAATTCTCTTTATATACACGTACTCCTACACTTATTAATAAACAAGAGTTGTTTAAAAATAGTTGTTTCAAAATTTCTATTATTAGGTAGATAAATATCACGTGGTTGAAAAAGCTTTAGCATTTAAAACGAAGAACAAAGAAAACACGGTTATGAAAATAATAACTGCGAATTACGTCGCATAAATAATTTAAGTTTATGTCACACAATATTAAAGAAGGTCAGTTTTTCAATAAGTAGGTTTACGACAAAATTTATCTTCCACACCTCATTTGAATAATACGTATAAATTTCGCTCAACGCGTTCGACAAAAAAACAAAGGTACGAGAGAAAATTATATATTTGAGTAAGTGCAATGTTTAACAACGAGAAAAAACTCTAAGATTTCAATATTTGTAATGGCGAAGAAAATCCAGTTTTTCGTTAACAAACAAACTTTACGAAATTTTCAAGTTTCACCGTTGAAGTTGAAGCCGAAGGTTGTTTTTAATAAAGTTTAATCGATACATTTTAGTCCGAAATCACGTTTCTCGTTAAAACTTTTTAACTATAGTAGACCTTAGAGCCATGAACATTTTACACAATTAGATCGCTATAAAGGGAGATGCAAGTAGTAACTAGTATAGACATTTTGTAATTGATAGGTCCTATAAACGAAACTCATCAAACAATTGGAAAATTAAAGAATTCTTCAAATACGTGCGGACGATTTTCCAAAGGTTTAAAGATCTTAAGAGCCAACCGAACGATTCGAGTTTCAAACTGACGTTCGTTATCGCAGAGCTCATAAAAGTCCACTTTCATTACGGTTCGCACAAATATTTACCTTTAAACTAAACTAAGCAGTAAAAGAATATTTTAAAGACCAAACATTGATTTAGTGCTTATTTTTACCGATATGTTGTTATACTTTTAAATATTTTCAACAATTGTGTATCAAGGATTTATTTTAAACCGAGCTGAACTTTGTTCAGTAAATTATATAATATGAAGCGTAAAAGTTGTTTATTTTATTATTATAGCAATCATTTGACTGAAAAACATTTTTAAAAAATATTGCCGTTTTATACTTTTTGTACGTCTATACTTGAAAATTGTGGAGTTGGAGCATTATCAATCGATGAGCATAGATTTGAGGAAAATAAAAAACCAATAAAGATTAATAATTTAGCTTCAAGTATCCCGGAGAGCAGGAAAAGAAAAGGATCGGTCGAACAGAAGGCGCGTGGGCGTGCCGTAACGGCACTGCACTGCGGAAATTCGCGGCCTCGCGCGCGCATAAATTGCGATGCTAATGCGCCTATAGCCGACACGCGAAAACTGCATAAGGAGGAATTTCGATATCGCGAGAGTCCAATGGCTCGAGGGGAAGGGATGAGCTTCCACCTTCGTAAGGGATTTTCCTTATGATTGTTTTTTTCTTCCTTTACCTATACGGAGGATGCCACTTTTCCTTGGCTAGTATGTGATTTGCTTATTACCATTATTATATTCCTCTTGTACACCTGACTCTCTTCGTGCAAAATTGTTGATAGGTTTTTCGTTCGCTTTATTATATACCATGATATTTTTACGAAAATTATGCACGTTCATCGATAAGATGATTTTTATTTTTCTTTATTTTTTTTCTTGTATGTGCGACGAACCTGTTTTAGTTAGTTATTACATTGATAGTTTCATGATCTTGTAATGACAGTTTGCTTACCTTCCTATCTAGATTAGTTACATTTTAACATTCTCGTAGAAGCTTAGAACGTGTGCACTAAAAATAATAGAATTATTTTTAAATCTACTAAAAGAATTATCAAAATTTATTATTATTATACACCAATGCGTACTATGATAGAGTACGTATGGAAAATTTAATCATTATAAAACTATAAAATTAAATTAGATAAATTGTATTTCTTATTTTAAATTTAGATTATGTTATAATGCGATAAAGTGGTTCCGTACGAAGACTCGTTTAACTTCAATCGTACAAGGAAATAGGCCACAATAACGTTATTTTCTTAAAAATATAAAAGATTATTGCAATATTTGTTAATCTTAATATATCTTTACCGTTTCAGTATTAGGTACCGATTGGATAAACGAGAGCCAGTTAGCGCGGAGCTTGCCGGCAATGCAATCTAACCGCAAACAGACGGTTGAAACCTGTGCGAAAGTACGTCATACATTTTCATAAAGTTTAATTAAGTAACTAGTAATAAGTCAAGTCAAAGAAACAAAAAGAAAATAAGTAAAGAAAAAATTAAAAATATTAAATTACAGTAAGGAAAGTATGTTATTGGCGTGAAGTGAGAATCAAAACGGTACAGCACTTGCTTCTGTGTCAAGGAAGTATAACATTCCAGAGTCAACCCTGCGCGTACAAAGAAAATAAAAGATTACGTTGGCAAAAAAAACATGGTTCTGCAACTGTATTGACAGAAGAAGTAAAAGAAGAAGAAGATGAAGAAGATGAAGAAGAAGAAAATACAATTATTGAAAAGATTATTTCCCTGCAATTCGGTTGCCGAGTTTTACAAGAAATCAAATAAAAACAAACTACATTCATTGATGGCATACCAGGTAGAAAATGGCATGAGACTTTTTAATAACGTCAGTTTGAAATCTCTCTACGAATTTCAGAAAATGTAAATATGAACCAAGCCAAGGTGAAAGAAAATAGTTAACGAGATTGGTTTTCTGAAGTTAACGAATACCTACCACCTCATGATGTAGCGTAAACGTAATATTATAGTTTAGTCCATTCGTACATGATTATGCAAGATTAAGCTAAGGTTTGCTATCGGATTTATTTTTAGGTAATTTATTTTATACATTACATAAAGTATACTTAAGTTTGCAAATTAAAAAAATAATATATTTATTGTACCTAAAATTTTTAATTGTAACTGAAACGTCTTATTTAAATAGATTCGAAAATTAAAATACATTGAAAATGTATAAATCCGATTCTCTGAAAAGTTAGTAATTAATACGCAAGTATAATACATTTGAAGCGCGTCGAGTTCAGTAAACAGTGTATACTCGCATTAATATAAAAACAGTGGTACAATTTTTTTATTTTTATTTTTAAATATTAATAGAAAAATCATGGTACTGAACTCGATTATTATTCAAATTAAAAATAAATATTTGTAAAAGCTAAAAGCGACTCTAAATGGTTTTTCACACTATTTGGTACGCTTATCCTGCAATAAAATAAAATAAACAATAAATATACTATTTATTTAATAACACGTATTTTGCATATACCTGATATATACAGTACTTTTCACGTATAATGCCTGAGTGTGCTATTATTAACCCTCAAACCGTACACTTCAATCCAGCATCTATAAACCGTACACTGGTGCGAATTGGGATTTCATTATTTCAAGAGTCGATTTCTATATGAAAATAATTTTAAAGTGTAAATCCTGATAATACCTTTTTGACGTAAATTTCCCCGTAGAATTTGTGTCTGCAATTTAAATTATCAGAAAAAAACATGAAGTTATAAAACAAATTGTTATACACAAACTATATTTTGCAAAATATCGTAGTTTGAAAATTTTGTGGGTGCAAATTCGCACCAGTATACGGTTTGAGGGTTAATACTGTAAGTATAATTTTTACAACAATAAGGTAACCACTTCAATACAATTATCGCACTGTTAATTTCACATTCTTAGGAAGTCATTAAAAATACAAGTGCAGTTTAAACGTGTGTGTCAAGTACTATACTGCGCTTGCCTTTTGTCACAAAACACATTTAATTAACTGTAAATTACGGAATAAAAAATTTGAAATTTACGGTTAAGTATCATTTTTAATTAATTTAAGAAATTTATTAACCTTTCTTTATCGTAAATAAATAAAAAATATTATTTATTTGTATAAATCCTATAATGTACATATCAATTTAAATTATCCACTTTGCAAAACATTAAGTAAAAACTGATCCAATAAAATTAAATTTATAAATATTTTAAACAATTAAAAGTCATCTAGTTACGTTCTTGTATTGATCGGCATACAGTAGTGTATATTCAACAAACATATAACAACAAACTCTCTTGATACATAAAAATCGGCAATGCAAAAATTAAAAAAAAGGAAAAGGGAAATGAAAGTAAAGTAAGGGCAAGGAAAGGAAAGGAAATGAAAGGAAAGAAAAGTCGAGTGCAACAAAGTCCGCTTTTGACTCGCGTCGCTCGTACATCAAAGCGTCGTCCAGTGCCCTTATAAAGGCCGCATCCCTCGCGTCCAACCTCTCACGTACATGCAGGGAAATATATAAATAAATAAGCGAATAAATGAGCGAGGTACCAAGCTCGCGCACGGCCTACATGCATAAATACATGAGATGCATTTTACTCGTATGGTACAGATAGAATCAGCGTTTGCGCGTACCCATATATATGTACGTGTGTATGCGTGTGTGTCCGTGATGTGTGTACACAGATGTATGCGCACATACACACGGTAATTCGAGGCTATGTGGAAGACGATCGGGCGAGAAACGTTCTGGAACACACTTCGTAATTCAGCCTTTTTGGCGACACTCCTGAATTTTAAAACGGCTCTCTCGTTTTCAAAAATTTAAAGGTTTTATTGTAATTGCTTTAGTACATTTAAATTATTCAACAAATCAGTATTTATCCTCTAACTACGATTTATAAATTGGATTATCCTTGGTTTGAATTACACAGGTTAACTTTTATTTCTACCGCATTCGATTATTCAGATTACCCAAAGTTTATACGAATTACGTTATTTTTAAAAAAATATCACTTTTATTGTATTAGATAGAAATTGGAATAATCTTCCGATTGTTTTTGTATTGTCACATTTCTTATAATAGTTTCAACATTTTGTGTAAAACTGATTGAATACATTATGGATAATAAAATAACTGTGTATTGATAATTTATGTTTCTAACGCGTGATAATAGCTATTATAATAATTTTACACGCACAACTTTTTCTTTATATTACATTAAATTTTTATAACGGTATTATGGAAACTACAATGTAAAAGCATGTTGTACAAGAATACTTAAGCGTTTATTTTTTGAAGTTTAATTTAAAAATTATTTCTTCACCTCAACTAGTACACCAAGATAATGTTAATTACGCTTTCACGCAGAGCAACAAATATTTTAAATAATGTATTAAAAATATTGTATACTTTTATTAATACATTTATTCGTGTATTTATGAAAATATTTGACATTAACGAATAAAAATTTTTTTAAATCTAAAGTCAATTCTAATATATTTCTGAGCTAAGCTAGCTCTCGATAATAAAAACTGAAGCGCGGAGAGTCCTTGGTTTAACAACGTCAGAATCCATCCGGGTCGCGTTACCAGGCCCCGGAAATTCGAGAGTCGAATCTCGCTCGTCGTATGGTCCGGGTTTCATTATTTTTTATTTTTTCAAATTAAAAAAAAAACACGAAAAGAAGGGGAGAAAAATTTGAGGATAAGGGGTACGCAGCTGGCGCAAAAATTACGAGCTCCGGAGGTCGCGGAATTCGCGTCGAGAAATTTCGTTGGGAGAGTCAAGTGGCTGGTGAAACACTCAGGTGGGTGGGCTGCTGCTCGTTTAATTATGCACGCTCCTTGCGATTCGAAGCGATTGTTTCGACGACGTTGGGACAACGATCGACTTACCCCACTTGGGTGACGATTTGACTGTAATTTATGCTAATCAAATAGTATAATCGTTCGAGTATGGTTAATCGGAACCGATGTCAATCTTTATCAACTTAAAGAACTTTTGCGCACAAGTTTTTTACTCACTTTTGTTACTCAAAGTTCTCTTAATCTAAAACTGCTTGCTTTTTTTAATCATATGGTAGCTCGTATCTCTCTAAGCCTTCAAAAAATATTTCTCATATTATGTAGAATGAAAATTGCATTAACGATGAAATAAAAAATAAAAATTTAACCTCATTGCAGTACATATACATCAAGTATAATGACTTGCAGGTTATTATTAAAAACATTCACGGTAAAAAAATCAGAATATCTTGTTATCGATGTGATTACAATGTATTAAGCGGAAAATGTTTCGGTCTCGGTCTTTGCTTTTGATGAAATCTTTACAAGGACTTTATTAGCATAAAGGCATTATAAAAATCTCAATGAATAATAAAATATGCATAGGATCAATAAGACTCATTTACCGGTTTAGTGAATTGTAATTTTAATATAAATAATATTTACTCCGTGTAGGTGTATAGCGCAAATATACTCTCAACCTAAATAGAAAGACCTTTAAAAAACGGAAAAACCTACGAATGCATTCTATGTATCTAAAAGATATTTCGATCACTTCTATGAACAGTTTTCAAAAATATTCTTACGCCTCGTTGTTGAATTTCCTAGATGCACATAGACGGATAACTTTTGCACAGATAGATATTTCGCGTAACATTTGTATAGATGAGAAAGTGACAGATGTACTTGGGTTACGAAGAAAATATAAACAGGATAAAAGAGAAAAAGATATATAGCTTTCGAAGGGGCGTGTTTGATTTTTGAATTGAAACGCGACGTGATAGCGCGAGGGTTGACAGTAAAAAAGCAGGTCAACTCGAGCTTGCACGTATATTAATTCACTCATCGAGTTAGCTTTATTTGTTCTGAAAGGCATCGGATAATTGAATTTTAAAAGCGAAGAGTAACTACTAATTGCTGCGAATATTGCGACATGAGATTTTCGATAACTTTGATTTGCATCCCTTTCGCATTCACCTCTATCACTTTTATCACTGAATCGTGACATTCGATTTGAATAAGCTCTTATAATACTTGTTACAGGTAAATTGACAAACAGAGTTAAACAATTCATCTATTCGATTCGCTGTAATTAGGTATTACGTTATTTAAACAATAAATATGAATATACAGTTTTCTTCTGATTTAGAATGAATCATCTTGTATAATTTGATATGGTATTGATTACTAATATTACGTATTTCTCTGGATTTCATTGGATTACTTAAATATTTTAAATATCGAAGTGGAATCGTAAGTTGAAGCTTTTAAACATGCTGATTTACATAAATATATATATATCCCATATCAGTCATGATCTACTTTGCGTAATATCATTCTGGTAGAAATGCATCATCACAACACAGGTATAATCCATTTGTACAATTAGAACCCTTAGAAACAATCAAGATCCAATGCTACGTAGACCAAAGTTCAAAGCTCGGGCGAATGCTTTATAAATGCTAATTATATTAAACTGCCTCTATTATATCGCAAGCATTAATACGAAAATCTTCGTAATTTTAATGTTCATACACGCAGTAAACATTCAACATGACGAGGAACGTTATTTTCGTTGTTACGGGCATGGATATACAAGCCTGGCCTCAGAAATTTCACTCGCAAAATTAACCCAATAAACAGAAAAGCCAAACGCGGTGTTGACGATCCTCGTAAAGGGAAAACGAGAAGCTGCGGGAGCGAGACAGGGAGAAGGAGAGGAAGAGAGGGGGGTGCAAATATAATGCGCTACTTGGGTAGGATTCGCTCGAAGCACCACCCGATAAACGCGGCTGCGAATCCCATTCTGCTATTCGTATTATCTGCGCACTGAACGCGGAATTTAGTGGCTCGCGCGTAGCAACCCCAGTACTCTCTCGATCCTCCCCCCCTCTCTTACCCCCTCGACCCTGCCGCACTCTACCCCGTACCCCTAAATGTATGTAGTCTACGAGTCAGATGGTTTTACCTCGTATTTACTTTATTGGCTTGCGAGTCAAGTACTGCCGATTATTCTTGGATTTGGTATTGCAGATTTCTCGATCAATGAAAAATTAAGCATAACATACGTTGATCGATGCACTTTCAATTCGATTTTAATTCAATTCTGAATGTGGAATCACGGTTAGATACGAAGTTCCTTGTGTATCTCGGATAATGCGTTACAGGATTTCAATCGTTTCAGTTATATTTTAGAGTTAAAAAATTTATGTCAACCTTTTTAGTTTGTCGAAATTTAAAAATTATGTTTTTAAACACGATTTTATTTATTTTCTGAATAATGTAGGTGTGCCTGACAAATTCATATCGAAGGATTTGCAAATTTTTCTCGTTTTGACTATAATGAAATTTACATAAATGCATAAATATCTACAATCGATATGGAACATTTCTAGGTCGAATAACTCCTACAAATTTGGTCACATTTGTTAAATTTTGAAACTGAAGAATAAATTAACAACATTGTTATTATTCGTTAATTGTTAAAGTTAGTGTAATATTTTGAAGCAATTGTAAAATTCCATGTGCATATAATTTTCAAGGTTACAAAATCGCTGTGGTACAGTTTATTTCTTTAAACTCTAAACGAATGCAAGAATCCGAACCAATTCAACGATAAAAAATTAAAAAATAAAAAATCAGCCCTAGCAGCAAACTCCACTGTAGTCGTTAAAATTTCAAATTATTTCTCCATAAAATTTACAATCAACAATATCAAAGTAAGCGTATAAAATCAGAAAAAGGCGAGTAATATTAAATTTTTTTTTGTTAACAAACAAAAGGTTAATTCAAGCTTCTCAGTTGGCCAGGTCACTTTATCTCGTCGACGTTCACCAGTTAAAGCCGCTCGACGCCGAGCCTTTTAAAAGCCAAGCAATAATTACCAAGCGATTAAATCGGATTACCGCCTCGATGCTCTCTCTCTCTCTCTCTTCATCCCTCTCTCCTCTCCACCCTTCCTCCCTCCCTCCCTCCTTTAGCCACTGTTAAGAGGAGGAGGGGACAATGTCGTGATATGCCATTACAATGCGCTGCCTTTGACCCGATCTTTTGCGAGCGCAATTAAACGAGCCGCTTCCCGTGGACTTACCGTCTCTCTTTCTCTCTCACTCTCTGTATATACACGTCTGTCCTTTTTTCTACGGAAGGTAACGTAAAGCCCTAATGGGCCTTGTAATTTATCAGCGGCGAAATGAATCGAGGACCGTTGGGTATATACGCTTTAAGCGCAGCCGTGTTAAGCATTTAATGGCACTTTGCGCGCGGTGTTTACATTTCTCCTGTTTATTGGACGATTTGTGAGGGAATCTTTTATTTTTTATACTCAAGATTCTGCAAGTCCTGAGTATTTCTGGTAATCCTCTTTACTTATTGATTGTCATACATTCTTCGCAAACTTACGACGTTATCTTGTAGAAAAATTGTATTGATTTAGTTAGTATTTTTTTCTATGTTTCGCAAAAGTTTTGTCTATTGAATTATTATTATTAGTTTATCAATCTTTTTAATTTATTAATTTATTTATGGTTAAAAGCTTCTGTAAGCGTGTCTAATTTATTATATTTTGTTTAAATTCGATCTTTAACTGAAAAAAAGGATTTAATCAAGCGAATGTACTTTAATAGACAGATTATTTAAAACATCAAAATCGTATCCAAAATTATTATAGCTAATTTGAACGGTAACAATGTACATAAAATTAATAGCATTATTTTAAGCCGATTAAGAATAAATACAATTAATTAATACGTATCTAAATTTCTACATAATAGTAGTATCCCGCATTGTTTTTCTTTAAGCAAATTTATTTTACAAATTGCAGTTTATATTTAGCTTAATATTATAGAGCTTGAAGACTATTTTCCCTAATTTGGTAATATAATATTTGATCCTTCGAACAAATTGGCACATCGAATATCAAAGCAATCGGGTATCGCATCCCTTTCAATTTAAAAGACACCTGACGGTTGGCTTCAGTTGGCAGAAGTCGTTACAGTAATTCCGTGTGTCCCTTTTCGGATTCCCATTTCACGTAATGGCCACGTTAACCGCCAATGCCACACTTGCGATTTCAAGGGAATTCTTTTTTTTGGTTCGGTTTGGCCTAACGTTGCGTAGGAATTTGTAACATTTCAACTTTAATATACCCAAATGTCTATAAATTTATTTTCTCTTGCTATTTTGTATCGAAATGTATGTAATTTCATTTTTTTTTGTTTTTCATTGAATCCATATAGACACTTATATTTGGAAAACTTATAATTAAAATCTGATTTGAAAGAAGATGTAGGCTAATGTGATTCTCCTGATTAAATTGTTCAAATTGTGCGAAATATAATTTTAAACTGTTCTTATTGCAGTATGACTTATTTTATTTTAGAAATTTTATCACTAATTTAATTATTTCTTATATAAAATTTTTACTTTAATTCATCAAAAAGAAAGGAATATATCATCAAATTCAGTGGAAATAGTTAAATCAAGAGAACTTTGTGTTTTGATTATTTTGAGACATCTTCGACGGAGTAAATTATTGTTAAATATTTGAACCATATATGTATAAAGAAATTCTGAACTTTCCAGTTAAATGTTGAACAATATTTCAACAATATTGACGAGATAAACCGTTTAGATCAAAATCATAAATTTGAAGATATTCTCTGGTAAGCAATAATCAGTAAGTAAAGCTGGATATATTATTAACCAAATAAAAATGTGATAGTATTATTAGAGTTTTCGTAATTACATATCAAAGAGAGAAAATTTCGTGCTCACAGACGTGTATAGACGTACGTGTATGTGTGAGGAAAGAGTATATACGAGGGAAAGAAATAGGAGTCCGCAACTCGGCTGGTCGTTCCCGTGATGCGATGATCGTGCAGCGCATTCTTTCGCTCATTCCTTCTTCTTCTCGTCCTTCTTCCAGCCGCTTCAAGGAGAAAACCTGTTCTTCCTCTCTTTGTCCTCCCTCGGGTTCTTTCTTCCTCTCTCTCTCTCTCTCTCTCTCTCACTCCCTCTCTCTCTCGGTGTACGGGGACCTTTTTCGCCTTTTTCGACCCCTTCGGTTGCCTGCTCCCCCTCCTTCCTTTCTTCATTCCTACATCCTATATAGCTCGCCGGTGCGCCACTCGATAATCAGGAGCCTTGTTCTCCTTTTCCATCTCTCTCCCTCTCCCTCACCCTCTCTTTCTCTCTCTTTCTCACGTTTTTTCCAGTAATCGTGTTCTCCATTATTGATTTTACTTACTTCAATGAGGAATTGAGATATTGGACTCGGAGAGAAAAGTTCCGGTGTTCTTTTCTTACCTCGGCGAGTGGTTAATCTTCGACACAATGATCGCGTAGACGTTACTCTCCTTGTATTTTTGGGCATTAACGATATTTCGTTCTCATTAACCGATATCCTGTTACCTCCGTAACATTCTACGTATAAGCGTGCGAAAGTAAATGTATATATATGTTCAAACCTAATTGAAGGTTAATATATCATCTCGATGATTTAAAATTGAACGATTGAGAACACAAGCAAAATTAAAAATGTATTGCATCTTCGGTTTAATAAATTAACCGTTTGTGTACGTAAGTGGACTTTAACATTTATTTAACGTAGAAGTAAGTGAAAATCTCAATAAATATCGCATAACTATTTATAAATCCACCTGCTGATTTGGTGTAAACGGTGTACTAAAATATAGCAATCAATGTTAAAATAAGCCTCGTGATTCTACTTATCGATTCACATCAAACAACGAAGAGTAAACATTTAACACATCGAGTTATCTACTACAATATTTTAATTCCCGAGCTTAATTAACGTCGTCTTCGAGTGACGTCCCGGCAGTAACGAAGATACCTCCACTAACTTAAGATCACTCGTGATGATCGTCGTAAAAGCAGAAAACGTGCGATCGCGCAGCTCGTAATGCTCGCTACCAATATTATCATCCAGTTTGATCGGGAATAACTTTCGTCCCGGTATTCTCGAACCCGATCGAAGACACGAGTCCCTGTTATGTTACTCGAGTCATTTTTTTATCGCTTTTCAGCTTTTCTTCAGCGCCGCGCATCATGTCTTGGAATCGTTATCTACGATCGCTATAGCATCCACACACACACACTCGTCTCAAATGCCCCGAGCTATTTACTACTTCTACAGTTGACTCTCCATTAATTTTTATTACCTTTTTTTTCGATACGGTATGGTAAGCTTTTGGGATATCGTTAAGATAGTGTTAGCGTGTTTGCTTTAATATAAAAGTGTAGCAGGCGTGATTCCTGTATAATGACTTGTGACATTGCTCCCGTGACACTACAGTCACCGATCCCCGTGTGTTCCCTTTACAATTTCTCCAGTCACATCCTCCTAATATTTTCTTTTGTACCGCGAAACCTTGTTAACCTAGTCCTCGAGGATATTTTCCTTTGGTTAAATTCGTTGATTAAATCGATACTACTTATCGTCAACTTTTTTTTTAACCATTGTTAACTACTCACACGAACAGCTGTTCATCGTGGTTGATCGATATATCGACGAAAACAATGTCTAGAAGTAGATTAGTCGAAATAGATGTCGACTAAAATAAGAATAATAAATAATAATGATAGAAGGGGGAGAAAAATAAAAGGCTTAGACGGTAGAATAATAATCTGCATCCAAGACTCGATTCTACCCTGCAGTCCCTATATAATTCATTTCATTCTTCTCGTCTCCCAAGTCGAAGCGAATGCAACGACGCCTTCGCTTCCTCGATTCATTTCAAAGCGAGTCCATCGTAGTCATTTCTTTTTTTCATTCCTTTTTTTTCTTACCTTCTCTTCCCTTTGCCTCTCTCTTTCCTGGAGGCCAAACGCAGCGACTCACAAGGTGATGCACGCATTCCCGAGAAATCCAATGGCGGAGAGCAGTCCGCGCGCGGTGTAAAGAGAAATGCAATCTCATGATCCTGATGGATCGTTTGGCCGGGGCAAGGCCAGAGGCTTCCTCCTTTTCTCGTCAAAGAGAGTAGGAGACAAGAAGATAGAAAACAAAGAAAAGCCAACCACCCAATGGACTCTTTCCTTCCCTTCCTAGTTCTAGCTTTCCTTCCTTCATCTCTTACTCCAGAGAACCGAGGCGACACGATCGATTACGAATTAAATCAATCGGGATATGCGCCCGATTGGCCTGCGTTACTTTAATACGAATCAGCTATAGGTTTAAAGGCTACCAGATAGACTTTACTCCAACATTTTGTGTACATCCACGTGCATATATTGCAATCTCTTTTTTTTATTTCATTAATTTTGAACGATTCTGTATTTAACGTGTAAATCAAAATTTATTTCGATATGAAAATAAAAACATAAAGTCATAGATTACATTTAACACATAAATTTACATTAACTGTTTTTCATTGTACATTACAGAAGTACGAAGCAAAAGCATTACCATCAATATTTATAATAATAAAAAAAAGCAGATGGTGTATATAAACTTTAAGCGGGAGAGAGAAATGAAAAAAAATGTCCCACAAAAAATGCCACATAATACGTCTGAAAAATCCATAAACTGCTGTTCGATATTCAACTCCTCGAAAGCACCGAGGACTCGTGCATCAATATATGTCTATATCTACCACACAGACTCACGCGCGTAAGTCAATTTTGCCAGCGGGGGTCTTTTAAGAGGTGACGCAATCTTTTTTCATCTTTTTTTCCACCTCGCTCTGTCTCGCAATCTCTTTCCCTCTCTCTGCCTCTCTCTCTCTCTCTCTCTCTCTCTCTCTCTCTCTCTCTCTCTCTCTCTCTCTGTGTCTCTCTCGCACTCAAAGGACTTCACTGTCGCGGAGGATAAAAATGCCGCTGGGAAAAAAGGAAGCCATACCGCGCGATGCTTCCGGAGGTGAAAATTCGTTAAGTTATTAGCCTCGGCTTTTGTCGAGGGATATTTTCAACCTCGGGAGCGAAAAGCGCGGGAATATTCAGCTGGGAAAATTGCGTTACTCTGAATTTTTTTTTCACCACCCATTCCAGGGGTTATTCTATCGAGTGGACTTGTTCGATTTTTTCATTCTCTCTCTTTTTTTTTATTTTTGCTTGGATAAAAAAAATACGTTCGAAACGCATTTCTTTTTCCCCTCGATTGCGATCATTTGAAAGCGAGATATAACTTCGCGTAATTTGAACATTTTTGAGAGTACGATATCGTCAAAGAAAGAAAAAAAAGAAATACTTTCTTGGATATAAAGTAGAGTTGTAAAAATTGGTTTCGTTTACAGACATTCGATATCGAAATATTTTTGCGCGAAAGGACATCTTAAAATTGACTTTACCTTTCAACATTATTATGAATTCTGAATATTTCTATTTATTGCTGTCAAGCTCGTTTGCAATATTATTTAGTAAAATCTAGTTGTTAGAAATAATGTAACTGTACCCTCTTTCTCTCTCTTTCTCTCTTAAGTTAGATCGATGGTTCAAGGAGATGTTAAATTTACAGCCGGAGATGCTGTGGCGGAAATGGTACGATTTGGGGTTTGTTCGGTTAGATAGTTTGTGGTAAAGGAGTGGCGTCAAACCCGAGATTACGGTGTATTTTGACTCATACGTTATTTGCTTCGGTAAACTGTATATCTAACTATAAAATTTCATCCTCAATTTTCCGAAACAACAAATCAACACTTTGATTTTAAATAACTGATTAAACTAGAATACAAAATAGTAATTTAATTCTATAACTTTAATAAACATATATACATATATAAATCAAAGGTATATAATTATATACATTGAAAATCCAGGAATATTGAATTTAAACTACGTTTGCTAAATAGGACGGTAGGTCAAAGGAGCTGCCGCAAAGTCCAATCCCAAAAGAAGAAAAAGAGCAGCAGAGAAAAAGGATTGCTAAATTTACTACCTGCCGATAATCTTCCTAAAGAATCCTTATACCAATCGGCTCTTTTGATTCTCTTGCACCTTCTTCATCTTCTTCGAGAATAACATTGCGTTTAACTTTTTATATACTTTTCAATACTACTAAAAAGACCAGGTAGGATTCTAAGTAGTCATAAGAATAAGAAGTAAGTATCTTGTTATAAAGAACCATATCAATTGCACCAACTTATGGGAACTCGGAATACTTGTAGGCAATATTTTTAAAGAATTCTATTCAATTGGTTCTGTTGTACCTCAATTTTTACCGTCTAATATTATAAAATAATTTTTTTTTTCCGACCAAAGATCAACTTTAATAAAACCTATAAATTCAAAATTGGTAATTCCTAATGCTATTTCGAGAAGAAAAGTTTAAAATTGAATAAAGTTCACAAAGAGGGTAAAGCAATTACAATGCCATCTGCCTAATTTAATCCTTTTACCAACCACTTTTTAATCCTTTTGTTCTTCTTTGCCCGTGATATCAGTAATTTGACATTTTTTTCACTCAAGTACGCATATATATGTAAATCAATTAAAGTTCAATCTAGAAATAATAATTAAAATATACTGTCAAGTGAGTTAATAAATTTGAGTAGTAGCTCTAATCCGAGCAAGCTGCAGAACAGTAGTTAGAAAATAATTTGGTATCAAGTTCTCGCATCCGCATGAGATTTTATTCCACTTGAATAGTTCTGTACACGCAACCTCCTAGAAATTCAAATACGCGAACACTCGGGTACACGGGTTAGGAATCTCGTTATAAAGCTGCCAAGTCGAAAGGTAAATTTTTACGGGGCTTAACAGTAACGACGATGCCGATTAAACTGCGAATTTACTAGGAAAGCAGTAGGTTTCCTCTCTCGTAAAGGCAACACTCTCTTGTGCACGTATATTCGAGGCTCCGTAACCGCGACGATCAACGCCTGTCGAGCGGCACACGTAGGAACGGAGAATAAAAAGGATAGGCCGAAGGAGAGAATGCGAGAGGCACGACTCGATTATGCGTGGCCCGACGGGTCGAACGGAGGCAGAAAGCGAGGAAATAAAATGCGGATGCGAAGAACCTCCTCGGCGCGAGTAATTGGACAGACACGCGAGATTTTTGTTGCGAGAATAAATCTGCCAATGCTTTCGTAGTCTCCTAAAAGCCCCCAAATAAATAGCTTCGGGCCGAGAGGGGGGCTGGAGGGTGAGGAGAGCGGGGCGGAGGGGGGAGGGGAGGGGGTGGCTGAAGATCCGCCCACGCGGAATTCCGGCGCACGGTGTAGAACTGCAATTTTCCCGCCGTGAAATAAAAGGGGGAATAACGAGGAATCTCCATCGAGCAAGAAAAGAAACAACGTGGATAACACCAAGTTTCGAGAAAGATAGAGGGAGCCAGAACGAGCAGACCGGTCGGTAAAAGACAGAGCAACAAAGCGGCAGAAGGAGGAGGGAGGGAGGGGGGGGGGTTAAACGCCGACGGAGCCAGAAAGGCCTCGAGGATATGCAGTTGTACTCGACGTCGTTTTATGGCACAATGTTGTGCTTTTTACAAGATCTACTTGAATTTTGACCGAGGTTTCGTCGGTACTGCCTTTGACTGCGGTTACGGTTTGAAGGACTTTACTTCTCTTGATGGGATTTTTCATTTCGTTGAGTTCCTCTTTTCACTCTCTGTCTCTCCTCCCCCTCTCCCTTTTTTCGGCTGATTCGTAAATCAAAACCTTGAAGATGTAATATTTTTCAACTTGTCCGAGATAAATATTTATCGTGGAAAAAAGATTGATTTACGAGGAAAAGGGAATTTATTTTCTTTACGATACATCGGTTTCCTACGTAATTATATGTAATTACGTTAATAGGTATTAATCGACTAATTTGACTGTTGTGCGTTTTTAAATTTTTGCTATAACTCTAACCTCACATTTAACCTTTCAAGATCACGATCATCTGCATATTGAATTTCATTAAAAAAATTGTTTGTACAATATTTAAAAAGTTAATAAGAGGGTCAGTATAAAAAAATGACAAATAATTGATTATTTTGATATCGGAATATATTGACTAAAATCGTACATTTAACGTTAGAGTTACGTCCGGATGCACTGCATATTAAGAGTAAAAAAAAATGTTAATCGTATTTCAGACAATGTTTATTACCCCACCGACAATAAATATGTTCTCCTTACGCACATAACATCAAAGTACAATAAAATACGCACTTAAACCTTCCACGTACCTTAATACCAATCCAAACGAAAACCTAATAACTCAACTCGACTGTACCTCAGGGGGAGAGAAGGAGGAGAAGAATAAGAAGAAGAGAGCGAAACAGGTACAGAGCGAGAAAGAAGAACCGAGAGTGTCCCCATCGTCGTCCTCGTCGTCGTACCTCAAGATATACTCCTTTTTTTGCGCTTCATTGTTGCACGACGAGGGCGCGCGGATGCCCCGATAAAAATTTGCTAGCCGACTGGTTATGGAGAATATTTTTACCGGAAATTGTTAGAGTGGGAGAGAATCGTGCTCCTACGAGTCGTCTTTATTTTCTATCCATGTTGCTGACCCGTACCGAGAAGAATTTTCATGATGCATCTAATAGATTCGCCCTCCGAGTATATAATGACTTGCTATAGCTATATGCGAATGCTCATACTTTTATTATCTTTCGAATTCTGGTTCTTTTTTTTTTGTTTATTCCGTATCGGGTCCAATTTAAATTTCGAACAATATTCTACGGTATATAGATGAAAACGTGTCTCATTTAGGCTCGTTTAATGCGAAGCGAAATATACGAAATCTGAAATACGTGACTGGAAAAGTGTAACGTGAGGTATGTATCCTAGATAAGACAGTATATGTTGCGCATGCAGGAAGCAAGTAAAGAACGATTGAAAAACCAGGGGCATAACGAGCACCAAGCTGGGGCTAAACGATGAAAAAACGAAATAGGAGTGAAAGAGAAGGGGGAAGAGAGAGGAAGAGAGAGAGAGAGAAATAGAGAAAGAAGATATACGAGAAAAGATTTATCGCCTTGAGCGTGAGGGAGATGCGCGGGCGGTGTGTGTGTCTGTGTGTGCAGCCTGTCTGTCCGTATGTATGCACACATACCGTATGCTCTTATAGTAAAGCCTCTTCCACGAACTCTCTTCCGCGTCTTTTTTCTCCTTGTTCCTTCGCCAATCTATGTGTCTTTTCCTTCCTTCGATTCGCGTTGGTAATGGCCATCGAGTTTAGTTCGACTTGTTGGATTATATATATATATATATATATATATATACCTTATGTATACCTTTTCTTTCTTTCATTTTTCTTTTATCTTCGCATCGATAAAATGCATTTAGTTAGTACTATCGGTTAACTAACCTAGTCGTTAATACGAATTTATCAGTTTATGTATATCAACATTATCGTTGGAAGATTTACATTTAATTTACAATATAAAAAATTCATCGTATATTTTTTTCGAAATTTTTTTCAAAACGTATTTAAATAAAAGCAGTAGTGGCGCACGCTCAATAATAAATAAATTCATAAATGTACCCTTTTACCCAAATAAAATGCATGGAAAATCTGAAAATTATTAGTATTCATCGCTCATCGATAATTGATTTCAGATCGAGGTTTTATCAATATTAATGAGCCAATAATTCAATAGTAAATACCTAGTACGTTGTTTTACGCGATTTTTTTACGTGCTAAATGTGTTTTTATTAAACATTTATGAATACATGATTACATAAATCAAGTCAACAAGTGTGTGTGTGTGTGTACGTAAGTGTACATATGTGTTTGTGTGTATTAAAGGATATAACGAAATATCTATACTTTATCAGAAGTAATTTATCACACGGTCGATTGTAATTTATAGAATAATTATGTTATAATAACTACATTAACGTTGAAAGAAAAATTACATTAAAAAATTTACGAATAAAGACATTGATTAACTTATTACTTTTATTTCTTATTTTTCATTGCGTTGCCTCATTAAAGTAATGTCGAAACCAAATTACAAAGATTAACCCTTGGGGGAGTGCTGATTATACTTGAATAATCTAAATAAAAATGTATGAAACTTCACATTCACAGTACTCGAAAAATTCATAAATGAATGAATGTTAAATTCGCTAGAACTAAGGGGGACTAGTTATTGCATAAATAATACAACAATTTTACATGAATTATAGTACAAATTCGACAAAGCTTTATTAAGAAACAAGGAAGAGTATTATTTATCAAGGCATGTCTAATTACCAACAAATTTTCCTTGGGAACAATATATCCGAAGCAACGTAAACAAAATTGAGGTAAAAAAAAATTAATCAACTATACTTTGCGAGCGATTAAGAAACACCACTGGAGGTAATTTTGAAATCCTAGCGTAAAACTCTCCCAGTATCTTGAGATGAGAAAAAAGGCGAAAGAGCGAGAGAGGGAGAAGGAGAGGGGGAGAGAGAAAGAGAACGAGAGAAAGACTCGTCTTCCTTCTTGATCCTTTCTGGGTGCTCCACCTCAGGGGAGGGAGAACCGGCTCGCGCGCAATATTACAGCCTAACTCTCGCATTATTGTGGCCCTTATATGGCGGCGGCGCCGTATATCACATCGCGCGGCGCTTAATCTTGTCAGAGGCACTAGTCGCCAACTGCGCGCGCCGAGTGTCAGTGCCCGAGCACCGACAGTACATCCTTTACACACCTCTTCTCGCCTCTTTTACCCCGTGTGCGAGCGGGTTCATTCTTTTCAACTTTTACCATCGGAAACTACTATGTCTTTTTTTTTCTTTCATTCTTTCTTTCTGTCTTTCTTTCTTGGGTTTACCATGTCGGTATGGTATTCGTTTGAATAATATTAAGGATAAAAGTACTATTTTGCTGATTATATCGACCGCTACTTTTGTTAAATTAACGTTGGGAGTTTTATTGTCAATTGCACGAATGTTAATAATAATTTTAAAAATATTTTTATCGTTCACTAGTCTCCATCAAAAATGAAACTACGAACCTAAACGAATTCATAACCTCTACCCCGTAATCATTAAATGGATCCATATTGAATGCATCGGGAAAAACTTATGCACGCGATGTCTTTTAGTAAGTATAAAATCAAATGATAGACTACATTTATCAACTTTCAAACTACTTATATGAAACGAAGTAACGAACGAGCGATTTAGCCTTCATCACCCACGAAAATTATTCAATTTCGAAAATAATTCCTCTCATTATGGATGAGGTTCGGTAACGTTAATATACAACGATGTAACGATATATAGCAGCCAATCGAAAAAAGCTTTTTCCATCGAGCATTGTGATCCTGAGGCCATAAGTCTCTCTCCTCGCGTTTACTCGGTTTCTTCGTTTTGCGATCCCTTTTACCTCCCGGCTCTTGGAGAATTTCTTCGAGATATATCCAAGGAGAATAACGCACGCGCGCTCGCGCTTGGTTTATTCAAGATTATTGCGCGCCAAGTTTAAAAGATGCAGGGAGATTACGCGTGCGTGATCGCAACTCGGTCTTCCGATCGATCGTAATGGAAAACGCGTTTTATATGCCAATGTCTTGCAGTTGTCCTTCCTTACCTCTGCTTCTTCTTCTTTCCTTCTTATTTTCCTCCTTTTTTCTTCCGTCATTGTGTGTTTTACGATAATACATTCTCTTGAGATACGTTTACTGGAATTTATACTTTTGGTATTCCATCTAATGGGTATAGTATCTATGTCCCTATTTGTCTAATATTCTCATTCAAATAGCTATGTAATTTTAGAATACTTACACCTAAACCTGAAATAATATACTGAAATTTTATAGTAAAATCCATTATCTTTCAAATTTTAATATTCAATATTCTTTAGAGTACACAGATAATTTTTGAATCAGTCGATAATCAATTCGATATTCCGATAAATAAATTATCATTAAAAATACATATTTTTATCTTAACAGCAATGCATTATTTATATTCTACAAAAGAAGAATTGTATGAAGTAAGGAACTCAAACAAAGTTTATAATTCATCAACTGAAAATGTGAAAAACATTATCTGATTTTAAACCACGTAAAGAAGTAGCACTCACAGAAATTGAATCTTTATTCAAGTGAAATTCGCTTGATTATGGAATGCATTCTTGTCATTCTATACTGAACTGTGAGTAAAGTTACTCGATCATTATTCGAAGAAATGTAAAAGATAAAAATATGAACTAAACTAAATTACTGTTACGTTTATTTTATTATTATTACCACCAGCCCCGAAAATGTTATTTATCGCAAACAAGTACCTTAAATCGAAACGTTATAAAATAAATTACGGTTCAGCGATATGTAGATTTTTGTAGCATTAAACAAAAAGATTAACTGTATTTACATTGAATGAATCAATTACTCAACCGGTATGAACACGTTAAGCAACAGTTTTTAATATCGTATAATTGTGTATATCTTCTCGTAACGCACGTGAAAAGAGAAATCGATAAACTGATATATACTCGGATGAAAAGAACAACGTGTACTTTCACATTAGCGCAACGAAACGCGAGAAGTTACAAACATTTTCACCCGATTAAAATTTAATCCCATTGAAACACGTTGATAAATACATCTTACATCTCAACTACGAGAAAAAAAGAATATTCTACAAAAAGGAAAATTAGACATTTATGTGCCGAACCTCGTAATAATCAATTCCGGGGTATGTACGTTCGAGTGCATATGTTCATATGAAGTAAATCGCCGCGTACATTCCAGATGTAATAATCACGTCAAGATCCGAGGTTGCAGTAGCTCGAGAGAGGCAGAGAGAGAGAGAGAGCAAAGGAGAAGGGCTTATATGCGTGGCAGGTTTACGAGCACGATCGAATCAACGCACGCGCGCGAATCTCCTTGCATCGACGCTTCTCGGCATCGCTTCAAAGGAGGTCTATAGATGCTGTTAAGAGCCTACCGTTCGACGTATATTGATCGAATCATCACTGATGGATAGATTTGATTTACTTGGACTTTTCGAGATCCTTCACATTTATTTATTTTGTTGACAATTCGATTCATTAGCTTCATTCTTATTTTAGGCATACAATTGATCTAACGATAAGATTTTCGTTTCTTAATATCATTACATAATAACTACGCTCGCATTGTATTGATTTTCGTACTTTCTTTTTTATAAATGATATTAGACATTTTTATTACAGTGCAATTTTATTTAATTTTATCTCCATTAGATTTTCAAAAGATACGTTGCCTATACATTTTCAAATTACGAACCTAAGAGCATTATGTACGATATAATGTTAGAACTCAGAATATCAAATTCAAAATTGGTAATACTCCAATATTTTTGGTATATAACGTTCCAAAATGCAATTCCTGAAGTTCGGATTGAGATGGGCGTTATTCGAGTATACTATATAGGTCCCTATGTATTATACAAAACTTTACAATAGCCGATTCGACTTTGATTCGGCAAAGTAATTGAAGCTCACGCAACCGAGACTTCTCGAATCACTGGAACTTACGATAGAGGCGTAAACGCTTGAATGTTAAGTGAACCTTGCTATTCTTCCATAAATATCTAATATACATATACATTTAAATTACAGGTTTTTAAATAACCGTTTACTGTAAATGATGATGTATCGTAATTTACGAGTAAGTTAATTTTTGTATATACAACAAGCACAAAAAATTTATAATAAAATAGTTAATTTACTTATCTCCATAGATCGTCTCATAACAAAATTTAATTATGTTTATAAAAGTCTGATGAAAAATCTTAATCGTCAAGTACGTATGTTATTTTAAAAAACCTATAAAATATATGTACGAAAGTTAATTTATAGTGTAGACAATTTAAATACAAGATTAATAATACATTTCTGAAAGAATAAAATGTTACATTTTGCCCGATATTAACACAATTATTTTAATTGAATCTATTCAAATTTATCTCTTTATATCTTGATACATTTATCATGCGAGTTGATTTAATTTCATAAAATGGAACACGCTCTGTTAAAGTATTTATAATGTAACATTTTCGTAAATTATAATTATTATCGAAATTCAAAATTCTCACTTAAAAAAACCGCATTAGTAAATACATTTAAAATATGTAATTAGATTGTAATGATGCCAATATTCTCGTGGAAATGGAAAGAAACCCCGAGACTTGTTGAAAATTTGATTAACTCGATCAAAACGCACAAGTCTTACGTACGCGTATAAAATTTCCCTAAGGATTTATTCGTTTCTTCATAAAGGACGGAATTTTTAGGTTAGGTAAAAGCACACCACCTCAAAAGAGTCGCGACTCGAAGTGGCGCCCGGGCCTTAGCCTTGAAACCCACGATGTTAATGAGCACTTTGACGGAGGGAAGGGAAGTCGCCTTGCCTTGGCAAAGCCCCGTCGGCGTAAAACTCAAGACTTAAGGCTAGGCGGCCGCGCGCGCGCGAATCGTGAAAGCCGAGAGAGCAACCGGTGGTTATAATCGACTGCCGCTCGCAAAGTGCCACTCGATCCCTGCGCGCCGAACTTTAACCGCGCGGCGTCGAGCTTAATGGCTTCACTTTTCGAGTCTGATACGAGCTCGTATACCCTCCCTCCTCTCCCTCTCTCTACCTCTACCTCTACCTCTTTCTCTTCTTTGGCTTTCTATTTTGTGTACCTCGTTTCGTTTTGCGCCTCCAGTGCTTCTTCTTTACTTTCCGTCGTTCTTGAGAGCTTTTGAATCGACGCCAACTTTCCTTTGGCTACTAGTTTTACGTATATATATATATATATATGTATATATATGTATATGTATATATAGAGGGAGAGAGAGAGAGAGAGGAGAGAAGAGAGAAAAAGAGAGAGTTGGATTTTACCCAATTACTGAAGGAAACGATTTTTGACAAAAAATCACATTTCGTATTTTGAAACGCTTGTAATAAGTTTGACGGAAGGATGAATTGTCGTTCTTTTCGACTAGCAATTCGATATATTTAACAAAGTTATATGAAAATTTACATTCGATAAGTATGAATTTTTTACATTGTATTGCTGAAACACTCGATTTAGCAATACCTTCAAATTTAAGAAATCAATAAATTTAAATACTGTTAAACAATGACATTGCAAATGATATATTTTTCTAACTTTTTGCCATAGTTGAAAAGTAAAATATTATATATTACATTAAACACATGTTTTCGTGCAGAAAATGCTCTTGTACGTTTGCCAAAATCTCGATTTACCAGCAATTATGAAATTTGACAGATTGATTTATCAAAATTATATTTATTACAAATTTGATTTATCGCAGAAAACTTGAATTAATTTAGTCAAGATTAGATGTTCAACTTTTGACAGGATCTTCTAGGAGAGTTAAGGGACGGAAAATTACTTGAATTATTCATACAATTTAGCAAATAAATAAGAAAATGTACACTAAATTCGTATTAAATTGAACGAATTCTAATGACACAACCATTGTTAATCTAATGACTAATTAATTTAATTAATCTAAAAGAATTAATTTAATTAATCTAAAAGATGTAAATAATTAATAAAAAATGTCTGTATATTTTTTCAGCTTTAGAAAACCACTTTATCAGTAATTCACCCTTTATTTTTTAATATCCGTATTTTAATATCAAAGAAAATTTTCCATCCTAATTTTAAATAAACATTAAAATATATATATTAGACTATTTAGCTTAGAAATGGGTCATTTATTATTAATTATCTTTAAATACATAAAATAAAGGGTATATATGTAGTTATTCATATATATTTTAGTAAAAACAATTTTTAAATTTATTATCTACATTTTATTAATAACTAACAAAATTTTAGTCAAAATAATATAATAATTAAACTATAAATTAATAATTTAAATGAAATATACATTTCGAATGAAAATTAATGCTCGGCTTCTCATTCATTATTCTCGTAGTCGTCATTAAGCGAATTCGTAATAGCGAGTTTTAATAAAAGATTAGCGTCAAATTAGAGCATTAACATAAAGCACTTGTTTAATTAAGCGAAAACACCATCTATACAAAATTATATCGGCGTCCGTACAATTTCTCTTTTTTTTACAAATAAAATATGTTAAACAAAAGTAACGAAACGTATATCTAAAAAAGAAGTAAAAAGTGGAAACGGAAGTAAAAAAAAATCAATACGTATAAGGGATATATGCGAATATTGAAACAAGATTCCCTTGATGATTTGCGATAGAGGTAAAGGATGGGAAGTGTAAGGACTTCACCTGCGGCTTCCGGAACGATCGAATTTTTGCGTTCGTTCCGCATCGTCTAACGCGTGAAACGCGTTTCGGGGTCTTGCCACATCCGTCCGCAAGGGCAACTTCCTCGATATCGACGAACCTCTCGAATGCTCGACCTTGTTTCCGTTTTCGACTGGCACTGCTATATGTGTGCACAATTTAGCAAGAAAGTCATTGTATACCGTTATTCTATACAGTATTCAGGTTATTACTTTCTCAATTAGGTCTTTTGTATGGAATATCGAGGACTCATTTTTTACCGAACGACCCAACTTGTATTTCGCAAAAATCGGACACTTTATAGATCATATTAAAAATGTTTAAGAATTTATATACGGCTAAAAAGCTATTTTTAATCGAAATAAAATTGTTATTTTGACTCAAACGGATACTATATCAAAAGGTTTTTCATTTTTAACTTGGATATAAAACATGCATCCTGTGTTTAACCTTTGTGCAATTAAAATACTGCTATTTAAATATTAAATTTAAATTAAAATTGTTGTACAGTAACGTTATTGTCGATATTATATTAATTTTAAGCGAGTATATTTTAATCACAATAAACAGTTAAATAAAAAAAACTTTCAAATGAAGAAACATGGTTAATTAACTATTCAATATTATTACTTCAATTCGTCATAAATTTGAAGAGCATCACTAAATATAATGCGTTAAATAAACATTATATAAATTAGAATTCTTTATCGGATATTAATTATTTCAACAAGAATAAAATTAATTATTTTTATTTTTTTCACTGATAAAAAACTATAATTTTCATTTAATTAAATGACGGTAGTATTTTCGAGTAGAAAATTAAATTGTATGGTTTAATACTTATATTTACGTTTAGCTTTCAAGTTATAGCCCATTAATATTTTATATCAACGGAATGATGTATAAATATTATTATTGACTTGAATATCGGTAAGTTTAACTTTCATAAATTTGTATGCGCATAATGTTTAAAATACATCACAATTTTAATACTTAATGTACACGTTGGCTAAGATACAAGATTATGATGGAATCGTAGAATGTCAAAACCAACAAGAATTTTCAAAACGCAGTGTCGGGTGTATGTCAGAAAAGAAGAAATACGTCAATCCAAGTTTAGTAAAAGTAGTTGCTCGTAAATGATTAGTAATATTCTAGTTGAACGTTTACCCGGTTGGTTGTTCATATAGATACTCGAAACCAGAAGCAACGACGCCCTCGTTGCAGGCGGTTAACAATTTAAGCGTTACGAGTAGGGAACACATGATAACCCCGCAATTATGTCATAATACGCGAACGGCGTCCGTCGAAACTGCCGCGGGCCCGCCTCAACGACTCTCCGCACGGTGTTACGATTTCAGCTGGGAACTAACAATTTTCCACGTTCCCTATAGTTGTTAACTTATCGGTTTAACGAGCCGCCCGTGACACCCAGTGTATAACAAGACTCGACGGAATTTAACTTTATGAAAATTTTGAACCCTCGACTACACTCCCTATACACAAGTGCAAATCACTTTTACCCATCTATGAAATAATGCGTTATTTCTTCAGACAAGTATATAACCATCCATGTTTACTGCTCTCTATAATATACCTCCGCATATTATATAAATTCTGAGGAAATATTCTTTATTTTATGATATTTTCTAGCCACGATTATTTTCTGCATCACTGCGGAATTCAAGGCGCAAGGTTACAGTTTTCGTATACCTATCAACATCGTAACATCGCTATGGTTTTATATCGATCACCATTTTTTCATTATTATTTAACAAAAATCCCGAACAGTCGGTGAACTTATAAATTAAATACATATTTACAAATTGGTTTCCCTAACCAAAACTTTAATCAATCCTAATGTACATCAGATTTGTAATGTATTCGTCACAATCACTTACTAAATTCCAATCAGTTAAATATAACATGTATAATCGTAAATAATTTTACGAATTCAATTAAGGCGGAACGGATAATTGGAAAAATTCTCTATGTCGTATAGAATTCTATAAATATGAAAAAAAGATAATACCTACTGTCTGGTCCAAGTAATATCATAATTTATTTTAAATTAAAGTCACTATACTTTTCTTTTTTATAAATTTAATCTATCCATTCACAATCAATTATTAAAAGAAATTCTTTAATTAAATAAATTACATATGTTTTTTAGCATAGCATAGAATCTTGTCTAAAAGCATTATTTGAAAAAATAAAAAAACAATTCGGTTAAAACGAAATTTGCGCATGTTTATACACCGCAAGAAAAGTGTAATTTTAAATAATCAAAAAGATTTCCTACGAAGTTGGAAAAGTAATTCGATTGAATGAATATAGTCTACTTTTATATCGAACATCAAGGAAGATTATGACAAGAGGATTCTTATAAAAAAATTCACGTTGAAAATATCTCATTCTCAAAATAAAAATATCTATTCAATCAAATGTATGATTTTCCGATCGAACTGCAAGTAAAATTTCATAAAACAATTGAATTTAATTACAATATAATTATATTATGTGTAAATTAATTATATAAAGAAATATTTAACGTATAAAATCAGATTAAAATAAAAAATGAGAAAATATTCAGAATAACACCGAGAGATACTGTATATTTACATTTTTGAGTCGGTTTTATCTAAACGAAGTAGGAGGGTTGGTCATTTACCGGTGACTCTGGAAATGTTCGAATCACCAGGTGCAGACACGGAAATGAGAGCAACATACCGTCGATTGTGAGACCCTCTGTTAATGATGGAGGAAAATTTCATTCCACACAATACTGATATATTACCCGTTATTATGAATTACGTTTATACATGTATACGGAATTTAATATTTTAACGAAATTGGTTAAACTATTCGTTTCGTAATTATGGAACATTTGGTAATATTCAGACTTCGACTCAACGAAGCTTTAAATTTGTAAACAAGTAAATGTGTTAATGAATAAATTAATAACATTATTAAATAAATTTTAAAATAAATAATATATTTTAAATACTTTATGATAGATACATACTCATTGAAAAATACGCTATTAAGAATCAGACATTAAAACCGTTTAACCACCAACATCGTCAATTTTATGACATGTATTTGACCGCAAAATTCATGTACCCAACGAAACAATAAATGAATCAAACGTATGGTTACTTATATTTTTAGGTATGCTAAAACAGAATTCGAATACAAAAATTTTTACTGCAAAATTAAATATGGCAGATTTTGTGTAAAAAATAAGAAATAAATTCTTATTTTAAATGCGCCAGTGTCTGAAATTTCTGAAGTTCTGAATATAAGCCCCTTCGTCCAATACGACGAATAGAATGTAAAAAAAATCTGCATTTTTAATTATTCTTGTTTTTCTCAACTATAAAATTGAGTGAAAATTCCAAAGAATAAAAATGTATAAAAATTAGACAAATAACACTCATATAATAGTACAAAATAGATATTTCAAAAAAATGATTTTAAAATTGAAACAAATTAAAGAGCAGTCTGTATACATTTAGTAATGTCATAATGTAGAAAATTTAAAATCTTAGAATATTGAAGAAAACGTGCCAAAATTTTCTAACAATAAGACTTTGAATTTTCTACATTACGACATTACTAAATGGTACATTATGAATATTTCCAATTTCGGTTTACATAACATTTTTTTCAATTACAGATGTGTATAATAGTATTTTATCTGCAATATCATAAGAATATGACCTCTCACCATTTACCAATTAAAATTTATGATTTTTTTCAAGCTTATCTTGATCTGTTTGGTAACTTTTTTAAATTTTCTTGTAAGTAACGTTTCGTCATTATTAAATTATTATTATAAAAAATAAAATCTTCATGCATTCAATATTATATAGCAGTTTCATTTTTAATGGGTTAAGTTAGATAAAATGTATTTTTGATATTATTAAAACGAAATATATGCTACTTTTTTAAAATTGAATTGAATTGAATTTTAATGACGTAACGTAAATACCTTAAGTAGGTTTGTGACCTATATATCATAATAAATCCTTAATATAAACCACATCCATGAAATTCGTTTCCGCGGTTAAGCACATACGACTGACCACACTGCGTTTATCATTGAGGTTATTTGGTATTGACCAAAGATAACATTTTTTTTGTTTCTCAACTAAACCTCACGCACATTTATAAATACACAGAGCAGTACAATTTTCTAAAAAACAAAATAGTTAATTCTCAAATTTTACTTGCAAAATGATACTTTTAACATTAATGAAATAGTATACAAAAGGTTTAATTGACCATCAAATCATTATGAGCTAAGCCACAACACTGAAAATAAAACGTCCAATAAATCAAGAAGTTTTGCCCGGACCATTAATAAACATCGACCAAGGGAGAAACTTTACTAGTCGAAATCGAACGATCGAACCAATACAAAACTTCCTCAAAGTCACCGTCAGCTGTATATATATAGACGTTTTCTAGCTATGTCGTTCAACTTCCAAGCTCATTTTTTTTCATTGAAAGGATCGATCGCGTGGCCTCTGTTGTCATCCCTTTCGGACTTTGTTTTCGTTATTCGCGGCTGCTTCATCAAATGCTCATTAACGTCGTGAAAGCGCAACGTACCGATCGTCCGAGATTTAATAGAGCAGAACATTGAGTTCGCTCGATGACGTCTCCTCTGTTCTTTCATTCAGCATTATCATTTTATTTTCTTCGTTCAGACGCTTCATTTTTATTATTTACCCTTTACTTTCTTTAATGGTTTTCCTTTTTTTTATACAATTATCCTGCTTGCAAATAATTGAATTTTCATAAATAGACATGGTATTGACGAGTGAAACATAAGAAGAACATTTTGCAAGGCTAATTATTTTATCATTTTAATGATCATTAACTATAAATATGGTTATTAACGGTAAAAATTTTATCATTTTATCAGAACTATCAATATTTACATTGACTGACATTTTTACTAGTTTAATATTAAACCTGTGCATTACAAAGACGCCGATGATAATTCAATTACATACCAGAATTAGGAATAAATAGTTGAGATTGTAAAGGATAATTCAATATTAAATAAATTTAAATATTTACTCAATATTATTCTACAAATTTGTAACAAGGAACTATCATTGAAAATTTTTTTATAAACTTAATAAAATATTTGTTGGAAATTGAGAAATCTTTTGTGGTTTCAGATATGTCTTTCTTTTAATTAAAAATTTGTTTTAATCTTAATAAATACATTTTAGTTTCAAATTAATATCTTTTTATGATTTTTCAAACAAATATTTTATTGAGCTTACTAAATTTATTTCTATTGTAGATTATTTTATTTATAAATTAACATCATCGTGTTATAATATTAAAAAGAATTATAATAGTAAGATGACTAAGCAAAGACAGCTTATTCGGTTTCATGAAATTAAAATTACTTCGTGATCCTCTTTCGCCTAAAGCTCAAAGATTCGTATGTGTAGTACGTCGTGAAGAAACTATATGGGATAGTCTCGAAGTTCGCACCGATTTAAGGTCTTTATTGAACCCCAATAGGAAAAATTTCCCGGGGCACAAATGCTTCAGGAGCCTTGCAAAAGGTTTTAAAGGCGGCAGATGTCGGACAAGTGAAGGAGGAATGGGAGATAGACGTGCGAAACAATTGAATAAATTGTCTACCAATGGTATAAGATTATGGAAGAGTGTCCAGTGATAGTACAAGAAGGAGACCCACGGTTGATAAGTCGGAGATAAGCCGATTCTATGCCTTTTTTCCTTTTGATTTGGTATACGTTCCTACACGAGTGAACTGTGAAATTGAATAAATAAATACACAATTGGAGTTTTATAATTGAATATCGTTTATTTCTATTCTTAAACAATTGTCAAACATAATTATACAAATGTAACACGATTTAACGTACACGCTTGCGGCATTTTCAAAATCTCACGTCAAAACAACGTTTACAAATCCATCGAGTTGGAACACCAAGAATTAAATTAAAAGCTCTAAACGTCTTATACATACACATATATATAGATATAGATAAACGGTCGCGTGACTCAAAAACAGCGGCGCCTCGAGTGCAGCCAACACACGATTAGATCGCGAAAGTCGCCGGAGCACGTGGCTCCTTTTACCCGATCTATTACACCCACACACCCTACAAGTTATTTTTTCGTGCCTTCGTGAATGGATATATAACGCGAAGTAGAGGTACAGTTGCGTAATTCGTGGTTTCTCGCTGTGCTAACCGTCTACCAAATTAGACCTTAAACTCGCAAGATACGCGTCTTATCGCGACAGTATGTGTGTGCTTTTGTCCTATCAGGTTTTGCCGCCCTTTTTTTTACTCTTTTCCCTTTTTTTTATATTTACCTTCGTTTAATGGGGATCCGTTTTCGAGATTGTAAAGTTTATGGCCAACCCGTCACGCACGGTAAATTGATTGCAGGACCTTTGCCTGGAAAATTTAATCGTAAAATTAACGACGGATTAATGGTTAGGTATTCCGGTATGTGTGTGTGTGCGTACGTGATAAAATTAAAACTATATACTATCAATGTATATCACTTTCGTTCTTTTTTGCTTTTTTATGTATTTTATTATCTATTTAAAGATTTTGGAAATAATCTTTAATGTAGAGTTTTTCACCTCACTTCAAATTTTAGTTGAATCAAGATATTGCGCGATTTTATATTGTTTCAAGAGGTTAAATTATTACGCTCTTACGAAGCTTTAGGAGATTTTATGGATACTCAAAGATTGAATGAGAAATCGATCAAAATTTGTACGAAAATACTACGGTATTAGTCCAAATTTTGATCTTAATATACGTTCTTTATATATCTCTAATATTAACAATTTATTTTTATTTTAATAATACATATTAAGTGCTTGAACTATACGAATAAAATATTTAAAACTTATTTGTCTTGATAACGGAACGAATATCATTCGACTTATAATCCTCTATCTCACAATTCAATAAATCTCAAATCAACTTCCTTTACAATTAAAAAAAGGAGGATAAAAAAAAAGTCTTACACATTTTCACTTTTCGCTTATCTCGTAATCTATCATAAAATTAATTTCCGGTGTCATAGATCTAATAACCGGAATCTATATTTAGAGCAACGCGCGAAAGACGGTTATTTTATCCAAGCGCATCATCTTGCCGATACGCTGCGTGAGTAAAAAAGAAAAAGGGATCACCGACGAGTAATAAGAATAAAAAAAAAAAAGAAGAAGGTACGTCTCGGCGGTGACTTCACCGAGCGGTATTTCAGGTTACCGGTATTATCATGGGGTCCGCGCTCGCAAGTATTTATGACATCACTCTCGAGAGTACGGATAAACGAAAGTTGCCGGATTACTCTTACTCTCAGCGCGTCTGCGAAAGGGGAAACCTGTTTGTTATGTGATGAATCGTCGGGCCCGGTTCAACGGTCTCTTTTTCCGATTCTGTATATACTTTTCTTCCGATCTTTGTGCACTTTCTCGTTAACGTGCTCGACAAAACCGTTCGTTTTCGATACACACGTAGGCACACGTATGCACACACACACACACACACATGCAATCACACCCACACATGCACGTATGTATATATTGGATTTTTTGTTGCCCCAAGTTTATAGTTATTGGATATAAGGTTAACTTTTTTTCGGAGTGCCAAACGGTGTATTTTATTATCTTTGTATTTTGTTCAAACTGTGAAAATGTTTTAGTATACGCGTAAAAGCTCAAGGAAAAATATACGTCCTAACAATCGGAAAGTATATATATCTATAGATACTCATCTTAACGCTTCGCCTTCGCTTAGGAAGTTGCAAAGTTTTAAAGTTATATTTCTTGAATATTGAATGAAAAGTAACGCTAATATAAATTTTAATAATTCACTTGCTGGGTTCGCGTAAAAAAATTTTTTTTCGCGCGGGTTAGGAAATGCAGTTGAAATTTCATTTCTGATTTGTAGAATGACGTTGAAAAGTTTTTAAATAGAATAGTAACTTAAATTTTCATTTCACATTATTTTCGTTCATGAATTTTTTGAAAAGTATCTTAATAATCTTTGAGTATCCAATTTCAATTTATATGATCTTTTTTAATTTTCAAACTCTGATTATTATTGAAACTTTAAATATAATTATAGTAATGAAGTCGTCTATTATTAATATTACTAATAAATACACAAAATTATTACTAATTACGTAATACCTACTTGAAAGTACTTGTAAATTTTCAATTTAATAAAGTATATTCTCGAGCTTTGAGTCCTCGAAACTTCGATAGTTCATTTCGTCTCGTCTATAATATTTCGATAAAAGTGTTTTGTAATTTGAAACATTAAAGGTCGCTTGTGCGTGTAAGATAATTTAATTTTTTATAATTAATATTTAATTAAAATGCTAACGAGATTCCGAATATAATCCAATAAATTATTAAATTTGAGTAAATTGTGAATAAATCAACATTCTTGAGAAAAGTTTTCCTAATATTGCATAATTGGGAATTCAAGTGCAGAGAAAATAGAAAACAAAAACATGTTTATACTGAAAATTGTTATTACCAAGACTAAAAAGGAAGCTTTTATACCAGCTGATTGCACATTTCAAATTGAAACTTCCAAGTGTTCGAAAAAAAGGAAATTCTACATATATATATTTAGAGGTAACGCGTACACACAAATATGATCGATCGGTATCTATAGTATATATAGAAAAGTGAGAGCCTCGGGAGGAGTCAATATTGTCTCGAGCACGTTCAAGGACGGTTGATTGCGGCTCGATTAGTCCTCGACGACGTCGACGATTTAACGCTCGATCGCCGCCGTGGCTCATTTAAATGTATATCTGTCCCGGATGGGGGCGAACCCATTACCGATCCGACGCAGGTCGTAGGTGGCGCGACCGAGCGCGAGAGCTCGTTTACGTGCTCGAGCGGCTTAATGCCAGCTCGTTTCCGACTCGACGTTTTTCTCCTTCCGCTCTGCGCAAGTTATTTTGCTCAAACTCTCCCCCCCCTCCTCCTCCTCCTCCTCCTCCCTCACCCCATGCCCCCTCCTCACGCTACCACCTTTTTCCGGGTTTTCTTGAGAGGAGTCGACTCGATCGTTAGGGTGACGCGTTCGAGGGTGCGTGAATTAGTTCCGCATCGAGTCGACAGCTCACGCGAGTTTCGTTATTTTTTATTTGTTGTGTATGATGTTCCTCTACAGGGGGGACGACGATTTTTTCTAATACGTCGCTCTTCCGTGGGATTTTAATGAGTTTGATGCGCGCACCTTGTAAGGGTTGGTTCTGTATAAACTGAAAAGTCAATTTCCGCGTTGGTATTGTTATTATTTTAAATTCACGAGGGGGTTTCTGACATGTGAGCGTTTTCCAATGTACCTAAAGTTATAAGGTGCTTTAGGTCATAAAATTAATCACCCGTAGAAAATAAGTTTCAATGACCCCTGGCAATTAAATTGAGAATTCATTAAATTTTTACTCCATTTAAAACTTCAGTTAATATTGGATGATCAAAAATACTAATCAAGAAATGAACAGTCAATATGATTTTTAATGCCTTCGAGATAATTCTTAAATCGTTTACTTATTTTCGAAATAAAATAATTATAAAATAATAAGCTAGCAAATATTATAATTAATAATAAGTGAAAATCTAAATAAATAACATTTATTGTGACATAGTTTGACAAATAAAAAGAATGTTAAAACCAGTCGTAGCTTTTTATATTGTTCTCTTTGTAATTCTCGTGTAACTTTCAATATTCTTTATTTTTCTCGGTCATATCCTCTATTCTTCGAGATAATAGAAGTAGTGGAAATGGAGAGAGAATGGTAAAATATTCAAAGTTATACGCAAATATAAAAATGAAATATAACTCCATATTCTTCTAAACTCTAAAAATTGAATTGAATACATATATTATTTAGGAAATAAATATTTTTTTAAATATAATTCGTTTTTTTTAATTCTATGAAATTCAGTTTTATATTTGGAATGATTTATCGCAGTTTATCAATTAATCCGCCTATCCCTTGCTTTAATTCTTACTTTGTAATACTTTATACAAAGTTCTGTAATGCACCGTAATTTGTGAAACTCGTCAAATTTATTCGCAAATATGCGATGTAAAAGAATTAATACTATAATAGATAAATTATTAAACAACGCATCATAAAAATATCAGCGTAATTCGTTTAAACTCATGGTTAAAATCAGTAAACACTATTATCCCCTAATCCTCGCGCTAAATTAGTCACTTTCGCCGCGAGTTTTCCACTCGAGCACGCGCTCGCACTTGACATCTGCAAACAACCTGGCCTTATTCGCTAATTTCCAATTAGCTATAATTAAACAGAGTTCAATGTGTACAGTCTTGATTAGAAATCCATTGGTAGATTTGACTCTATAAAAAGATTCTACAAGGATATAAGAGCCTATATTAAACGTGATTCTTACTTTTTCCTGTACGAAAAGGGGAAGAGATCAAAGTACATGAGAGGTAAAGTGTCGAAATACAAGAGGGAGAGTGACGAGGAATGTTTCAGTAGTAAAAGCCGCGTCGTGTACAGGAGATTGTTCAAATTCTTCCTTTTACTTGTGTCTCGTGCGAAGTGGTCTTTCGTCAAATTGTTTATTTTATAACTACAAAATGCTGCTTAACGATTCAGAGATATCAACGGAATATTATTTTCCCGCTGCTGCAATCTCGTTTTAATTAAATTTTGTGATACATTTTTTATCCATTTTTTTATTCATTTCCGTAACAAAGTCATATATAATAATTGTAGAAAGTAGAAAAATAACAAGTTTTTTTAACAATAAATACAAACGATTGTATTATTCTAACAGACTTTCCATTCGGACTAGCCCCTAGCATTTTACAATAAGAATTGATTACAGTTCATAATTCTAGACATTTTATTTTATTTAAAATAATTGTACATAAATTATAATTTAATATTAATTGCGCCATTGATAATAACCGATATCCGATAACATTCAATCACAAGAATTTAAAAATTTTATAAATGTTGCAATACAGTTATTACACCAATTGGTTCATTTTTTTAAAATGATAATGAATTGTTACTATATTTACATATTGTTACTATATTTATAAAGTTACTATATTTATTGCCCTGTAAAATTATTGTAAGAAATAAAGTAATTTTTAAATTGCATTTATAATGTTTATAATTAAGCAATGTACATTCAACGTGAATATGTGTGTGTGTGTGTGTGTGTGTGTGTTACACCTTTACATTTTATGATTAATTAAGCAAAAGTATGTTGGTTAGCAGTAAAAATCCTCAAGTTTATATATGTGTGTATGTATATTATATAGTTATAATAATAAAACTCTAACTTGTACGGTGCTTAAACCTCCTTATATTTTTTACTAAAAAATTTAACTAGAAATAATACGGATACGAATAAATGAAATAAAATTTTATCTTTACTCTTACACTTGATTCATGCATATTAACTTATATCCATGTCGGATAGTTATATATTCTACAAAAATTTCATTATCCAGATTTTTAAATGTACTCCACTTTGTAAAAGCTCATTTGAAGCTTTACGTTGGATAATTATAGAACTATCAGAGAAAAATTATTATTTGTACGTAAAAAATATATATCTTCTAGAGATTTAATTAAATGGATACGTCAGAATATAGGGAAAATGTTAAAAGTAAAGGTATTAAAAAAAAGGTAAAAAAATATAAACTATAACAATGGATAACAAAGTTAACACGACAATCATTCACGTTCGTTAAGTTAACCAACGAAAATTTCCAGGTATCTATATACACGGGAATGTTTGGTTTCGTACAACGAATTACTTGATTGCTACGGAGCTTACTGCTATTTCGTTCATTACGAAGGTATAACAGTGAAAAATGAAATTTCACTGAATACTCGACATAGCGAACCACGAGAACTCTTAGTAACCAGTAAAACTATAAAAAAGAAAAAAAACTGAGACAATGATTGACTAATGTTGGCAGTGACGACCTTGCGCGCAACTCCAACCGAGGATTGCACGTCTCTCGCCCGGGCACTTTTTTTTTGCTTGCTCGGCCTTGGCACCGGGAAAAGGCGGGACCCACTTGGTCGATCACATGGAACGCGCACAACCACCATGAGCAAAACATCGAGGGGGGAGTGGGAATAAGAGAAGCGCTTCAAATGGTTGAGTTAAGCCTTTGCTTTTTCACCTTTATTATTTACCGGAAAATTAAACCGAATGAGAGAATCGTGAGTGATTTGATCATCTGATTCTTATATGGTTAGTAATTTATTTGATTTGTTAGGCTGCATCATTGCATGCATTTTATTATGTTTTGCGTTATTCAAACAGAAAAATTACGTTACGTGTACATTTGTTTATTTGAATTTGTAAATTAATCAATGAACTGCGATGATAAAACAAAGTGAATACATTATTCGATGTAACGTTACACTCTTAACTATTTCTAAATGCAGGTATTCTTTCTGATATAATCAAGATGTACGTATATGCAACGTATATTTAATAACGAATTTAAAAGTATTTTGTTACTGCTCGTACATATTTTGTATTTTCTTACTCGAAGCTGGCAGATGTGTAATACTTGGGTGCCAAAGAATCAAGAAAAAATATAAAATCTTCACCTGCTGCGAGCGATTTCGTGCCTTGTTTTTGGTTTTATCGACACCTGCCGAGGTTTACCCTTCACTAATAATAATGAAACGCATTGTATAACTTGCACAAACTTATTGATTTTAAGCCTAAAATTTAAAGATGAACATTAAATTAAATAGTTTTGCTTATACATATATGACTAAAAAACGAAAAATGACACAATTCCGCGATATTTTATTGCACGATATACGTAGTTATTAAAATTTATAAAATCGTATATATATATATATATGAATATGCGACCAAAATGCATTTTTCCGTAATTAAAAGAACTTTTCATATCTGTATACCAATATTTTTGAGCGATCAAAAACATTTCATCTCTGTACCTTCATATACATTTTTATATATTCCAAATTTTAATACAAGCGCAAGTTTAATCGCCGACAGTAAAATTTTATAGACTCTAAAATTTTTTGCGTGATCGTAAAATTCCTCGAGAGTGTGTAATGCATCTTTTACAACGCGACTGAGCGCGCGCGCGCACTCGCAAAGACGTTCAGTTCATTTGCCTTTTTCTTTATACTTGATAACGAGATAAACGAGATTCACGCTAGCAATGAATGATTCATCGAAATTAAATACCGGATGAGAGCGCGTGGTTCCGCTATTTCAAAATCGATGTTGTCTTTTATATTTATTCGTCACTATATTATACAGTCGGATTGTTTGTAGGTTCTCCTATTATACGAGTGTCATTTTTCAAACTGGCGCGGCGCATACGTGTTCGACTTTTTTTTATTTTCAGGTGCATTGGAAAATTTGATGCTTTTATTATCTTCTTCATACAATTTTTCATTTACCTCGAATAAACTTCATGATACTATTTCCATATGCGAAATATAAAAATTTACTATTTTTCGGGGCCAATAAAACGCACTTTTTTTAATTATACAATTTACACAAGTAAATCATGAATCTGTTTAATAACACTTTATTCTTTTAGTTAAATAACTAATAAACCACTCAATTATATAAAGTTTATTAAAATCATATCAAATAAAATTTACATGTTATAAAAGTGTATGAAATACTTGCGTCTTATAAAGATAAACCCGGTGTAAAAAAAAATTTAAGTAAAAATTCAAAAGCAAATAGTTGGTGAATTAATGTAAATATAGCATACTTTTACAGAGGTAGAACTTTATCCATAAAGAATTAATAATTTTGCGGGAGTAAACATCGATAAGTTGATTAAAATTGTAAATTATACAGAAGAAATGAGGTTCAAGAGACAAGGGATGAAAATCCCATTATGAAAATATACGAGGACGACACAACGCCTGTATGCAAATGACAAAACTAACTGTCCAAACGTCGGTAATCCTGACGAGCTTAGCTCGGCTGGTTTCAACAAATGGTTGTTCGTTTAGCGCCTTTTGCTTCTCCGCGAGCGCATAAATTTTACTTTCTGCACGACGTTGCCCTGAAAAAGTTTTGTCAACTCGCCGCGAGAATTTTGTATTAATGAATGGTTCTTTTACTGCTCGTAAATTAAATTATTTTATACAGTAGTAAATTTAAGAATATCATTGTTATAACTATACAAACTTTTGCCGCCGCAAAATTCGAATTAAATCTGATACAACTTTCAAAAGTTTTACGTCTTCCATCTAATATATTTAAAAATAGATAGAACGTTGATCCAAGATATATGCAATAAGTAATTGGAAAAGCTTTTGATTTTACAGAATAACGGAATTGCAATAATTATTAAAATATTGCTAAAATTATAGGGCTCTTAATCCACGAAATCAAACACAGTAAACGCCGTGATTAAGGAAATTAAATCTGAAACTATGTTTATTGCTTTTATATGAGTATTTTATGTAATAATTAAAATACAAATTTATGCGTTATATAAGTTTTATAAAGTATATCATTTTTATAGCAAATTCGAATTCTCAATAAATTTTTAAAATTAATTACTGTTAAACATAAAAAACTCATATAAAAGTTCAAGTACGATAAAAGAAATTCAAAATTATAATGATTTTCCTTCAACTTAAAATTGATAAATAAATAATATTATTGTTTAAAAATGTCATTACGTATGCGTAAATGTGGTGGAAACGGGCTTCACGTAGAAAGCTCGCGATATCTAACGTTTTATATCGTGTAATTATACTTTCACATATATAACGATAAGAATTTCTATTTGAAGCTCAAAATTAAATGTTACGTAGGTACGTGTATATTTTTTAAAATGGTATAATTACAGTAACTTTGTTGTATTTAAATAATTTAATTTTTATTACGCGAAGTTAAATCAATTACGTTGACTATAATATAAACGTTCATTGTATCATTTTAGCATTCACGTTTATAAATTTACATATTCTTCTAGACTATTCAGGTAAGTAACGTGATAATTTTATAATCCAATTATAGTGTTATAATGACCGCAGTTTATCGTGTTAATTAAAATAATAAATCAGCCAAAATGTAATTTTCACTCTCTAGACCCTAAATAATTTGAAACCTTGTCCACAAGAGGGTAATCATTTTTTTTTTGAGAGAGAAAGGTAAAACGGGGTGTAAGCCATGAGGGAAACGATAAGCCCAGAACCTCCTTGTCAGTCAGTTGCGGGATCGAGGCAAGTACCTTGGGCAACAACATCCGCGGCCCTCGTAAAGGCTCGGTTTCCTCCCGAGCCCCGGAAGCTACCCGTCGCCACGACCGTAAATCGCGCGAGCGCGCAAGTCTCGCGACCGCACGGTTGCCGTGAAATGGCCTTCGCTATGTGCGTCCGCCGTACGGCGATTCTGTGGAACGATTGCGGCGGTGACGGCTCTTGGGCTAAAGAGAGAGAGAGAGAGAGAAAGCTCGACGTATTTCCAGCTGACGCAGCGATAGTTAAATCTGATTTTCAACCTCCACAATTCGTGTATATAATCACTTATCTTCGAATATCCAGTAAAATAGTGTGATTTTCGTAAGATATATTCGAGTTACTTATAGATATTATTTTAGCGAATAAATTATGTTCTATTCTACGTTACAATTAGGATAGTTTTTAACATAAGTTTCTGCAACAGCCACATTGAAACTCGACCGATTTGAATTTCGTCACTATGCTGCTGCAACAACAAAGCCAAAGAATCTTAACAAAGATTCACGAAAAAAGAGAAAAAAGGAAATCATCCTTCCGGGCGTTACACCACTGTGCGTCTGAATTCCGGACTCTTTTCAAGAAACGGAACACACGAAAGCGAGAAACTCTTTGGTATGGCAGGATTTCCGAGGTGAGAAACTCTCTTGCGCAATAACGTCTGGATACCTGGGTTTTTATATATATATACACATTTACCTATATTCAAAGGCTTACCAGAGACTCTTTAAAAACTGCCTTTTATATTTGACCAAAGTTTAATTCAAATGAATTGTTCGGCTTCGTTAAGAAAAAAAAATAATTGAGAAAACGACTAGAGGTATTTTATGTTTTGGTTTATTATAAAGAACACTTGTTCGTAGAATTCGGTTATTACATGCGTCTTGGATTATTGTAAAAGCGACAAAATTTATTCGATTCAAAAGTACTAATTAAGTATTTAAAAATATATATATATCGAAATAGTAAATTAAAATAATGTTCCGAACGTATCACTGAAATAAAAATTAACAGCTCTAAAATAACGATGAAAAACATGAACAGTCTTAGCTAACCACCTCCTCGAAACTTGAATAGAACCTCATAATTCAAAGATTTGGTGCACTTCGTTACATTGGCAAATCCCTGTTAAATTAACCCAATAAAGCAATCAACTGTCGGTTCTTCGAAAATAATTCGAATGAACTGTCTCGTCCCCCCTATACTAGTTGGTTCTCTCTCAATATGCTTCCGAAAATCCTCCTTCCCGATATCCAACCTACAAATTCACCTTCTACTACTATACCTAGAAAATACTCCAATTTTTCTTCCTCGCTGTATACAGATATATAAAAACTGTGAGATGCGAGCGCAGGCGCTTTAAAGCCTTCCTTTTCTATTATTCGACGTTTTCTATTTTTGTTTCTTCAACTCTTCTATATACGACGCGTTGTCGAAGGATTAAGCAATACGGTGACATGAAAATTACAGGCGGCTTCTCGAGATCGTAATCGCGACCTCGATAATTCGTACAAAACCGAATGCTGCGTCTATGTATGTGTGGGTCTGTGCGGTTGAGATGTATGTATAAATTGCCTGATGGGGATAACGGTACGTATATCTAAAGATCGGCTATCGAATTATCGATTCTCGATTATTTATCGGTGTTTATATATATAGGCATATATATGTATATTGCGTTTCATTGTTTTGCCATATCGACACGCAAAGTAATAATAATGAATGTCAAATGGTCTATATGTGTATATACGTGGGAGATGTCAATACCAGCTTATAAGATACAATGTTTATATGCGCAAACACGTTCGTAAATTGCTATAAGGTATATTTCATAAGTGTAGATATATATACGTGTGCGATTGAAGCGTTAAATTTAATGGGTGTTTCGCAACAAAAAGGGTAGGAGGCTGAAATTGAAAGTATAAAATCCAAATTCATTATGCGGCGTTTGAAACATTTTTAATGAGCCAAGAGCGTACACAAAGTCGTAAAATCAAACTCTTTTACATACAAAAATCCATACAGCTTGCATCATTAATACACATGAGTATACTTTTTCTTTCTACTTTGCGCCTGTCAACATCGCGACAATTTCAAATTCCTTTTATTTTTTTCGTTGACGCTTATAATGCAACGTCATAAATGCGCGATACGACGACGACGACGACGACGGCGACGATGACGACCAAGGCAAAACGAAAAAAAAAATGGGAAGAAACAATTTTATTACCAAATTTATTGCAAGTTTTACGGCACCTTTTATACTGGTCATTGATCGCTGAACAACTGTTTGTGAAACTTCACTTTCACAACTGCGCGAATGAACAAATGTGAGAGTGAAATAACATCGGTTGTTAGAACTGTATACACACTTATTATTAACCAATAAATAACCGGCAAATAAGTCTGTTTCAACTAAATAAAGTGTTTATTTTTATTTGTTAAAAGTTTCAAGTATATCGTCACCGGAATAAACAACCATATTTATCGCAATATTAACTGATGTCTGATTTCGATTTATGTGCTTGTAATTCGTTAAAAAAAATATACTCTTTCGAAGGATTGTAAACGTCAAATATTGCATTACGATTTACAAGTAAGCGATTAATAATTTTATAATAATTTCGAGTTAGTAAATTTTAAAAGTTTATATACTCGTGGAGAAATAAAAAAATAGCAGCAAATCACTTCGTTGCTATGGTTGTTGCAAACAATTCAATACGCTAATAATAATAAAAATTCATAATTCGACAGGTGATTCGAATGCTTCACAACGACAAAATATAAAATTGGAGACCATAGCCGTACCGTCACGTGTATTTTTGTATATATGCATACCACTAAAAAGAGTGATTAGACAGAATTCGGGTAATCGGTCACAGCTGTATCCTATAACCGAAATAAAAAATGCGTTTTTAAGTCGTTGAATTAAGCCACCCAAATATTCAGGTAATTACTGCACATCTAATACAACTTTAATAGTTAAAATACGTTTAAATAATAATAATATATGTATAGTGCCTTTACATATTACATCGAAATGATTACATACCTTCCAAGAACAAGTAAGTGTTAAACTTCCATCTTCCGTAATTTACATATTCACAATCTAAACAAATCTCTATTCCGCCAGTTATGAATAATTAGAACTTCCATCAATTGTAACCATTAACGCTCTAGATCTTCATCTGCAGTAAAGTAAATAATTAAGTAATCAAATTGTATCATAGATTCACCCGTGTAAATAAAATACTGCAAATATTAATATAATGATTGTGTTAAGAGTGTACGAGAAGGAAATTTATAATAAATGACGCGTGATGTAAAAGAATAGCATTGAAAAATTTTAGAATTTAGAGAACTTGTGTTACGCCCATCGAGAAGACTAAGAAATTAGCTCGTCAATAACGTCCAGCTAGTCGAATTAATATTAGACGTTCTCAGTGAGAACCGACCCTCGAGCGCAATGCGATTACGCCCTCTTGAAGCATAGCCGACATATAACGGGGCACGTCACGGCTCCCGCTTGGCCGGACTCGCTTTGGGCAATTAATCGCGATTCACGAGCCCGTTGAATGCGCCTTTGCCGCGGCTATTTATGACGCCGCGAGCCCCGTTGCATCTTGGTTGCGTAGGTGGAACTGGTGATGGTGCTGCTCTGCCACGGCTATCGTCGTTCTACGTCGCGATACGATGGAAAATTAATCGTTGGAAACCCGATGGAGATTATTGATTACGATGGACTCGACGATTTCGGGGATACCAATATCATCAATTACCAAATCTTAGCTGTAACTTTAGGGATCACTTCATTTCGCACGTTTCATCTCGTCTTCATTTGTCGCGGAATTACAAAATTCATATCAATTTAATTGTTCGTTTAATTTTCCTAACATTTTATTCAAGATTGCGAGAATTTGCATTTGTAGATGTTGCGTTCTTGAGAAACCGATACTTCTAGAGGCGAAGAATTAGCAAATTATGATACTATTACAAGATATGTTAAACTAACTGTTCAAGTTCGCGATACAATATGTAAATAATCCTAACATCAATCTCTTAGTTACGAACCATTTACATTACTTGAATACCAAAATTTGCCTCAGGATGAATTTCGTTATAGACTACAATAGATAATTTTAATTGCGCTTTTGTTAACTTTCTTTTATACTTTTTCTTTATTGATTTGCTTTTAATGCATCATTTTTATAATTTTTTACGTTAAATAAACAGACAAATTATAATACTCTCTAATCATTTAATATAGGAATTTTTTCTTGCGAAATATGTACAATTAAAATTTTTAAAACACTTTTCAAATAAAAAAGCTAAATTGTACGAATAATGCTTGCAAGTAAATCATTTAAAATAATACTTTAATTTAGTTTTTTACTTTCTAATTTCAATTCACCAGGGATATATTCAAGATTTGTTACCTTTAATACTTTTAGATAGTTTTGATCTCCGATAAAAGCTTTTCAACGTTTACTTTAAACCCATCAAACAAAGGTTTAATTTTTATAAATCCAACAAAAATTGGAACAAACTCTACTCCTCGACTACCTCTTTGTAATTTCACGTAATTTCAAAATTCATTTTAACATAATTTAAATTTTATTTTTAATACATATGATTAAGAAAAAGTAAACACACAAAATAACATTTATTATTTTATCCTAATTTCCGCAAAAAAGAAAACATAATAATTAAACATGGACATAAAATATAAACAATTACCACAATTTTAAATTTGGAAAAGTACAAGCAAGCAAAATGAAAATGTTCTCCGTTGAGTTTGACAAATGATTTCGCGATGATTCGACGATTGTTTTATCGTATACTTTTTCATGCGCACGTTAAAACATCATGAAAAATGCATTACCTAGTGAACTTTGAATGTAAATGCATTTTCCTCGATTACTTACGACAGTAATGCTTAAACCAACGATGATAGAATTTAATAATCTAAAACGTGGAAGACATCAAAATTTGTATTACAATTTACTTATTGCACTATGTATTTTGCAAACGTAGAATCTAATAAATGTATTCAATACAAGTGAAATAAATGTATACGTGTAAAATGCAAAGAGGGATAAATAACGATACGTATTGGAAGGTAACAATAAACCACGCAGAAATAAGTGGATCACGGCGCGAGCTTTCACGTCTTATCCTTCGATCGCGCGGTGACTCGAGGAAGGAAAAAAAGAAGAAGCACGTTGATTCGCATGACTTGGAAGTAGGAGAACCTCCACCGTCTTCGCTAAGGCGTCCGACGACCTCGTTTCTCTCGATTCCGAGCTTCGCTTCGTAATGGAATCGCCCGAGCTAGATCAACAAGTTATATATGCGATCCCGCATTTTCCTATACGGAACAACGTCAAAGCTTCGTTTCTACGAGAAATTTACACATTTTGTGATGCGAGCGTGAAAGTTTTACGATAAAATTTGAAGAAAAAATGATAAATTTGAGATACTCTTACATTGTCTCTTTAACATAAAAAATTAAAAATTATATCGTTCGGATATGACGGTTTTAATTTCGCATAAAGCCATACTCGTTTTAAAACGATGGATTTTTTTTTGGTATCGCTACGTTCTAATAGTCCAGTATAAATTATAAAGTGAATGGTAACATAATTTTTTTTCATGGAACCAAATAAAAATTATTAAAAAAATCATTGCGTAATTTTATGCTTTGAATTTTCAAATAAATTTTCGTATACTTTTATAACTAGCAATAATTTATACTGATTAAAAAAGTTAAAAACTTCTTATTAAAAAATATTTTTGATAAGATAAATTTAAACTTTCGATATTGTACTTAAAACTAAAATTTTTATCGAGCTAGGGCATATATTTTATACATCACTTTTCTTTGTATTTTCAACCAAAATGGATTTTAAAAATCTAAAAGCTTATCGAATTCTTTATTCCTTGGGTTTCACAATGTTTTACAAAAAAAAGTAGGATCAGTATGCAATTCGGAATAGCAAGGATTATGCGAATATTTAAGCTAAAATGAAAATATACAGATGTATCTATCACGCTAGTACTTACTATTAATAAATAATACTGGATATCCAATAACAGATTTATAATATTTGAATGTTTTGAAGAAAAGCAAATGAATTTTGAAGAAAAAAGTTTTCTAGGCGGAAAAAAAAGAAGGAAAAGAACATTGTTGAAAAGCCTCCAAGTAAACTTTTCACTATTACTCAGATCCTTGCAAAAGGCGTAGAGACACGTTTTAACAATCTCTTGCATAATACAGCAACTAAAAATTTAGCATCTCTCATCCTTTTGCTAGTAAACCCTCATCTCTTCTCTTTACTCGCTTGATATAAGTAACCATCAATGTCATCCTCTGCACCCTGTGCATTAGGTTACCAAGTTTGTTTATACGTTCAATGTAAAAATCGTGAAAGATGAAAGAAAATGTCCTTGCGCGCTTTCTCTCTCTCTCTCTCTCTCTCTCTCTCTCTCTCTCTCTCTCTCATTTTAAAGCTAGAAATTTGGGATAAGAAACATTTATACGTCTCTATGAGGGTCGTCCAAGTTGTACCGTGTGGAACAAAAAATTCGAGTGCGAGGGGGTGAAAGTGAGGTAAAAGTCAAGATAGTGGTACTGTACATGGATTGTGTGCGGTATGGTCATAAAGTTGTTGGGAGGTCGTGTCTATGTTTGGATATGCGTATGTGCGTCTCTATACTTTTCTCTCATTGTTGGAAATCCTCCCTTCTTTATTTTACTATTCAATGCGGTCTTGTGGATTCCTTTCAAGGATTTGAGGCTCCATTTTCTTCTACTTCCAAGCGGACAAGCTTTTCTTTAAAAAATGAATATCGCCTTTATATATGCTCGCTTAATGTATCTAAGCTTTTTAAGAGTTCATTTTAATATTTCAACTTGTTGATTATTCAAGTACCTATCGAATTGCCGTATTCTAATTGAATTCGTATGTTACATTTGTTCGAATACTACGAAAAAACGTACGAATAATTATAAAATTATATTAGATTAAGATTAACTTGATATAGGTCACTGAGTAAATAATGAACGGGTTATTTAATAATATAGACCGAAAGTCTGTTTTCCATTGACATCTATTTTACTAAAACTTAACTAATAATGTTTAAGACAGCAAAAATTGAAATACTATAGCCTGAAATATTCTCTAACAACAAATTAGAAGAAATTTAAATTTTCAAAATCTTGGTCGATCGTTTAATATTTACCTTGTCATATTTAAAGAGTAGATGTAGATTCGGAAAACAGTAAAAGTTTAAAATTTATTCATTGATCTGTCTTAAAGACTTCATAAGAATCTGCATTTTAAAGCTCCCCAAGTCTGCCGGCGTATACATAAGAAATTTCTTTTGTTATTATTCGCTAATTTAATTGATTTATTTCGAAAAGTTGCGATAACTTATAATTAGAGCATTCTGTTACTTCACCGTTATCATCATTGTTAGAGTTAATTTCAATGGGTTCTCTGGCCATAATAGATTTCGCTATTACTTCAACTTTCGTCTCTTGAAAAAGCTTTTCAAACTTATTCTTCTAATATCGACGCTCTCATTCTTTTTTTCGAATTTTAGACACCGAAATTTTTATACTTTCATTATCAAACGTTAATATTTGTGCAAAATTAAATTTTTTTACATAACGGTATTAAACATCGCAATTTAAGACGAATGGAATATAAAATAATTTGTTTAATACTCTGTACGCCTTGGCAATTATTTTACTCATTTAAACTTTATATTACCATTACTGCGCAGTAGAAAGGAGAATGTAAGTGAGAGAGAGAGCTTTGCTCCCCAGGTCACGGATTTCGATGAAACTTTGGAAATTGTTTTCTGGGAATCTGGGGATGAAACCACTGGTACTTTGATCTTATTCGCCCTGATTCGTGCAATACGGTTAATTATTCGAAAAATTTCTCCACCTTTGTATTCACACGTTCGATTTTTAATTAGACTCATTATTCAACGTGATTATTTTTCATAATTATTCATCATATTCCTAAATATTAAATTCTCAAAATATTGCAACCCATTAAACTATCGTGGAAAATTAATTATTAAAAAAACAAATTAAAATAAAGGTCAAAAAATAATAGATTTACGCAAGCATACTTAAACAATTTAAAAATCCTTTGTTGTACGTTAAATTTAATAACACAGGAAATTGTAGCTAGATATTAAATTCCACGAAATACTCTTAATTTCCTTTAATTTTGGCATTATCCTCGGCTGGGCAAACGAACGATTTAAGCGAGGCGCAAGACCTAATTAAATTCCGGGGCAAAAAGTTGCGCGGCGCTACGGATTGATAGCAACAGCAGAAGCAACAGCAGCATCCCGAGGCTCTTTCACAAACAGGGTAGAAAAACGGCCGCCCGCCGCGTTATAATACGAACTCTCTGGCCTTCCGCTCGAGGCAATAAAACAGCAACGAGTCGGCAAAAAAATATTCGTCAAGTTCTTGGTCTCGCATTTTCATAAACGCGAGTTTCGGCTTAAGGAGACGCGCGGAAGCTAAGAAACAAAACGAAACAAAAAAAACAGGGAAGAAACGTCTCGTCGGGGTCGGAACCAGAGAAAAAGAGTCTTAGAAAATCCAGGGAATAAAGCGCATGTGCCTGTTTACGGCAAAAAGTGCATAAGTATGAAAAATGTCTTGGGACACAAAAACGGGCGAATGCGCGGACGTCCATTAAAATCCAAAAGAAAGACAAACTATCTCAATTTAATGTTTTTAACGTTACTGCTATTTATAACCTAAGACCGAGTTTTATCCTGGTTGTGCTAAAGATTAATAATATAAACGCATGCAATTAAATACGTACGCGCATACTCCTATACGGTATGAATTTTTTCTTGTTAATTCTGTATTTGCACTGGGTTACATTTGACAAAAACATATTGCATCAAAGGACTTGAATAAAATTATTGTAAATATTTATTTGTTTTACCAACATACGTATAACATACACATTGACCATTTTTAAAATACTGAATATGCTTAACTTATTGATATTTTTCAATTAATACACTAAAAATTGTTTTAAAAAGCCAACATGATAATAACAGTCATGAATATTAAATAATGTTGCACAACCCTTCATCCAACACTGCAAATTATTTATGCCAAAAGTTTATTGTAATGACAAAACTAAGTTTTTATTTATAATTTGAAATAAATAACGTCAGCATACTAATAATTAAACGTCAAAGGTATGGTGTCTTCTTTTTTCTGTATTATAAAAATATTATTTATATTTTTCAACACGATAAACAAAAATTTCGTTTCAATAATAGTTATTTATACATTTATGACTCGCTAAAGCTCGGGCAGCAACTTTCATCCCGAGAACAAATGCCTATTTTACTCCCGAAGTGCATATCAAATTTTTCACCCAAATCATTTAAAAAGCCGCTTTTCGCAATAACAATTTTCTTAATTTCTAAATTTGTTCAATATTGTAAAATTTTTTGATATATTTAATATAAAATAATAAATTTAATGTTGTATTCATATAAAAAAGCTAAACTAAGTGTTCAAAACAAAAAAGTAAGTCTACGATGAATAAAATGACTATTATTATTATCTCTTTAAGATTATATTATTAATTACTATATAATTCACGTATTTAATTATAAATTTATAATGTAATGGCGAAAATTTATACTAAAAGCGTATGTATGTACATGCATAAGAATATGTCACTTCGTCTTTTACACACTAGAGTGGGAGATTTAAACAAATGATAATATATAAGCACCCCGCGGATGCTGAAGACGTCATTCTATATTCAGACATTATATAATACTCACATTACGTTGCATTATTAATCAAATTTTAATACATTTTATTACCAATTTCTATTATATTCCACCATATACTTGGATTGTAAACGAGTAAATAATCAAATGATTAATGAAACTTACTTCGATCTTTCTTACAATTTTCTTTTATAATTTTCTCCCTTATCCAAGAGTTAGTCAAAGTTTCACTATTCCTAACAGTCAACCCCTTTTTCCAAGTTATTCCTTTCATGATTACCCGAAATCAAAGCAAAATTAATTCACAAAAATTACACCCTGGCTGTTATGCATCTTAGGTTAAAAATCTTTGACCGCGAATAATTTATGTGAATATTACATGTATTTCTTGTAATGCTTTGTAAGAATTTTAATTTTTGTTTTTTACATTTAGTATTTTTCTACAGAAATAAACTTATCTTACACTGATCCTTATATACATATACTACTACTTCCAAGAAAAGGTATACTCGCCAAAAGCTACACTGCGAAAAAGTTATTGTAAAAATTACAATACTGTCTAATAATGAAATTACTGACTGTCAAAAATCAAAAAATTACTATGCAGTATACTCTTCCTCCTCCAGAAATTCCAAAACCAAAATCATTGCACCAAATAAGCACAAATTGCAACATCAAAAATCACAATACAAATTAATTTTAATACAAATTTACAATTGACGTGAAATTTTCGTAATTCAAAATTCATTTGATTAATATTAATATTCTCATAAAAGTTAAAATACTTCTCACGCAGTTAGAAAAAAAAAGTAATATTTTATTTAAAATATTTTAAAATTTAAATTTTGTAAAAGAAAAAGAATTTTAAAACACGTTCTACCAATAAAAGGAAAACACCGCATTTAATCTACAATAAAACGTTATTCCTATAATTTGACTTCATTTTTTAGTTACTCTATATTTTCTATTTAATATTACAAACTTCATAAAATACAATCAGCATTAATAATGGCACAATCGTATAACGTATAAAAGTGAATGACGATTCGAAAGTAAAATTAAATATATATGCTTAATAGTGTTAATATTGAAGCAGATACACATAGATATACATATATATTCTTAGGGTTAACAAATGTTATATTCGTTAGTTCCATTAAACAATCACTCACACATCTGTCAGAGCAATCAAGAGAGGAATAGTACTTACAAAACCTAATTTCGTAAGTCATATCACTAATGAAAAGAGTAAAGTTCTTATGAATGAGAAGATGGAGAAAGGGATGGAGAAAGAGAAAGAGGGAAAGCATGAGTCGTATTTTAAAGAGCGGTTGTAAGTCACGTAGATCTAATACAGATCCTTATACCAGTTGTAATCGTTACACTTTTTAGGAGGCTATATACGAACCACCAGGTATGAAACACTTCGGACAGCTGCTATGCTCTACCGAGTGAAAGACGAAGCACGAGTCAGCTGTTTTCCGGTCTGTCTCGGATCCTGATCTTTTAATGTGTATACGTATAACAGTGAACGTGAAAGTTCTATATAGTATTGTGATACGCCAAACTGTGATCGTAATATACGTACTTGACAGTATTTTCAACATTACTAATGTCATTCATACCTACAGTTACAGTTCCATCTTTCTTTTTCAACTAATTAACGTTTCGTTTAAAGAATAGTGATACTTTTAATAACCTAAACTAATCACAGGTGCACAAACTTTTAATTTAATAAAGTTAAATAAAAATATACTGCTATGCGAAAAAGCCAATCAGCTTATTAAAATGCGTTAAAAAAAGATTTTTTGTCGTGTGCTTTAGCCCCCAACATTCCTGTAAGCAGAAAAAAAATACAAAAAAAAAGTCGGCCACTTTAGAAATTAAAGAAGAAAGTACGAATGGAAAAAAGACGAGTACAAAACTTCCTGCAGCAGTAGCAGCGAATGAATAAAGCTGAATCCGTAGACGGGCAGAAAATTAAACAAAAGCAAACGCCGAGCAAAGATGCATGAGACGAAATAACAGTCAAACTTTTGTATTTTACACACGAAAGCAGTGACACGTATATAATCATAAAAAATAAGTCTAATTTATAACATTCCTTTATTTAAAGTTGACGTAAACGAATTTAATTTAGATTATTAAAATTATTGAATTATTTAAACAAAAAACTTACTTTCTATTATTGTAAAGTTACAATTCAACAAAATTTATGCTATTTCCGAAAACTAAACAGAGTGCAAACTAGATTTAACAATTTGCACCAAGTATGTAGATTATTTACGAGAATGTGTACAAAACTGTTGCATTACGCATGTAGCAAATTCCGATAATTAATTCAATGGGTTTCTAGTGAGAAATAACGGCGGAAAAATTCCAAATCGTTCCGACGAATCAACATTTGCAATCCTGTGCAAATCAATTAAATGTATACGCGAATTCATTCATAAAAACTTAATCGTAATTGTTTCGAGAATGTAAAGATTTTAATTTTGTTCCAAATTTTATTGTTTTCAACGCTAAACCTCACAGACGTTCGAAAATTATATTAAATATTGATTTTATTTTTAAATATAATTTTATATTTACTCGATTTATACTTTAACTATGCAAATACGTTTTAGTTTATTTGTTTGTTTATTCAAGAAAAAAAATGAATGTATATATTATCGAGATGATGTTCGTGTATAATAAATTTTAATTAATTTTTGTAATCTTATCGTTTGATCTGAAGTGTAATTTAAAATTAGATTTAAGAGTCTATCTCTAATTGCTGATTATAGCTACAAGCGATTAAGCTGATAGTGCGATATACACTGAATTGTTGCTTTAGCGAAGGAATAATCTCCTAATAATATGGGTTTCTTCATTCATTCGTTACGAGCTCTGCAAGTAAACTTTTTTTACTACTTCTTGTGAAAAAATGATGAGACATCTGTACACTTAATTAAAAAGTAATGTGTCACTTATTATCACCTAACACAATTTTTCCCATTTTTTTTTTTCAAATTAAATTTTTTTATTTTTCACCATTCACGAGTCTTTACGCAAACTTGTAAAAAGGGAGTTCTTGAAATTTGTACATAATGAAACTCGTCTCGGTAAAGGTATTAAAAAAATTGTCCAATACATTTCCAAGTGAAAGGTATATAATATGTAGAATATATCGTATTGCGTGTGTGCGTGGAAAAGTTATACATACCTATAGAATCGTACAAAAGGTACTCGAGGAACCTCCACCGCGATAGAAAGAGATGAAAGAGTAAAGGAGAAAGAGAATTATTTCCTTCCTTTCGAGTTCAGGTTGTATTTTCAGTGAAAACGAGCTGCAAAAAGGATATTATACGCGCTTTCGAGCGTGCTGGCTTAATGAATAAATAAAAGACGGAGAGGAAGAATAATCGGAGGACGAGGTATATAAAGAGAACGAGAAAGATCGGAGATGAAAGGAAATGCGTATAGCTGTTGACGATGGAGTTTACGTCCTACAGTGTATATGGGTATATGGATAACAAGTAGAAAATTAGGGAAATATGTATTTTGCTTATGAATAATTCCTAGTTGTTAGAAGTTTAATTATAACTTACTTCGCAGAACTGAGCGGGTTACGCGTTCTCTCCTTCTCTCTCTCTCCCTCTCCTTCCCTCCCTCTCTCTCTCTCTCTCTCTATCTCTCTTTCTATTTTATTTTAACCGAGTAAATACGTTTTGTGTAATAGAATTTTGTTGCTTTCTCTCTCCCTCTCTCACTCTCGATTGAAGCTTGGAAAGCTTTTACATTATTTAAATCAAAGTCCTTGTCTGTAAGTTATACTCTGCAAGACTAACATATTCATTTGAAATTTTACCGGTAAAGGTATGTTTTTCTTATTTTATTGCTCAATATTTTTTTCATTTTGCCCATTAAATATTTTGCTTGTTTTCGAGAGACTTGCACTTATTGGGAGCATGTAGAAATCAATCATCATTAGTGAATAAGAATCGATTCTTTTTCATAGATCTGAGCGAAAGATTCAATCCTCTTGGTAAGTATAATATAAATTTCAAAAAGTCGTTAGTCGTTCATCATTTTCTCATAAGCAAATTGATCAATTTAGTGGAAATTTATAGAAGTAGGGAGAATTGCAAGGAATGGTGAAATAAACGTATAAATTTAAGGTGATAACTCAAACAGCAAATCATATATGCAAATGTATTCTTAGTTCGAACGATTCATCGTACATAAGTACAATATTACATAGATAATTTAATAGTCACATTATATTCCGAAATGTCTTCACTTTGTCTTCACTGCACGACACTTCTATCACTTCTTAATGCTTCAATACTGTGTGGAACAGTTCATTTTGAAAAACCGTCAAAATGTAGAATTTGCTTAAAACGAGTCAAATTTTGTACTGTAAAACCAATACGAATAAAAACTTTGAATTCACTGAAAATAAAAGTTTTACAGTACAATAATTCATCGCACTCTAAATTTAGAGCGACTAGAATGGAGGAATATGGACATTTTATTGAACGTCAAGGCTTAAATTGAGGCATCTATACGGATAGTGAAAAAACCGGTCTGTAAAAAAATGACATTAATTCTTTAAAAAAGAAAAGCCCTAAAAATTCAATTACTCGCGTGTTCTAGCAATGTAAATCGATAAAAATCACGAAGAAATCCAATTTTCGAAACATTTTTATTCGACTATTCCCGATAATTAGATTGGCAAAATGAATAATGAAATAAATAAGAAAAAAAGTCGAAAAGGTATATGGAGGTAGATGTGCATTGGGATACCGAAGTAAAGAAATGAGAACAAAATCTAAAGAATGTGCGAGAATGTAATCGAGATGTAAAGGAGCCGAAAATTGAGAGCCACTGAGCTCCCATTGTGTCCGCCCGGCCGGAACGGGAAGCGCGCACCACCTTCCAGCCTGAGTTGGGAATTGCAAACCGGAGGAAAAGGCGAATCGGAGACGCGAAGAAGATACGGAGGACGGGATTGAAAGCGTCGAGGGTCGAGAGCATGCTCAAGATCAAACCTTTCGAGTCAAGTTTTAAATCAACCTTTATACATATACCTATATACATTTACTTTAATGATATTAAAATAAAATTCCTCTTTACTTATTGTCAATTATCGTAAATTTTATACTGGCTTATCTACGTAATGCTAGGGTTAATTTTGTAGAATTAAATTTTTCTTATTTACTGCTCGTGATACTGATGAAAAATGTTTTTCAATTTTATACTTGAGAAAGAGATGGGAATTATTAAGAACTGTAGATCCGATGGAAAATTGGATATAACAGAATTTTCTTTTAAATTTGAAAATTGTACGATTCATCCGTGAAATACATTGGATCTATGTATTGTAATTGTAAACAATAAGAAATATTCATTCTTTTCTAAATTACAAATAATAAACAAGTAGACAACGCGTCATCTCCGATAAATAACTTTAAAACTTGAAAAATACGTAAAACCACGTAAAAAATATCAAGACGTCGACACGATATGTTACGACGTCCGTTATGAGTCTAGCGCGTAAAGGCAGGTGTTCCACGTTTTCGCCAAAACTGCTTCCTCGCACAAGGCCAAGTTGTTTCTTATTTGTTCGCCAAAGTTACAGTTATATTACCTTTACATTTGAAACACTTAATTTCCTGTAAATTCAAACTCAAATACATGGACTGTCGTATTATTATTTAGACGTCGAGCGAACACTTGCGTATAAATCGAACAAAAAGTGTCAGCCATGTAACAAGAGAACAAGTTTCATTTTTATACAATAAAAGGCAATCAAGGCGAAAAGTGCCGTTGCGTAGAAAGCATTTTAATGCCCAATCGGAATAATTATCAACGTTAACGCTTGGGGAGAGCTTATCGATGCATTAATCTTAATTTCGCTCTCGACGGGCAATATTCTGAACATCCCTTTCCTATTTTCCATAGTGACCTCAAGTTCTATGAGGAACGTTTGAGAGACTATTTCGAAATTGATTTACTACTAAAGAAAAGAATATATATTCTCTCTCGCTTTTTCGTTTGATTTTATATACTCAGTTTATTCCGGTTGCTCTCCTCCTCTCTTTATTTTACTCTATACGCAAGGATGGTGACTGCACTTTTCCGGAAACGACGAATTTTCTTCCTTTTTAGATAGATTTTTATTACTTTCAGCGAGTTAATTGCTTTAATAGGGTAATGCGTGCGAGTTACTTTTAAAAGGAAATTACATGAAATTATGTAAAAATACAGGTGTAGTAGATATTTTATTTCGAAATTTACAGACACATAGTTTTACTGTTTGCATATTAATTTCATTAATATTTTCGTAAGTTTATATCTATTTGACAATACTGCATGCAAGTGATGTAAAAATTTATTTTATTTGCTGTAGGATTAAAAATAAAAATTCACACTTCTTTTATTATACTGTAATATGGTAATCAGCTTATAAGGCGACACGTGTCACTAATTTGGTATTGTAAATGGTTGTTCGACCGCTTGTCGAATTGTTTGTTCAACCAAGTCAAACTGTAAAAGAGGGGTAGCTGATTTGTCACGTCTACTAGATTAGATTTTTCAAAGACGAAAAATCGATATTACTTTAGGGTAGCTTTAATCCCACTTCCACGGGAAATAAATTAAACGAAATTTCGTACATTAATAGAAACATTCTTACGAAAAAGTAAATTAAATAAAAAAATATGGTTTATTTGTATATTTGTAAAACGAAAAGGGACAATATGAGCTTTCAACATTTACACTTTGTTGCGCGGCATTCCAATGCTTCGAATTCTCCCTTTCGTAAGCGTGTTTTCCAATTTCTTATCCCTTGAAAGGACGTAAAAATCCGAGAGAATTGTTTGCTTTTTCCCCTGGCATCCGAAGAAAAGAGAACAAATGACGGTAAGGAGATTGAAAAACGTAACAAACAAAAAAATAAATATAGATGAATGTAAAAGTATCGGTATATCGATGGTAATTATGTGCGATAAGTAAATATCTATTCAATATCGGTAACATAAAGTTAACCAAATGGTCAATACATCTGTAAGTATTTACATTAGATCATAAATCAGTAAAATTTCACTTTAAAAATGAAATATTACATTTATGTTACGAATATTGCAAACAATATAATATAAAAAATAAAAAAATATATTCCGATTTATTAAAAAATCATGGTATTATCTAAATTTAAAAAACATATTTCAGTTACTTAAGATCGATCACCTCGGGAAAGATTAAATGTTCCCCAAGTATTCACTGTATACATCTAGAGAATCAAGTCAAAACAAAATAACAAATAACAAAGTCAGTGTAATAGAAAAAAAATGTAGCGCACGTTACAACAATAGAAAGTTGATCAGCGTATTGATCAGGTTTCAGTTGCACTCACCCCTACTTACGGTTACCACGCGAGAGAAAGAGCTTTCGCCTCGGTGGGTTTCAAGACTGCAAAGGACTTTGAGCTCGAGAATACAAGAGTGAGATTTTGCTCGACATTTAATCGTATTTAGCTGGTGCGATTCTTTTATTTAGCTCTTCGGCTAGCTTTTAGCTTTCTCGATTCCTGATATTTCTCTTTTACTTTTTTCTTCCCCTGGCGAATGTTTAGTGATTTCGTAATGGAAGTACGGTTAAACTATTTCATTCCATTCCACGGGGTTTCTAATAAAAGCACTAACGACGCGTGAATTGTATAATTTATATACATCATTGTGAATGGTACAATTTCTAAATAATTGTGTAAGTGTTAAGATAAAATCAAGGATTCTGGTATCGTTTTCTACCGAAAAGTGTATCACGCGCAAACGTTCCTGTAATCTCTTGGATAACCGAGCCGGAAATAGGCTGTAATCAATATACGAGACAAAAGGGGCGTGGAAAATTCGGCAAGGCAACGATCATTTTCACCCTCGGTTTCATCCTTATTTTTCCTTCCTCTATTACGGGATTAGAAGATAAATCTATTTTATACGTGTTCTTTACAGTTAATTAAGCCTCGCGACAAATATTCTTATACGGAAGAGTTTATTTATCGCTTCATTATTTCTGGTATAACTGTACGGTTGCGGACACAGTTTGAGCTTACGGCTAAGAACTAGGCAAAATATCACGCTGATTAAAATAAACTCAACACGGTTTACCGATCGAATTAATGAATTACAAATTAAATTGGCTTATATTACATATTAACGCTGAATTAGTGTCTGTATAGGAGTATAAAGAATTGATAGTATAACTAGAGTAAAAATCGATTGGCGCCACAGTATAGACTCTCTTATGTGGTTATTCTAGTTCAATCACTAAGCTGAACTAGGGTTCAATTAAGATAACTTTACTTACCCGTCAAGGCTTTCTAGGTTTACCTCAACTAAAGTTAACGTTTCTGATGACTCAACAATACCCTAACACAAAAGCTAAACTTGCGATCAGGTATGTTGTATTAGTACCAGCATCAATCTTTGAATTAACAATGATCCTAATCTCGTAACTGCACATTGTATACCACGATGAATATATTACGAAAAAATCTTGTTAAATATGTTCAAAGATGCCGCAATTCTATATAAAAAAAATTTATAATGAAAAAACAAAATATATAATACAACAATCTCTTCTTTTTAGTATCTCATTTCCTTGTTCCTCTCTCGCTCTCCCTTCTCTCCCTTACATCAATTTGTAGAGAGTAAGAATCTCAGGTAATAAGGTGAGCATACGCTGCGCGTACTGCGACCCACTCGTTAAGGGAAAAAAACGAAAAAGAAACGAAAGTAAATGAAGCAGCCAAATGGAGCTGCGTGCGTGCACGAAAACTACTCAACGAAAGAAGTATGCATTTCGAAAAAGCTCTCTAACCAGGTTGTTCAGTTCATCCACACCTTGATTAAACTTAAATTTCGTTGCAATGCTCTTTTTTTCGTTGCACATGAAACTAATCTCACGATGTACTTAATCACTTTTAATTAAAATTAAATAATTCTTACATCTATCAGGAAAGTTGGCTCGTTGTAATTAAATCTCCAAACAATTTGGGTACGTAAAATTTAGATGGCAACATCCTAATTTAACGTTTTATAACATTATTTTTACACGAATTAATGCAATTTCAACACATTTCGACAATATTTGTATTGCTTCCACTGCAAAATTACTATTGACAATGTTATTTTGAATTGTACGATGAATCAATTTTGGAAAAATTATTATTAAATATTACAGAACGTTAAAAGATATGTGCATTGTTTCCAATCATGATTATTATGTTTACAAAATTAATTTTCTATTTCAGAAATAAAAAAAATTTCTTGAAAAATGAAACCATACAGATATAATTAATTCCAAATAGAAATACAACGCGATTTGAAATTAATAAAAATAAAATTATTACCTTGATTAACAATTTGTGCTGACAATACGATCATTTTAAATTGCTTGAATTTTCGAATATGTACAAACTGCTGCAAAACGCAATACCATTCAGTTTTCCCTCTGGAAAAGTCAATTTAAGACAAAAAAGGAACTATTAACATCCTTGCAATTACCGGACTATTTCGCAATAATAGCTAGGAAAATTTTAAGAAAACATAACCTCAAATATCCGTAGCAATACTCCGCTAAACATACACATATATGTATAAAGAAAAGCAAAACCAAAATTACTAAGCGTATTTTCACCGGCATAATAATTGTCCCCTCTACTCGAGTGGTTAACTTTTGTAAACGTTCGAGTGTTACACACGACTTTGAAATGAAGGAACGTGTATGCGTGCGCGTATGTATATATATATAGATATAAATGTGCGCATACGTTCCTCGCTCGTTAGACGAAACTCTTCGAATGAGACGCACTTCTATTCCTCCTTTTTTACCCGTCGGTCTTGAAACGTTCTTTTCTCCTCGTTTTCCCTTTCATGGCCATTCTCTCTCATTCCTCTCGCATTTCCACGTTCCTTTCCCTCCTCTTATTCGTTAATTTAACGGAGTTGCTATCTTCTTTTTATCTTGTCATATGTTATTATATTTTTGTTAATGCTGTCGTTGCTCTTGAAACGTTTAAGAAGCGTTTGAATTAACTGGTCGCTGCAAAATATAATTTTCTGATGTATACGTGCATACATACTTTTAAGTGCAAAAGGAATTTTCATTAACGCGCATCTTAATTACACATATTTTTTATGACATTGAAAATTAACGTTTTTATCGCAGTACTTTATCTATTAATTTAAACTTTAATCGTCCTTTTTTTGCGTTGGTCTATTGCTTATTTAATTACTTAGTGCATGCTTTTTCGTGTAATCGGCTCATTTCTCGTTACAATAATTCGCTGTAATTTCGTCTTTATCCCACCTTTCCTCTCCTTCCTTCCTATTTTCCTTCATTAAATTTTCTCCTGTTTTTCTTTATTTCCCTTCCATTTAGCATTCTCCTCGACTCTCTGGTCCCTCTACCCTGCACACCCCTCCTCACTCTCTCTACCCCTTTTACTTCTTTTTTCTCTTATTTCGTTATACTTCCGTTTTGTGATTATATTCTTCTCATTAATTATTTCCCTTCACATTCTACGCGCGCCTCAATTTCACCAGATGCTTTTTCTTGACCAACGAAAATTCATTATCCACCTTCTCACTTGGGATCATCCTGTCAGCCCTTTTTAGTTTTTTGCAATGCAGCTTATCACCTTTACGTATATATAGATGCCAGAAGAAAATGTGGCTGAAAATTTAACGTTTACTCTTGATCTCGGATGTATCAAAAATTTGATTAATCTCTTACTGCGAAGAAGATGTAGGTGTCTGCTGCTGATTTGTGTATAATTATTTTTGCGTCTTCGTAATAAATTTACAAGGACTTGAATAATACTCGCATTGTTCTACTTTAAAACCTTTCTACTTGAAGACTTTAAGTAGAGCTTACCCAAATGGTAAATATGTTCCTACTCGTTAGTATTAAATCTAAATAAAATATTGACTACATTTATCGTACGTACTTGAAAATTAATAATTATTATGTACTCGTAATCAAAATATACTTAGACATTAATAGAAAGAGTAATATATTAATAACTAAAAAAACTATCAGGAATAAAAAATTTTTTTATCTGCAAATTTTCAAACAATTTTTATCTCAAAAAGTTGGCGATATATCTTTATTCTCTATAACGTATTACTTTTGTCATCTTCTCCAAGGTTCCTCGTTTGATATTCCTGATTATCCGGATGTACACACTTACTCAATAGTAGTCTAATGTATAATGGCGTTATTTATTATTGGACTGGGCGTAATTTACTAATGATATATTTTTATAAACATGTACATGCAGACGAATAAGCGTGCAGTAGTTTGCTTTGAAATTTGTAGTTTTAAATATTTGTATTTATTTTTCATCAATTCACATTAAATGCGAAGGAGTGGGGGTAATAACTTAAACATTACTTTGTCTGAGGTTCACTTGAAGCGTAATTAATCGGGCTATATTAATATTGTATTAACTTTATGAAATAATTAATGATGTATTAATATGAGTACACGTGAACATTGATTTAATGAAACTCTTTATGATGAGAAATAATTAAATGAAGTGCGATATTTCACTTTCACAGAGTTGATTATATTACAATAATGAAAAGGCATTAATTTTGATATTGCGAAAAAGAAAGCTTACGTTCATAAATAACGTTTAGAGTATTTTAACTTGAATTTACTATGTTAATATACATATAATTTATAATCACCGTTACATTTGAGGCTACAGTTACAAAGAAAAATTGATTAAGTCATTGATTGAATAAAATTTTCAATCGCGCAATCATTAATAAGACTAATTTCAAATTTAAATCGAATAAAATAGAGATTAACAAAGGAAAAAGAGTGAAGCTTATTTCATTCAAAATTTTTAAGAGGATTTAACGAGACTTACAATTACTTTAAGATGGATTCACATCTCTTAAATCTCACAACTTCAAGTACGACTGTTAAAGTAATTTTTGACGTTGTACTATTTAAACATACACGAAAAAAGTGTAATATAGGAATCCTACAGCTGTAAATTAAACAATTTAAAATAATAATCAAATTTAAACCAATGTTGTATTTTACAGAAAAAAGTAGTACTTAACAATGTAAAATAAAAAAAAGTCGTAATAATTAATTAGTAAGAAAATATCAGGTTTTGTTTTGTCTATCCCCGCGACATGTAGTGGGAACTTAATTAGTTATCGCGTACCAAAGAGGAAGCTTTAATTTAGTTTGTGTTCCCTCTCGTACTCGTAGCTCTATGCACGAAAACATCCTTGGCAAAAAAACTTTTCTACCGGCTCGTCCCCCTCTCCTCCTTTTCCCTGTTCATAATTCGATTTACTTCCCCTTGGCTTCTCGTACAGCCCGAATCATTCTTTTTATTCCATAGATAAGAGTACTAATGATCTTTAATAAACCTTTTATTTTCTTATTTTTTTTAATGCAACTATCTGATTTAGTAAATTTTGTTTGAATCTACTCTTCATTTCCCAAGTGACGAGGACAAAAAACTTTTTATCTTAATACCATAATATTTAATGAGCTTAATATTCCCAAATGTAATGGATACGTAAGAATCTAGAAAAAGTTAGCTGTGGGACAACACAAAATAAACAGCTTTTAAATTTATATTACTATTTTAGTCTGCAAGTTTATTAGAGTTTTCAATTGAAAGTTCTTAAGATTTTTTTGTTTATTCGTATTTAGTATTTGTTTTGCTTGTTAAAGCGACCGATAACTTACTTTTTGATATTTATTTGTAGGTTATAATTTTTTATTATTAATAAAGCGCTATTTTCTACAATTTCAGTACAAATTCTGAGACCGAAAACTTCAAGTCTTATTTCCATAATGCTGTGTCTGCACTTTAGACTTGACCCGGTATCGGATTAATTTTCAGTCTTCAATAACATTCAGCCCCTTTGTAAACAAAATTTGATCACAGATTGAATATCATAAAATGTCGAAAACTAAAATTCAACTCTCTATGATCATTTCATTTAATAGGATTTTTATGTATATTAATTAAACCTAGTTTTTATTCACGCTAAAAGTAGTTCACGTTAAAACACATACACTTTCATTTTCACTATAAACGCTAAACTAAAAAGTAAACTTACAATTACTTATCGTGATCACTCAGCATCCCATTCATCAAAACTCATCTCTCGACCAAAAGCCAATTTAACCGACGCAAAATAATTTTTCACCTTGAAAAAGGAAAGAGAAGCCTCATTATTTTAATACAACGAATCGCAGGCAAAAAAAAAATCACATAATCCAGTTATGTACATTTTGTCGAGGCTTGTCACTCCCTCACGCGTATATATTTCGCGCCGGGCGTTCGTCGTGAAATTACGTTCCTTTATGTGGCGTTACTAGCGCGTGGCCCCTGTTACTTTCTTCCTCCTTTTCTCTCAGTTCGTCGAACATATACTCGCACCGATTTCAAAGTCGCCGACTCGTAGGGGGATTGTAACGCCTATATTTTCTTTCTCCGTTTCTCGTATATTTTTTTTCTTCCTTTCTTTCTTTCTCTTTTTTTTATTATTATTTCACAAAGAGATTTTACAAAGAGATACGTTTAATGGGAAACGGGCCGCGATTTCGCAAGCTTCTTTTACGCAATGCGTGCAAACCCGGGCGAGAAAATCACCGAGTGATTGTTTGCGAATTGAAAGACGGTTGAATTATTTAGATAAATAAACGAGTGAAAATGAGCACTGCAATAAGGGAAATATTTCACATTTCTCTTACACGTGTAGTATATATTATAGATGAAAATTAAAATTGTTTGGCTATTTCAAATTCAAATGAGGATTATGCAATTCTCGTTGAGTGTGATGTTACAATTATACTCTGGTGTTACATGTATTGCTCGATTCTGGTATGTACAATGTGCTAAAATTAATGGTTGAATCAACAATTTTGGTTAAATTAAAAGTGAATATGGTTAGTGCAAACGATAAACAACAGTTTGCACATATTAACTAAAACTGTTTATTTTTAGGAAAAACTTATTAGTATAATAAAAAAAATATGTGTTCAATTCCAAATTGTTGTATAACATTATACTTAATAATACACTGTATCAATTTGCACTTTAATACTACATTACAAATTCAACAATTCATCCGTCAATAAATGAATATTTACACTAACAGAATTATTTTTCTCCATATAGGGTAAGTGTGGGTATACGGTGGCGGTGGGTATTACTGTACTTCTGAAAGATGTATAATTATGAAACTATTTATAAGAATTGCTATGTAAAAAAAATCGCACTGTTACTGCATTAAGTTTTATAAACTATCAGGAATTTGCAATATATTTCAAAATTATTATAAATATTAAAAATAATTATTAACTTGACGTCTATCTCTAGTTGTACATTTTTGTATACAAATGACCACCTAAGTCGTGATTAAAAATTATTTATATAAGAATTATTATATCAAATAATCGCGCAGAACTTTTTCTATCCGATTAACAATGCCTTATTTTACAATAAAAAAATAAAAAAATTGTGTACAATTACTTTATTTTATTTTAATTCGAAGCGCAATCATTACATACTTAATTTTCAATGCTGCTGATATTATGGCGCTTATTTTACGTCGTGCGGCGACCAGTGTAACCTAACCTATCATACTACCTACTAATTTGGAATGGCGTAGGTGAAGGATATGTGCCTTTTTATTTATTAAGATTAGTGTAGTTTTAAGATAGTATTAAATAAATTAAAGAGTAATTAGGTAGGTACCTAAATAGAAGTGGAAGGTATACAAAGAAAGAAAAAAAATAAGAGGCTGTGCTATCCCAAAGAAATGTTGATCTTGCTCTCGCTGCTCTTGCAAAAGGGAAAACGATAACCGAAGTTTCTCGGCTTTATAATGTGCCACAAACTAGGTATTACGAATCTATTCTTGTAATTTTTAATACATTCCTAATCTAATAGCATAAACGAAAAATACAGTATTACCGGCACCATAATTGCAGCATCGACCATAATTCCCACGCCATAATATATGCAGAGCTGCCATAATACCAGCAAAAGAAATTTTTTTAAAACGTTAATTATTATTAGTTTTTAGTGTTTTCCTATAAATTAAAACATATTCTTATAAATAAAATATCAAAATTAAATAAACAAAAAGATTATTATATAATTTTATTTTATAATAAATAACAAAGGGAATAAACAAATCTTTTGACGAATCCACCGTAATACCACATTTACCCTATTTAATCGATAGTTAATCTCGAATAACACAACAGAACATCTTTACACTATAGATGTTTTCTATTCTCTTTGGACTATATAGTATATTAGTTATCCATATGCAGTTTTGCTCCAGTACAATGCAAATCATTTAAAAAGTCAATTTAACCGACGCAAAATAATTTTTCACCTTGAAAAAGGAAAGAGAAGCCTCATTATTTTAATACAACGAATCGCAGGCAAAAAAAAATCACATAATCCAGTTATGTACATTTTGTCGAGGCTTGTCACTCCCTCACGCGTATATATTTCGCGCCGGGCGTTCGTCGTGAAATTACGTTCCTTTATGTGGCGTTACTAGCGCGTGGCCCCTGTTACTTTCTTCCTCCTTTTCTCTCAGTTCGTCGAACATATACTCGCACCGATTTCAAAGTCGCCGACTCGTAGGGGGATTGTAACGCCTATATTTTCTTTCTCCGTTTCTCGTATATTTTTTTTTCTTCCTTTCTTTCTTTCTCTTTTTTTTATTATTATTTCACAAAGAGATTTTACAAAGAGATACGTTTAATGGGAAACGGGCCGCGATTTCGCAAGCTTCTTTTACGCAATGCGTGCAAACCCGGGCGAGAAAATCACCGAGTGATTGTTTGCGAATTGAAAGACGGTTGAATTATTTAGATAAATAAACGAGTGAAAATGAGCACTGCAATAAGGGAAATATTTCACATTTCTCTTACACGTGTAGTATATTATAGATGAAAATTAAAATTGTTTGGCTATTTCAAATTCAAATGAGGATTATGCAATTCTCGTTGAGTGTGATGTTACAATTATACTCTGGTGTTACATGTATTGCTCGATTCTGGTATGTACAATGTGCTAAAATTAATGGTTGAATCAACAATTTTGGTTAAATTAAAAGTGAATATGGTTAGTGCAAACGATAAACAACAGTTTGCACATATTAACTAAAACTGTTTATTTTTAGGAAAAACTTATTAGTATAATAAAAAAAATATGTGTTCAATCCAAATTGTTGTATAACATTATACTTAATAATACACTGTATCAATTTGCACTTTAATACTACATTACAAATTCAACAATTCATCCGTCAATAAATGAATATTTACACTAACAGAATTATTTTTCTCCATATAGCAAATGACCACTAAGTCCGTTGATTAAAAATTATTTATATAAGAATTATTATATCAAATAATCGCGCAGAACTTTTTCTATCCGATAACAATGCCTATTTACAATAAAAATAAAAAAATGTGTACAATTACTTTATTTTATTTAATTCGAAGCGCAATCTTACATACTTAATTTTTCAATGCTGCTGATATTATGGCGCTTATTTTACGTCGGCGGCGACCAGTGTCACCTAACCTATCATACTACCTACCTAATTTGGAATGGCGTAGGTGAAGGATATGTGCCTTTTTATTTATAAGATTAGTGTAGTTTTACGATAGTATTAAATAATTAACAGAGTAATTAGGTAGGTACCTAAATAGAAGTGGAAGGTATACAAAGAAAGAAAAAAAATAAGAGGCCTGTGCTATCCCAAAGAAACTGTTGATCTTGCTCTCGCTGCTCTTGCAAAAGGGAAACCGATAACCGAAGTTTCTCGGCTTTATAATGTGCACGTAATCGATAGTTAATCTCGAATAACACAACAGAACATCTTTACATTATAGATATGTTTTCTATTCTCTTTGGACTATATAGTATATTAGTTATCCATATGCAGTTTTGCTCCAGTACAATGCAAATCATTTAAAAAGTCAAACGATCACCAAAATCTATTATATGAGTTGTCAAGCATAAAAAAAGAGAAAAAGAGGAAAAAAGGTGAAATTTAAATTACACGTTGGCGCCTATCGCGTAATATCGAGCCCCCGTTTCGTTCCGTCGTGTCGCGTCACGGCGCTCGATTTATCATCCCCTTGCGAAAATCCCCGGGAAGGTTCATTTTTCGCGACAGCGCCTGCGCTGACTTTGCGACCGCGAAGGGCCGACTGCATGGAAGAACGACTCCCAGACGAAAAATTAAACAAGGAAAAAAACGTCTCGCTCGATTTTCCGCCAATATCTTAAAATACCGCGATCGTTCAATTCTTTTTAATTTGATAATTTACATATTCACGTGATCGAAAGATGCGTTTAATCATATTTTGGTATCGCTTGTCCGGTTTATTGTGAATAATATTAATAGATAGCTCGAACGGTTTATTATTAAATGCGGTATAAAATTAGAATATTATTTTGTTGTGTAGTTGTGTGAGTTAATTAAAACCGACTGTATAGCAGTATATATAATTATCAAATCGCCTACGTTTATATGTGACGTACCCAATGTGTTAACGCTATAAATATATAACTTTGTTTAACTTAAATATTTAATATACTTTTTGAAACTTGTAGTTTAGATATGTACATATGGATTAACTATAAGTAAATATTAATACACCAATGACATTGCGATTATCATTTCATTTTTTTTTTGAAATTCAAATTTCTAAAAATTATAATAATTAAAATTTTTCAATTATACCGAATATTTTAATACACTTCAACTGACTATTCGCTAAAATATTTTTCGCGAAAGAATAATAAGGCTCATTATTAAATTAACTCATTCATATACGATGCAACTGCATAACTGTTAATTAAAACCGAGGAAAGAAATATAACTTGTTGTATATTAGCATATAGGTGTTATTCCAATGTAAAGATATTTGAAATAAAAACGTATATTAAGTAAAAAGAAAAGTTAATTTTATAAATTTAAAAATGTTTCAAAACAATTTACAATGTTGAACCATTTTTCTACCTCTCGTTTTTATACTAAACACTCGATAAAACTTTAACGATAAATAATATATCATGCATTCAGGTTTAAAGAAAAAAGAAGTAAGAGCTCGAAGAAAATTCAGGCGCTTTCCATCTAACTCACTCTAGGAAGGGCGGAATATACGCACAAGCGCACAACTGGCAAGAGTTGGGGGCGTATTACCTCCTATACATGTATACACGTAAAGAGGGGAAGATGTCGGTATATTGCGTGTGTTGCTGTTGCGCCTTTACTTCTATACGTATCTACATATATTATATTTCGCTCTCTATATGACTCTTCGTTTTGCAAGCTGAATACACGCATATATATACATATATATATAAATAGGTGCTTTCCACTTGAACTGAATTATTAACCTATTAACACCAACCTGACTTTCAAATTGATCTTATAGATGCAGGTTCACTTTATACATACCTTCTATTTTTCGGAAGGTTAGAATTTTAAGAACTCGGAAACGAGCGAATTCGTAATAATACGTGGTTGTATGCGGTCTTAAAATAATGAAATTCCTACTTGAATTAGGACAGTGTAATTTTCTGAATTCAACCGGCAAACATGCACTATCATTTTCTTTTTTTTAGTCATTTTATAATTTTCGTACATTTTTATGTATATAATGCGCAAATAAAAGAAAGTTAATTAAGAAATACTTACCAATCAGCAACTTGATAGCGCTGCAATTAGTAGATTCAATTGCTTTCTATAATGTAACAAAAATACATTTATTAAATTTTGAACTTAAAGTTGAATAAATAAAAGTTTCTGTATGAAAATAATTGCACTTTAAGATTTTAATCTACACATTTAGATGTTAAAATAAAAATTAGTCTCTTTAATACAATACAAAATTACCACTGATCCTAAAACTGTAAACATAAAATCCAATTTTATCTGTTTTTCCTAAAAGAGCTTTTATTGTAACTGTTGTTTCAAGATGTGCATACTTAAAAACAATATTTTTAATAAACTTAGTTAATCGATATTTCGTAGCGTAAGTACATAATAATATCCACTTTATCAAAGTATTTTTCTGTTCTTTTTTTTTCAAAAGTCACTTCACTTTATTTTGAAAAATTATTTTAAAAACTTTGCACATTTATAAACTTCTCTGAAAATGTTAGTTTTGAAGTGATTCTAAATGTTGTAATTTCCTTTAGTTTCAACTACGTTAGAAGTAAAGTTACCGAGTCTGCGTAAATTTACGAAAACTTGTAAATTTCCTTTGGCAATATATATATATATATATATATATATATATATATGTGTGTGTGTGTGTGTGTGTGTACACGTAGATATTTGTAACGGAATAGTATTTAACTGCAGTTGGCAAATTGACTTTCTACAGTTAATTTATATACAACTATATATATATATATATAAGATTTTAGCGAAATATTTATGACCGTCATATTTATATATTTGACGACAATAAATATATTAACGTTGTAATTTATAGAATATTTTATTATTAATATAAGACAATATAAATTTATGGTTATTTTATATTTTAAATTAACGCGAAATTAAATTATAATCTATATTACCTATAACATTTATATAAATCTTTAAATGCTTTCCAATATTGGTTGATCATTGGGTAATGCACGTAATCTTGAAGTATTTGATAAAAAGTGCCTGTCGATATTGTTGGATGAAATAAAAGAAAGAAAAATACTTTAACAATAATACTTAAAAAAAGTTTTTCATGCATAAAATCCACGAAGTCTCTCTCTCTCGAAACGATTATAATTCCTTTTATAACCCCTAAATACTTCACTCACGCACTCGCATACTTACACAAAGAAGAAATGTCGAATTCGATTCATGAAAAAGGAGACCAAACAAAATGACACCGTCTTCGTAAAAAGAAAAATCTCACACCCAAAAAACGACGAGTGAGACGAAGTTGAACAAAAGGAGGTTCTTTCTCTCTCTCACTCTCCGATCGACGAACCCCGTTAATCTCTCTCGTCGACTCCGTCCCTTCGCTTTCGGTTCGTCCTTCGCTTCCATCATTCTCGGTCGCCTCCTCCTTCGCGTGCTCGAGTGAATGAGAGAGAGGACCGATCTAGCGAGTTCGCGTACGAAACGAACAAAGAGATGCGCAAGACACGACACGACCTGCAACGAGATCCGATACAATATGACGCGATCTTTATACTACATACATATAGGTATATAGGTGTACAAACGTTTCTCGAAACAAAACAAGCTTGCTCAATTCGTGATTGGTCGAGGTCCGATTGCACAAAAATTGCTTGATTTGCGACTATACGACTATTCTGTACGAGTGCAATAACGCGATAGGGTTACAGGCTGGCTTTTTTGTTTTCTCATCGTTTGAAAAATATGTTTTCAACACTGAGTTGTACATGTATAAATATTTCGTCAGATGCACACACGAGATATACTTCTGTATACGAGTCACTGTATCATATAAAGGATACGTCAACCTGTACATACAGGTATATATGTATAATTATACCTATACCTATATAATACTCCAAAAGAGATTCGATCGCGTTAAAGAAGATATATAGATATTCGAGGAGATAATAGGTGTGTGTTGTGTGTATCAGTGTATATATATATATGTAGTTAATATTCGCGTTCCGGTCACCACGGATTCGCGCGCGCGTTCCCGCCGATTTTTGCCGCGTTTTCTCCCACTCCTCCGTTCGGAGTCGCACACGCGTTCCCCTCTCGCGAGCGTCCCCCACCACGATTTGATAATATACTTTGGGTTCCTTAAAAAAAGAAATTGCATGCATGACACGAGGATGAAAAACACGAGTAAACTCTCGTTGATATACTTTTCTCTCGCAGGGGCAAGAAGAATGAAGAAGGGAGAGTGAGTAAATCAGCGTGTACGTGTAAAAGTCACCGTGTATTACCGGCGACCTAACCTCTCTCTAGAGCACCACACGAACGTGTATATATGTATAGCGTGTAGCGGAGAGCCTCCTCGCGAACGAGAAAGAGAAAGAAAGAGGTATATAGATATCTCCGGGAGTGAGCGCGCGCGCGCGCGCAGACCGGCGACGGTGACGGTGGCGGCGAGAGGAGAGCAGCCTCGAGTCCGCGCTTGAGCCTCGAGTCCGCGCTCAGCAGTCGAGGCACGACGAGGCACGCGTCAACAAGGTTAGGGAGAGACCCACGTACCGTAACAAGCCCGATAAGCAGCAACAGAGACAGAACCACCAACTCGTTATACAGATGTATGCGTATGTGTGTGCGTGAAACCTGTTCTCCCTCTGATTGCAATCTATTTATCGACGAGGGAAAGCGAAGGGACAGTGTGTCATCTCGTCCAGTCGTCGCCCGAAACGTTAGTTATTTTAATCCAAGATTATTATTATTACAATTATTGTCATTACGCATTAGCTGAGTGCGCGGTTGTATCGAGTGAAAAAGAAAAAGAGGAAGAGAGAGGAAGAGAGCGAGAGAGAAGGTTGCGCGCCGGCCGGACACGGGGTCGGGGGCCCATCGCGGTATTCCATTCCGGTATATTATAGTTTTTCGATTTACCAAGACGTTCCGGTTTATTCCCCTTCTCAAAAGTTCCAGGTTACACTTATAATATACATACATCGAGTTTTATTTTACATTTCGCGGTGTGTGGCGACTTCTGGTGGATTTTCTACATCTCTCAGTGCTTCGTTGTGCAATGCCATCGAGCCGGCCCTACTGATACTTGCCGTACTCGCATGGCGGAAGAATTATTATTTTTTTGAAAGTGTCTACTTCGATTATGCATAATACATATATATGTCAAAATACACATTGCATATATATATTTTGGTGACCTAGCATCGGGGATTTCATTCGCTTTAAACGAGACGACAAGATTTTACGATCACGGTGAGTCATATACTTTTTATCGTCGCGATCCTTTGTTTTTCCTTTTTCCATCTCAAAATTTATTCATGTGCGTATACCATTTTCTTGGTAATTGTTCCTTTACCTTTCACGGGAAGTAGATAGATTTTCAATTGTTTTCAAATTATTTCCAAAAATAGTCGAATTTATCGTTAGAATTCAAGGTTATAGAACGACAATTGCGCGATTAGTTTCTTGGAAACGTTGATTTTCCATAACTCGCACATTGTTATTGTTGTTTAAAATTTTCACATTAGAAAGTGTTGTATTAGAATTTTTAACTTTTTACATGGTTACGTAAAATTCAATTTAACGTTTTATTCGAAAATGTAATTTTGTGTAACCTTTTCGCGTTTAATAATTCATAACGTCATCATTAATTTACTCGCGTAATACATAGTTATTGATTTTTCAAAGCAAAATAATACCGAATATTTGTAAAAATACATTCAAATATTATTGAATGCAAAGTGAAAGTAATATTTATATATATATGTAAAATATTTAAAACTGTAGTCAAAATTATGACAAAAAATTTCATCATTCGCATTTCGCAATGGTTTTACAGCATTATATTATACTTAACGAATTGTTAAACCTTGTCATAAAATTAAATTCTGATCATAAATCACCTAATTTGCACTTTTATATCTAAATGTGCAAAAAATGCAAAAACAACACTGTCTATTCTCGGTTAGAACGAAAAGGAAACGTTCGGAGTTAGAAAATGGGGTTCGGGACCCTGTTCGCGAAACGTGCTCCGGTTTCTGTGAATCGAACACCACGCGAGAAAGAAATGAAACTATCAACAGCGCCTAAATGTTGCGGCTATAACTTTTAAAAAAGAATAACATAACCATATACACTATAGTATTTTATTATGAAAAATTACTCATGTTTACTAAAAATTTTTGTACTTTTTTCCTCTTACCAAATCTATCAAACCAAGTTTACTTCTTGATCATTTAAATTTTTTTTATTCAACTTTCCTCAGGACGTTGAAAAATTTTTTTGTCGTAGATGTGTGTGTACGTATGTGTCATTGAAATCTTGATAAGCTACGACGCGTGGTATTGATTCAGGCTTTGTTTACGAATCGCTCGCTGTACGTGGTTAAGTATTGTTATTATTTTTGTTAGATATCAGATTTGACTTTTGGTTGTCCTTGCTTAATTAAAATGCTTTTTTTATTTAATGTGCATTAATCCTAATAATGATGTTCAATCAATGTGCCAATTATGCTAATATTATTGTTTTATATACACACGTACATTTCCATTTTTTTATTTTAATGAAATATAATGAATAAACATTTTCAAACAGTACTTTTCTCTCGATGTTATAACGTTATTAATAATTGATTTTCTTTGATCGTGTAAAATTATAAACAAACCTATATATATATATCGACATATTCCTGTTAATACTGTGGTATGATTGAAAAATACACGTATACAATATTCGACCGATAAAATCATAAATTTAAAATTGCAAATTCAACCTGTTATCAAGATTAAACTGATAAGCCCGAATACAGGGATATGAAATTGTAAAAAAAAAATCGACCACCTGTAAATTTTTAAATTTAAATGGCTAACGAGAGTCAACACACAAAGGAAATGTACTTTGTGTAAAACGTACAAAACCCTTAGCCGTTGTTTTGAAAAGTAATCCCAATTATAACCTCGGTTGTGCGCATCGAGTACGAAATAGAAACACCGAGATATATAGAGAGCAAGAATAATAAATCACAGTGTGTATATGTATTTGTGCGTGTAGTAGGGGAGAGGGGTATACTATAAAGTTTGGAAAATTGTCGAGAATATATTATATATACATACGAATACACTTGAATAATTGAAACAAACAATCGATTGTTTAAAATTAATACTTAATGAATTTTTGAAGCTTTGATTGTAATAACTACATATTCATTGATCTGATATTTTCTTTATTAATAAATGGTATAATTCTGGATATACGTTTGGAAAATGGTTTATTGGAGAATGGTTTTGTTGCTAAGTGAACAATTGATTTTATTTCACTTCACACTTGACAATAGACGCTCTAAATCTATTAATAACGTTGGTGTAGGCATACATATGTTGATTTTTAATAATTTTCACCTTTTTAAATATAACGTCAACTCTAAATATGTAAACCCGAGGTGGTAACAATTAAATCTTAAATACTGATAAAACAAAAATTTCATTCGATTCTTATATCGATTAAAATAACTTTGACTCACGGCGTGAATAATACATCGTGAATTCTTTAATGATTACTATTTTAAGGTTATATATAACGGCCTCCGTAAAAAGACTTCCAAGAACATGTTTTCTATTAGTTTTTAAATGATCAGTTTAACTGCAGATTAATTTTCTTGCTAACTTAATTATATCCATTTGAAATTTATCGATTGGTAAATCAACTCTATTTTCTTTTTCCACAGTAAAAATAATAAGATTGTTATGATTTTATTGAATGAAGAAAAAAAATGGCCGAAAGAATAACAAATGATGGGTGAGAGATGGAATGGAGAGATAGCGAATTTACCAATTGCCGGATGAATCTCGTCTCCAAAATAAATAGGCGGGCGATTATAAATAGGCTCTTTGGAAATAGAAGCTGTACGAGAGGGTAATTGGGAACTCGGTGCGTAAACTCGCGTGAACTCGCGACACAATCAAACGAAAACGTTGATAATACTTACGCGAAATATGCGATTCTGCATTGATCGATTTCTAATATTGCGCATCTATTGATAATTATTCATACTGATCAAATGTTCATTTTAATTTTTTTTCCTTTATATAGTTTTAATTTTTACACTTCCGAATATTGTAAATTTACTAATTTGGCAATTGAATACATTTGTATTAGCTTATTATTTATTGTAAAAGAATGTACAATGCATTTACATAGCTGAGAGTCAATATGATTCCATAATTTATAATATATATAATTTATATTATTACTTACTATAAATTGTAAAGAAAAAAGTACGCAAATATTACCGACCTTATGATAATACTTTTATTGATTTCCAATCTTATTATAGTATTGTATCGTATTTGATCTTCAATTATAGCAAATTTATATTATTTATTTTCTTTTTAGCAATCATTAAACGACGCTTACTTGTATTCATCTTTAATCAAACCTAGATACTGATGATTCTCTGAGGTTGTGTTGTGATTCGTCTTTTATTACTTGGTTAATTGAGGTTATTGAAATATATTAAATTGAAAAATTGTATTATTAAATATAGTGAGACAATTTGACTCTTTTACCCTTTTTATTTATATTTAATTCGTAAATACATTAAAGAAAAAAGAGGTTGGAAATCATAACAAAGAAAATATGAAAGAAAAAGAAATTCTGAGAATCATTTTATTAAAACAAAGTTAAATAGTCGAAGTGAAAGAAGAAAAACTGCGTAGCTTATTTTCCGGTAGAAAAGAGTTAAAAGAGTCTGAAACGAATCGAGTGCAAAAAGCACGAGATGTGACAGCGTATAGTAACGCGTCAAAAAAGTGCATCCAATTTAGAGTTGGAGTTGATGCCAAACATAACCCCTTAACTACTTATAGGTATATAGCAGTGTTATTTCGTATTTCTTTGGACTAAACGAAAAGTGATGTCTTGACATCGAAACTACGTGAATTCCCTTAAAGTTTTGCGAAATCCACGCGTCGTTCCCCCCAACTGTGCAGTTTTTCAAGGTCCGTTGCTCGAGAGCGAACGGGTCCCGCGAGTACCCATTGTCGATGAGCTTGTTTGTCGGGCGCGCTCGCCTCCAGTCCGTTGAACTTTTGCGCCTTCTTCTCGGCCGGCCGCCTGCGTCATCGACGCCGAGAGCGCGCGCGCGCTCGCTCACTCGTTTGCTCGTTTCGCTCGCCAAGAGGAGGGAAAATTTTTGCGAGCCAGTCTTTCGAGTTTCTTTTATTTTTCGGAGAGTCTTGCACACCGTTCCTTCCTTTTATTTTCTTTCTTTTTTTTATGCCCAGGTGGCTCCTCTCTGACATTTTGTCACGGGATAAGATACTTTGGGTACGTTCATGTTACCTTGTACAACCGAGTTATAACCCGACCGATTAATGAACGTTTTTGATACTCAAGTCATGCTTTAAGTGTTCCTTCGACTCTCCTCGAATACCTAAGCATGTTTTTTAGTGTACATTTTTATTGCTATTTTTACGTTAACTGATACTTTTATTTCACAAAATTTTAAAGCCGCAGGATGTTTTGTATAATTCAAACACAAAAATTCATAAATATAATCGAAAGACCGAGATATCGAAATAAAAAAAATTGTTTTTACATATCTATATGTTAAATGCTTTTAAATGTTTCTATCATTTCAATAGTATTGTAGTAATCCGTCAGTATAAACGAAATCAAATGAAAATAAAAAGAAAAAATAAATTAAACGAAACCTGATTTGTAAAACTACAAAAAATACCAATGTCCCAGTTTCTTTGAAGTATTATCGTATACCCTTTCTGACTTGCAATCACAATTTCAAAAAGCGAATATCGATTGACCGAAGTGTCAAGCTCAAAAAAAGGTCGTCCATGGAAAATAAAGGAAGAAAAAAAATGTATTTCAAAAAACTTACGCATTTGTGCGGCATTGGCGCTAATCCGAACCTCGACAAGCCTTTAATTAAATCTTATGCATACATTGCGTGCATCGTGAAAATCGAATATATACCTATACCTCGTCTTTATCTCTCTTTCTCTCTCTGAATTCCAATTTATTCCAAGCGCGGATCGGGAGCTTTCGTTGTTCAAGGTCACGAAAATAATGTTATTTCCGTGGTAGGATTTGCCTATTGCTCTGGAAAATTCGAAGGGTTTTTTTTTCCTGCGGATTTACTGGATCTTTTTTTAGTCTAAATTTTGTAGTAACCTAGTTATTATATAATTATCAGTTTGACTCGCGTGCGTTTGGTAATTATAACTTTCCTTATAAATTGTACAAATATTATTTTGATAGTTAAATTTTATTTAAATAGAATGTAATATACTGTTTGTTTTTGTAAACATTCGATAACAATTCGTATTGAAATGCGTGTAATTAATATAATGAATGTTTTTACTCTAGTTACAAACTGAAGTGTACTTCTATTTTAATTTTGCTTTCTATTGGGAATTGCAGTTCTTGTGCGTTTGTAAAGCGATATATAAACAAAATAATTTATTATTTCAACGATACTTTTTTAATGTTACTATTTAATTTAAATATTTACAATTTCACGAGTGACGAGAGATTAAAAAAGCTTTATACCTATTTTGAAATTGGATATGTCAAATAAATTAAGGTGAAAAATTAACTGTTACATCAACTTCTAGGGCAAGTTGGATATTTGCGGGAAATTCACGTCGTAGCAAGTCTAAAAACTTGACAAATAAAAACGTTTCATTTTTATTATCTTTTTCAAAATGTACATCAAGTCTATCAAACTTTCGTATAAATTAGCATCTAATAATTACTTTCAAAATAAACAGGGAAAAGATCAATTGGAAAAATTATGAGCGGAAAGAAAAATTTATTCCCAGATGAGTTTCCTTACGATGAGTGCGTTACGATTCCCGTTGCGTCTTTCATTTTTTGATCATTACTGATACATATTTTTTTTATATTGCGTATTCCTTCGAATCGGTATAAATAATATTAAGAAACTAAATAATCTACTATACTAATATACTCCTAATTTCAAAATAAATTTATTTTGTTTGAAATATTAGTTATTGACTGAAAATTGGAATTACTACTAATTATAACTATTACTTTAGACGAATATTCATTTTGAAATTTTGAAACTCGCAACAGCATTTACCGAACTTAGAATGATTATACAATAAATATAAATCTGGAAATCGATTTCGCCAAGAATTTAGCAATAAACATTTAGGCTCGAACAGTGAATCATCTTGAATAATATAACGCAACTCTTGCTTTATTAGAGGGAATATTTTTAGAAATACTTTTCCCCGCGAAACCTTGCAATAAATCACAAAATTTTTCGAGTCAGAGTCGCGGCGCAAGAAAAACACTTTAACCGCGTCGTCTCTTTCTTCGCCTCCTCGCTCTTTTTTTTCGTTCCAGCGACGGGCGATACGCGTTCAAGGCGAAACGTTGAGGGAGAGAAAAAAATTCGTCCACGTCGATGCCATCGCACGTTTCGGGAGGCCTTTTTTGCTCCTCGGTTTCGTGCCAAAAATTCGCGATGAGAATGAGCTGCGCTTCATTTTTTTATATACCACAGAGGAAAAAAAAGAGATCTGCATTTCTTCGTTATTATTACAAGGTCAAATTTTTGGGTAGGTAAAAATACCGGGAGAATTGTAAATTTAGATTGGACTCGGCAGAATGCTCTGCTACATTTTTAAAATAATTGATTCAACGTTTTTTACGATAGTTTCTTTTTTTTTCAATCGTTAAAATAAACGTATATTTTTACGAATACTATGCTTCACATTATCTGATATATCTCCATAGACGATGAAATAATAAATATTCTCAATCGATCCCCATTGAATTGTAGATTAAAGAATAATTTGCAGATTTTCTGTATATACCTGAATAAAGAGCATTGGTAAAACATCATTGGGTTTCTAATTCTATCGTCGTTACATCATTCATAATCATCGTTGTACCACACACACACACAAAGCCACAGAACCACACTCGGTACCTCTCTTTTTCTCTTTCGTCACGCGCTCCTTCCAACTTTCGTGCGCTGGAACCCAACGACTCTGCGCATTTCTCTTTTCGTTCCGCCGCCGCCCACTCTACGAAATTAATTTATTCCCGGGCATCATCCGCTGAAATTCCGTATTAGTACGTTTCTCTTATATAATGACAGCGATGATCGTCGGCTTTTAACTGCCTCTCCCAACTTTTCGTGAAGAAACTCTATTGTTCTTAAGTTTTCATTTTTATCTACCTTCAGTAATGCAAACAAAAATCAACATTTTTTACATGTATACTATAATGAAGTTGGAAATTTTGTTAACGTCGAATTAAATTTTTATGCAATTCGTTGAATTTTAATTGCGAAAACATTATTTGGACTTTTTTTTACGATATCTGTGTGAAAGGTTAATGAAAAATTAAATTGAAAGGTTCGATATAATACGTTTTGTAAATATGCAGTTAGAAAAGACTTGTAGTTGCAATTGCTCAAATATTGACCGTATATAATTAAAAAAAAGAGAAGTAACGTAAATTTGTTATTGTAATATTATAAAGACCGGATGTATACCTAGCAGTCAAATCAAATTACTGCAAGTAAATATGATAATGAACACAATTGACAAAATTTATTTTACTTAATAAAACAAAAAAGTGTCACCTTTAACATTGAATTATCTTTTTGAAAAGGATAAAAGTGATATTTAATTTAAATATTTTGTATTTTCTTATCAATGTGCGAATAAAACACGTATTAGTTTTAACATATTTTTATCTACATTATAAAATGAAGTGGGTTCGAATTTGACATGCAAATTTCTTATCAATTGCAGATTTTTAATTGAAAGTTAAATAATTTTATATAAGTTTCCAAAGATAATATTGATAATTCTTTTATCATTGACATAATTTATCAATGAGAAATATTATATAATCCCATAATGAGATATTAAATATTATCAAAATATTCTAAATGATTTGCCTATATAGATTTTATAAAATTATTAACAAAATGATGTACATGTATATGAAAAAATAAGACCGACTATTGAGATGAAGGATAAAACGAAGACGGTTCAAATCACCGCTTGTGTTATCTCTTGCACTGGCAGGCTGTTGCGATGAGACCTCGGTTCAGGAATGTCACTCGTGAAACTTCATAAGTGCCTTCTCGATGACAATTTCGGTAGTCTGTCGTATATATCTGTAGTCCACTTTTCTTTGTAATAAGAAAAAAAAGAGAAGGATATAACGAAGAAAAAATAAGGTGGACAACTTGGCTCTTTATATATATATATTGTCACGTGATTTCTTGGAAAGAAAAAGCTGCATCGTGCGAATGTTAAAATAAACGTTGTCAAATGTAAATAATTTAGCTTCCTGTAAACGGGAATCAAGTTGATACATGCTACATGGTACGATTTTTCGAAACGATAGTTAATTTATACGTCGTTAGAAAGTTTATAATTTTAATATCGTGCATATTTATATACAGCGCGAAAATTAATGTTAATTTTTGTTACCAAACTAGTCACGTGTATTGGCGAGCGTAAAAAAAATCGTGGAGCGAAAATTAAAAAAAAGATAAACGTGATTTAACGTTTTGCATTGATCTTACCGAATGGCAAATATTTCTTTGCTGGGTCGATGTAAGTTCTAACCAAGCGATTCATTACACATATCATATACGCGTTTCATATGTACGTGTTCCAATATCCATTTATAGAAAGTGGATTTTCTAATTTCTATTTTTAAATTTTATAGAGACCACCTACAATATTTATATACCGCGTATATATTAATTGTTCAACTTCTATGTGCATGTGATATTATGTAATTAAAAGTTAAATGTATGAATAATATTCGATTTAAAATACTTTTATATTCTCATTAATGGAATTAAATTTTTTATAAAACGTATATATGTATAAGATAAACGTGCATTTACTGATAACATTACAAATTACAGAATAAAAGAATACGATCCTGCATGCATTGCTAAGAAAAATTCGAAAGATAAAAACGTTAATGGATACTCTTTTCTATTATTACTTTCGATAAGAAGATTGAATGATGTCAGATGTCTTAAATTAACTTTAAAAATATAATATCTACAATTGCGTATTTCAAGTTAACGACAATAAAAAAAAATAACTATTGTATAACGTTCATAGGATATTTTAAAATTGATAAATATTACTGTACGAAGAACAGAAGTTATTAATTTAATAAAATTATGTTAATGTTTTTATAACTTTAGAGGTATATTAATAAATCAATTATTTTTGTCTATAGTTCAATATATTGAACGTGCATATATTTTGGTCTCCTCAAGGAAAAACGAAGTCTTATTAATAAATAGACACATTTTTAAGAAGTTAAAACTCTTTATTTCATAATAAAATTTAGTAATGTGTATTCGATCGTCTTCACGTGCACATAAAAAAATAATAGAATTGTTATATTTATATTGGAAGTGACGTTGTAATTATTTAACATTTCAATTGCCATGTTTTCCTTAACATTCACATGAATGCGTTTATTTATTAAACATTTACAACTACAGTTACTCAAATTATAAAAGTTGATACAAACTTTTTTTGGTTAGATTAAATCTTAAAATATACATTAAATATTCATACGCGAAATATTTTTTTTAATGCTAAATTATCGTAACGTTGGCAAACATTCTTGAAGATAAATAAAAAAAACAGTGAACGGAAGAAAAAAGATTGAAAATTTATAGATAGATCTGATCAGTCATCGAGTAACCGATGATTGCGACAAACGTAACCTTCGTTACCTCGTTCGAGTGTACGTGACACCATGAAAGAAAAAAAGAGGTGTCCGACCTCGGACGTAACCGCGAATCGAGTTCACACGAGGTGGCAACCCAAGAACCCGCCTAATATCTCGTTGTATTCGCGCGATTTCTCAGGGCAACACTCACGGGAGGCTTGGATATATATATCGAAACTCGATGGGTGGGGATAGGGCGCATTGTTCTTTCATCTCTCTCTCTCTCTCTCTCTCTCTCTCTCTCTTTCGCTCACTCTTTCTCTCTTTCTCTGTTACTCACTCGAGATCATCGAACCGATTCCCTTCATCGTCGGGGCGTTGTGCAATGCCCGGTTGCCGTGTGAACGAGAGCTCGCCAGTAATTGCGCGCCTATCTTCTGTCTCGCTCTCGGTATATAGTCGCCGTGTCGCTGGGCGAGACTACATTTTTTACCAGGGCTGGGTTAGAATTTGATTTTCTTGATGTCTGGAGTTGCTCTTGCTCGCTCGCCCGAGCACGCTCCAGGGCAAAATGAAAGTCAGCTTCGCGAGTGCATTCCTTTATTTTTTCGCGCTTCCTTTTGTTTGCTACAGTTGTTTTCTCATGCGAGTGCAACTTTTTAAATTGTTAACGCGGATCAGGAACTTCAGAATTATATGAAACTTGGGGAATTGAACTTTTTTTGTTTTCTTTTGTACTGCTGGCATCTTGTCTTTTTTATATTGGCTTTTACATGCCTATATTTTGGAACACTATTGAAAAATCTCGTCTGGTTCTCTATTGTACGAACAAATACGTTACGAAATACAGATTTTAATATAATGAAATTATTAGTTGGAATTTTTCATTCTCTTTCTTGCCCAGTATGTAATCATTTTCAATTAAAGCTTGTTTACATTTATTCAATTTAAATTCAATATTTCAATAGATACCAATCAAAACTTTTTTTGTGGGTGTGTATATTTTAGAGATTTAATTTAATTATAGCTTGAAAAAGTATGTATGTAATAATTACCAAATTTCCTTTACAATTTTTTTTTTTTCATATAAAATTTATTCTAATTATTTATTACTGATTTAAAGGGTTTACATTAGAATATTGTTATTATATATGCACAAAAAATTTTATGTTTATAAGCACTTGGTCAAAAGTTTATTGAATAAAAAAATTAGTGTTTAGTTTTTATACATTTTTATTTGTTCAAAGTTTTATACTAACAAAGTCCATTCTATGATTTATTTAGTTTTAATTATACAAATGCACGTGCGGATAGGAGCAGCACAAACGCATCCGATACGTGATTGAATCGATGCATCAAAAGATGTACGATGTCAATTTTTTGGATGATTCATCTTTACGATTCAATCACATGTCAAATGCATTGATAGAGCTTTAGTGAGTTTTCAATAGAATTCGAGAAATATATAAATGTTTAAATCTAACAATATTTTTATCAAACTTTTTAAGTCGCTAGTTTTGTATAATCCCAAGATAGTTAAAGCACTTAATACTTTTTATACGTGTTCTTAATTCGTTTCAAATTTTAAGTCTGTATAATTTGAAACAACAAATCGCATGAAACCTTGACATATTGTATCGGTTAACATATTTCACTTTATTATAATACAATGGCAGCTAATTAGAAAAAAAGATTTATCAATGATTATATCCCCATTGGTCTATTCTATCTTAGTAAATAGATATATATATATATATATATATATATGTACCTGCCAATTGCTTTGTTTTGTTTTCTTATCTGCAGCGTATAGCTTAAAGTAAATAGATCGCCTCTTTGTTTGAAATACTTAGTTATCTTTTTTTGTAAGACTATCCACATAATCTATATTATAAATGTTAAGTAAATACGAAAAAGTGCTCGGCAAATATTGATTGACCTATTGCTTAATTTAGTATATAGAATTTTTACTTTAAATTTATAGAAACGAGAAACAAAGTATCGTTATACTGTAAATTTTCTGTTAAAAGTGTTAAAAAGAGATGTATAAAATGTTTAATGACACATTATCTAAATTTAAATTATTATTGCCAGACAAAACTAATAACTTATTCCTCATTTATTGTTTGTTTTAGGTAAGCATCTTTTTCCTTATTGCACATCCACGGAAAGAGAAGTAACTCAAGTAACTCGGTAAGGTTAACAAAATGAATACATAATCATTTTTTTAAATTATTTTTTACAATTTACTTAAATAACGAAATGTTAATACACTGATCAAACATTTCAAAGAAACGCATAAATTATAATGTACCTCACTTATCTAACTCCTCGAAAATCCGTATAAAATCTCAACTCGGATTTCATAACGATTAAATAACGATCGTTTGAAATAAACAAGAGCAAGTATAAATGTAAATTTTTATTGCCCAATCAATTAAGTGCGCGCATACACACGTCCGTTACCTAACGTTTGCACTTAAAAAAGAAGGAGTCGGCTCACAATAAAAGGCAAAATATATATCCAATAAAACAAAGATAATAACGTTTGAATATAAAACTTTAATTTCTCATAAACAAAAAAAGAGGTGTGATGGGGCACGGCTTGTTCGTGATCGAGTCGCGTAAAGGGCGTGTAAGTTTAAATAGAGAGTTGAGAGAGAGAGAAAGAGGGAGGGAGAAAAAAAGGGAGCAAAATGAAACAAGACAGAAAGATAGGCGCGTATTCAACGACGACAGCTCTTACCTTGAAGGAAAATCGTCGTCTCCTCCTCGAGTTTGCCTTTGTTCTTTCGCGCAAGCGCGCGCGCGCGTTAGTTCGTTTGCGCTTATGAGCAAAATGTCTATCTTTAAAATGAGATACGGATACAAGTTATTTGAGAGCGCGCCTTTAAACATTTTAATAGTCGTTACGCTTCAAACCAGGAATATTGTCTGTGTCGCATTAACGAATGCTTCGTGTCTGTTAAATGCGAAATGTAATTTTAATTGTACATGGAAGGTAACTAATTTCTTATTAAATTTACGTTTGAAAAGAGTCGAGAGATGTAGCGAATTCTCCTCGAGTATATAATGATTTAATTTTCTGTGTATTGGGTCGCATATACGAATCGTAAGTCAAAGTGAGAAATGATTTTAAACCACTTTTTCACGTGTAATAAATGTTGAATACTCGTTATCGTCTACAATATTTTATATTTTTATACGTGCCAGCTAATGTTTTTTTAAAAACAAATAATATTTGTAAAACTAAAGTGACATATTATCCATTTTAAAAATATTATTCATTTATTAGTTTAATAAATAAAGCTTATTATGTAACAAAAACTTTCTTGTATATATAAATACATTTATGTTATCTATATGCATAAAAATATTATTATTCTATATACATTTCGCAGGTACATTTATTACATATCAAGATCGTATACGTTTTTAAGAAACGATATAAAAAATTTAGAATTCTATTCGAAACGTACAATAAATATATTTCTCGAAACAGCAAACTGACAAAAATACAAAACAAGCAGACGCACCCGTATCCCGAAAAACTGAAACGAATCCAATGTATACTTGGTACGGGTGCGCGAGCAACCAATGTTACAAAATAAACACGTATAATTCGGTGCATCATTTAATTAACTTGAAATCGACTTGTCCATCGTGAATCGTACACCACGAGGGAGAACAAACAAAAACTCGATCTACCGAATGTACAAAACGAGCGAAGCGAAACGCGCGTCGTGCGCTGATCCAGGAAATACGTATGGTAATCCGTGGACGAGAGACAAAAACGAGACCAAGATAAGAAAACACACGTACAACGGGAGTACAAAAAAAAAGTAAAAAAGTAGTACAGCGCGGGTGTACCTCGAGATTTGCATATCCGCGTAGTTTCTCGAGCGCGGACTTTTCACTCGATCCGCGAGGACTTTTTTTCTTTCTTTTTAAATCCGCGTCCTCGCGTAAATAAGCAACCCTTGGGAGAGAGGGGTATATACTACGAGATAAGGAGGGGAGTGGAATTGAAAAAATTTGAATTTTTATTCGAAGGTTCGCGTATAAGGGGGACGACTAATAATTCTGAGTGGACTTGGATGTATTCGGTGAGGGTGACGTAAAAATTGGAGTGGAGACGGTTTTATTAAAAATGAAATGAATTTACTTCTGATGTTTGTTCCCTCTTTTCTATTTTTGAAAGTTATAAAATTTGGAAAGTTGTTAATATCGATGATTTATTGCCTTATAGAAATAAATATTGATGTAAATTTTTTTGCTATAGTTTTGTAATGCAAAACAATATTTTATATAAAATGATTTATTCGGTGAGATAACGTTGGTTAAAATAAAAATTGTCGAAATTCTGTAATGGAATATTTGTTAATAGTTAATAAATTCATTAAAATGTTATTGTATGTTTGATTTGTGTAATATTTGTTATTTAAAAATGTTTATTTCGTAAAAGAACACGAATAAAAAAATTTATTAAATGTATTTAAATGTTTTGGGTAAATATTGTAGTAGTGCTAGTATGGTAAAAATTCTAAAACAAAACTCGCACTCGAAACGTCCCTGTCTGAAAACAATTACTATCCGGTATGGTAAAAATTTTAATGTGATTCTCAATTTTTATACAAAGTTCTGGACAAAAAGTAATAGAACAAGTAAACGTTAACATTTTACCCAGAATATTTGGGTAATTTTTATTCAACTTTTGTCTCCGTATACGTTTCACGTTACAGTAGCATTACAGTTAACAGTAAATAATTTGTAATTCTTAAATGTCTACTATAATCGTTATAAATTTGATTCATGACCAATTTTAAAATTATCAGATACTACTGAAAAACATTTCACATCACGATTTCATTTTTCTCTGATGCTATAAATCGATAAGACCAAAAAGAAATGAAGACACGAATAATAAATAAAGATATCGCTAAAAAATGTAATGAAAATATTTCGCTTTGTGTAGTAATAAATATAGTCGGAAATATTTATGTACTTTAAAAAAAATTCAATTTGTCTTCTTTAAAAATAATGATACATATAATTTTAGTCCAGTGTGTTAGAATTTTATAAAAATAGTTGAATTATTTAAATTCTTATCAGATATAATGACGGAATAAAAATCGCACATTCATGGGTGATGGATAAGTACTAAAATTGCATTATGTGCCTAATTTTTCTTATTCCAAACAATGTATAACGAAATAACGAAATCCAAATATAAACTCTCGAACGATTAAAAAACATGTATGTATACAATACTACATAGATCATAGAAAAATAAATAAATATTGTCCAAGATTGCTCGATCACTCAAGAATGAAAAATAGTTTCACCTTTGCAATAAAAGGAAAATCTTGTATACGATTGCACACATTTCCATGGACGAGCAAAAATGTCGGTTCGTTAGAATTCGGATAAATCGCCCGAGAATTTCGGACGGTAAATCACCCGAGAGTTCACCGAGGCACACGCTAAAAGCGTCGCAACAAACACCGACGTCGCGTCTCGGTTGATCTATCCGAAACGGTTTATTCTCCGTCGCGGAAAGTAAAATAAAAAAAAAAACAACAAGTGTATATAGTCGGTACCCGAAGGTCGACGGTTTCATTTGTCCCGCGCGCCATTTCTCCCTCCCCCCCCCCCCCCTCTTACCCTCCCCCTTCACGACTCTTTTTATTTCGCTGGTCTCGCTCCCTTTTGCTCTTTCTCACGGCGCTGCGCGCACGAGTATACTTTTGCTTGTACGTTGTCTGGCGAAAGTCACGTAAACGTCACGAGTGTTATTGTAGTACTTTCGAGTACAAATATTAAATTGATTCTAATGGAATTTTTTTTATCGTACTTTGTATTAAGACTTTCGATGTTATTACGTACATTTATTTATTTGAACTTTACGATGATCGTTAATATCAAAATATAATGTTATTTAATACGATTTTAATTTACATATACACGTATAATGAAATAGATCCTTAATTGTGAAGATTAATATAATTAAACTATGATTACGAATGTACAAACTTAACAAAATCATTTCATTATATTCGCTTTCTTTTATCAATTATTCGTGACATTTTTTAAGCTCGGGAAGAAAAAATCCTAATCGCAAAGGGCAATAGCAAGCTGTATTCCAAACGAATAGTCAGAGTGAATGGAGTAACGAATCTTTGTTCTTCCTCTCCTCAAATTTTACCTTCTTTGTCATTATTTTTTCGTCTCGCATTCTCATTATCCGTGAAATCTAACAAGAGACATTTTCAAAGAACATATATTTCTCTCGATCGAGTCTTTGTTTTCTTATTTCTTCTTTTACTATATTACTTGCGATCGATATTCTAAAAGATCCATTGAGAATTCGACGTGTATATATATTTTTCTCGGAATGCGTATATTGACACCGTTTTTTTTTCCTCTCGCATGGGACTAGCCGAGGTTTTTCGTGCCGCGCGTGCAATCGCAAAATTGCATTCGAAATAATAATTGATTTCCCCGAGTGGGAATTTAATTAAACGTTTCAAGAACGCGATCATGATTGGATGCGGGATATACGAATGCGGGAGACAAATGAAAAGACTGGAATTTTGATGTTGACTGTTCTCACTGACGTAAAAAAAAATCTTTTTTATATTTTCAAGATATGTATTATATTTCCTGGTGTAATTCAAATGCACAAATTTACAACGACAAAAAATAATATGAATGTCAATAATATCGATGTGTTTGGTTCGTCATACATTTAATTTATTAATGTAACCGAGCGTGCAATCTGATTAAATTAATTTTTTTAAATTAGACAATTACAATTTACAGCGCATTAATTGATGCGAGGAGACAATTTGAAATGTATTTTATTTAATGTATTAAATGAGTAATAATAAAACCATTGGGATATATATATATTTATTTATATACCTACACGTTACACTTTATCTTGGTTAATATCTTGTAAGTCCTTGTACTACAATTTCATTGAGAACTAACCTGTTAGTCTGATTCAATATGAAAATAAAAACTTTAAAGCAGAATAATAGAAACATGTAGAATTTAGTACAAGTGCGAATTTTATATTTGAAAAGTCGATCAATTCATTGTGTATTACAATGAGCTATTATTTTTTGTAGAATAATGGCAGCATTGTACAATTTTTTTTGTAGCGACATTTTCATTAAATACCCACGTTGTGTATTTATTACATTTATATTGATTAAATTTTAATTAATTTTCCGGATTCTATCTTGGATGTTATAATTTGTCAAAACAGCCAGAAAAAAAGCCCCAAGATATTATCAATGCTTTTTAAATACGTGTAGATTTTCATTCGAATAATCGAAAGTTTAATTACCTAACAAAAGACTTTGTAACTATGAGAAAGAAATGCAAAAAAGAAATGCAGAAGACGATCCGATTAAGTAATTGAAAGGACGTAACGAGGAAAATTAATCAGAATGAGGAAAGAAAGAGAAAGAGATAGACTGAAAGAAAAATCTAGCAATAGAAACAAAAGACGTAAAAGAGCCGTTATATAGTGATCGAGCGAAGTGCAAGGTGCCGGTGCACGTCCGGTTCGTCGCCTCGCTCGCCTTTTAATTAATGAATATGGTAATCCGCGTCTCGCAATAAAAATCGTTGATCGACGTAGTTTGTTGTCTCTTTCCTTCGACTTGCCTCTGTGCATGCGCGTATATATACGATTAGCCGGATTCATTCAGAAAAACTTGTTCTATATAGTCTCGGAAAGAAATTGTCGTCAATCGTTTATAAATAAGACACTGTTACCGACCGGGGTCAAATTGAAATTCAATCGTCGTTGAACTTCTCTCTCGAACATAAATACATGTACACGATTTATGCAGCGCGAGAATCTTTCATACAAATAAATTACACGAAGGTGTGGTCAACTTGTAACATTCGTAAGACGATTGTGTGTATATAAATTTAGTTAACTTTTTTTACATATATATATATTTATACGAATCCTTACGTAAACTAGGATATTGTAATGTTTTGATATTTTTCTTTAATAGATAATATCTTGATGAGGAATTTGTACGTAAGTAAAAGTTTTTCTCACAGTCATAGATGTTACGTGTAGTAAAGATTATATTTTCCAGAAGTCGATTGAATTAAGATTATTGCGCGGAATAAACGCTTTGATGTTATTATACGCGAATGCGATGTATAATAGTCGGTATTGTTTGAATGTATCCTACGGAATAATAGGATGAAGTATAATGTTACGCCAGATCAGATTTCCAGATTTCATTCGGTATAAATTGTAGGTGCAATATCATCATGAAAATGTGCATATTTAAATGTATTTATGTGCACTTTATTCAATAAGTTCTATTTTGAGATTCAGAGGAAGCATTTTTTTAATTAATGATAATTTTAAACGAAATAGTCAAGTTGTCGTTTGATTATATCTATAAAAAAAGATTAAATGCTTTTTAAAGGAACTTCACTAAAAAAATTTTATTTTAACCTTTTTATGGTTTTTAATTAATTAATTGGTTATTAAAACTTTTAGTAGTTTTACATAAATCATAAAGTTTAATATCTCGGGGCAATGTATATATACCTTATTGAGTGACCTCACATAAATCAATTAACTAAGCAATCGTCATGGTTTGGCCTAAATTTTCAAAATTGTTAATACGTTTAATTAATTATTTATTCTACGAGTGTATAATACCGATTAAAAGGATAACTTAAAATAATTGTCAACTATTGGCATTTCGGAAGGTACATATATCGTCCATAAATTAATGCAAAGGACGAAATAAATATAATTCATTAAAGAAGTTAAAATCCGTCCGACGACTCTTATCCAGCGAACGTCGTAAACGAGCTAGAGAAGAGGTAGAAAAAGTAAAAGAAAAAGATCCATCCCCGAGAGAAAGAGAGTAAGCAAGTCTAAAACTCTTGGGTGATGCTACTGGAAGGCTCGCAAAGAAACTCTTAATTCCCACGATCTCTTTCTTAAGAAAGATGCGCGCCAGGTATATATACATATACATATATATACACCAGACTTATTTTCAGAAGGAGAGAGAGAGAGAGAGAGACCAAGACCAAGACGATGATTGTGCGGAATTTCGGAGCGAGCGCATTTTTCTCTCTCTTTTTGCGGCTGGTGGCTTTCGTGGAAGCGACGACGCTTTCCGCCTTCGTTCTGTACCTGCGCGCGAGTCGTCGTCCCCCCCACCTATCCTCTTTTTACACGATCGTAAAGTCGCCAAAATCTTGCCCATGATTTTTGGTGTCATCCTTTTTTTTCTTTCGCTTGCCCTCGCCATCCCCCCCCCCCTTTACTCTTTCCACGCGAGCTCGGGGAAAAGGTTTTTCCGGAGGGTTTATTCCGCGAGAAGTGCATTTCCCGTTTTACGGTTACGGTTATTTTTAGCCCCTGAGCGTTTCACGGGAAAATGCGCCGTGATATCCTTGATTTCGTGCAATCTCAGCTCTCGACGTTGCGCTCCCGACTTGGAAAAGGTTTTCTAGCTTTGGTTAATATTGCATCCTCCCCACTGCCAACTCCCCTCCCCCCTCCCCTCTTTCTCCCGCGCTTCTTCCTTACTTTTTTTCGAAATCGTCGAAACGTCATAAATACCGATGTAAGTCGCGGAAACTCGGTGGATTAGTTTTATTAACATAAAATGTCACGTGTAGAGCTTACATCGGCAAGGATATTTAATTTTAAGGAGTTTAAATGACTCGCGTAAATGAAACCTGTTTGGTTATGCTGGTGCTTTTATTAGTTCAGATTCACATAAAAATATGTCACGATCTCTAAACATTATACAATTCTTGATAGTGTTTTTTGTAGTGAACGTTTCATACAACTTTATTAAGTTTCAAAAATATTCTATTTATTTTACAACAAGAATGAGCTGATAATTTTTAACTAGGAGACTTATACTATAGACACACAGATCTACCTCCCAATGAACTACGACATAAAACGTATTTAAAAACCCTAGTTTTGAAACAGATTGTTTCGCCTCGTTAAAAGACGTTGACCAACTATATCTCCCTTGCTACTAAATTATTCACCTTCCGAATTGTTTAATATTTAATAAAAATCGACGAAATTGGATAAACCAAAAAATAGGTGAACCTAATCAATTTTTTTTTATTAAATAAGGTTATAAGAATATGACGAAGAAAAATGTCATCTGTGTCGATATTATTTACCCGCGAAATTGAGTTTTATACGCACACGACTACACAAAAAACTCAACTGTATATAAAAATGTAATATTTAAAAGTATGCGGTATTTAGTCACATATGTACACATAGTTTGCGCGTATGTATATACATTACACTAGCTTATGTATACATATATAAACACGCGCTATTATTTATTATGCAACGTCGACGGCGACGGTAAAAGGTGGCTGCCAATAGTCCAACTCAGTTATTTTCGCGTGTAATCGCGCTGAGGCATTAAACGAGGTGCGGTAATTGTGTTTATCTCTATTGTGGTGTGCTAGGTGTGTGTGTGTGTGCGTCTATATACACAGACACACAGCAGGGAAGTACGATACCGCGAGAGCTTTTGCGAGATCTTTTTCTTTATAATATTTATACTCAACGGCTTCGCATGAACGATTGCGTTTGCTTTATCGACACACGGTTAGCCGTACGAGAGAGGGGCATTGCTTTTTTATTGCTTCTTGTGTATTATTTTGTCATTTTCATGATGAATCGGAAATTTATTTCGTAATGACCGATAGTTTATTTCTTGTTTCGCACATTTTTTTTGTTTCCTCTAGACGTTTCATACATTGCCAGGCGATTTTAGTTTCGTTCTGATTAGTGCGAAAGTAAACGAGTACCTATAAGAAAACGTATTCTATTTATATTCTTAATTTCTAGAAATAATAAATGTTATTTGCGTATATTTAAAAAAAAAGCGTTATTTCAATTAGATACTTAGAATATTTTAAAATCTAAATGATCGTGTCGCACATTGTTTACACACTCACCTGTTGGAAATATGTAAAATTATTGTTTAATTGACCAGTATGCATCGCGTTTATTCTTAACCAATAACGTGTAAAACAGCTATAACATTAAATCAAAACACCATTTGCAATTTAAAGCAGCTAATACATTGTTCCCGATTGAACGACCAGTCAATATAGTAACTATAGTATTTAATTCAACCGAATAGTCGGCGTGTAGAATATTTCATATACAAAATAAGACAGTGGCAATAGAAGTACCTCTGAAACAAAACGTTATAGAAAAGTTTCTATCGTAGTATTGTAGGCTAGACGTTGTATAGCAAAAATCGTTTCCTGGGGCTGAGCTTCCGGTAGAGTCTCTTCTCGAATACCTTCATAAGTATTCCCGGTGTTTCTTCATTCTTTTCGAATAAGTGTCCCCTCTATACTCCATCTCCTCACGGTTCGGCTTCTTTTGCATCGCTCGTTTCTTCGTAACTACGGTCACGTGAGTCACGATCGCGCCATGAATTCAAAACAGTATTTCTTTCTTTTTCCGATGAGCATCTTCGCCGTTTGATGTTCGAGAACGTCTATACTGTCGTTTGATTTGTGGAAGTGAATTCAAAATTAGAAAAAAAAATCCATCAGATATATATCGTTGTTATTCCGCGATTACGGTACAAGAGAAAAAAAAAACTGTATGCGGAAAAGATTATGGGTATTATTTTTAACGTGATGAGTTTAAGATTTTTCCTTATTTCTATTTTCGAGTCTTTAAGAAGCTGGAAATTTCTTGACGTCAAAAGGATGTAGTTTAACGAGTTTATGGTTACTTTGATACGAAACAGTGATGTTTATCGGGGAATTTTATATACACCGATTATAAAATTTTTATTTTTAAATTACTGTATTATTCGTTAGAAAGTGAATTATTAGAATCTTCTGAATAATTTGTAATAATTCTTGATAATTTTAAGTTAGCAGAGTGTACTATTTTTTATATCATTGTATTATATTCATGCTATAGTATTTTATCGACTTTTTAATCTCGGATGTATATTAATGACACAGAAAGAATACCGCACATTATCATCGATCATATTTTATCATTTACTATTTGTATTGATTGGTGAATTTTCAAACATTCAAGATTTTTACATTTGCATGTTCTCTTATCTTATTTAACGTTGACTCTCGTGATGCTACCTTATGAACAATTTAAATGTATCTAATGCAAATAGAATTACAAGGTGGTACAGGATACACTTGAACTTATTTGGTAACGAACACTTGCTCACATAAGTAATAAATATGTATTCGTTATTGAAATTCAACTAGACTGAAAAAGCACCGGTACAATCGAACGTATCAAACAAATGCAATCGCTGAGTTGAAGATTGTTAACTCATAGTATTTTACAATTACCTTCTTTTTTAATCAATCGACATCTTTTTTTACAATACCCTCGGTTCAAAATTGCTTGTACGTTCTAGCACTTACATGTCAGGCGCGCATAACGCAGAGTGATATTAAATCCATAAGCATGTGTATTGTATAACACCTGCGTTACCTCATTTACCGCTATAAAAATTTGAGTCAAACATTTTAGTACTCGAATTTGTACATGTCGATTGAACGACAGTCAAAAGAACTATGTATTTATTTAGTAGTCGGCGTGTAGAATTTTATTCATAAGACAGTCAATGAAGTATCTGAAACAATTATAGAAAGTTTCTATCGTATATGTAGGCAGACGTTGTATAGAAAAATCGTTTCCTGGGGCTGAGCTTCCGGTAGAGTCTCTTCTCGAATACCTTCATAAGTATTCCCGGTGTTTCTTCATTCTTTTCGAATAAGTGTCCCCTCTATACTCCATCTCCTCACGGTCGGCTTCTTTTGCATCGCTCGTTTCTTCGTAACTACGGTCACGTGAGTCACGATCGCGCCATGAATTCAAAACAGTATTTCTTTCTTTTTCCGATGAGCATCTTCGCCGTTTGATGTTCGAGAACGTCTATACTGTCGTTTGATTTGTGGAAGTGAATTCAAAATTAGAAAAAAAAATCCATCAGATATATATCGTTGTTATTCCGCGATTACGGTACAAGAGAAAAAAAAACTGTATGCGGAAAAGATTATGGGTATTATTTTTAACGTGATGAGTTTAAGATTTTTCCTTATTTCTATTTTCGAGTCTTTAAGAAGCTGGAAATTTCTTGACGTCAAAAGGATGTAGTTTAACGAGTTTATGGTTACTTTGATACGAAACAGTGATGTTTATCGGGGAATTTTATATACACCGATTATAAAATTTTTATTTTTAAATTACTGTATTATTCGTTAGAAAGTGAATTATTAGAATCTTCTGAATAATTCGTAATAATTCTTGATAATTTTAAGTTAGCAGAGTGTACTATTTTTTATATCATTGTATTATATTCATGCTATAGTATTTTATCGACTTTTTAATCTCGGATGTATATTAATGACACAGAAAGAATACCGCACATTATCATCGATCATATTTTATCATTTACTATTTGTATTGATTGGTGAATTTTCAAACATTCAAGATTTTTACATTTGCATGTTCTCTTATCTTATTTAACGTTGACTCTCGTGATGCTACCTTATGAACTGCTATGCTATGTGGATCCAATTTAAATGTATCTAATGCAAATAGAATTACAAGGTGGTACAGGATACACTTGAACTTATTTGGTAACGAACACTTGCTCACATAAGTAATAAATATGTATTCGTTATTGAAATTCAACTAGACTGAAAAAGCACCGGTACAATCGAACGTATCAAACAAATGCAATCGCTGAGTTGAAGATTGTTAACTCATAGTATTTTACAATTACCTTCTTTTTTAATCAATCGACATCTTTTTTTACAATACCCTCGGTTCAAAATTGCTTGTACGTTCTAGCACTTACATGTCAGGCGCGCATAACGCAGAGTGATATTAAATCCATAAGCATGTGTATTGTATAACACCTCGTTTACCGCTCATTGTAATTAGTATTTTTTAAACATGTTTAGAAATAAAAGTTGATTACTTCCTATGATTGATTAGCAACGAGTACCAAATATGTGAGTCATAACATTTTAGTACTCAATTTTGTACATTACATGCGGTATTTAGTCAAAAGATGCTCTGTGGTTTCCGATTTAGTAGTCGTGTAGAGTAGTAACTTTTTACTCTTCGTGCATAAAGATATACAATTTGATTAAAACGTTTTATAGCACAGAATCAACTCGGTATTATACATAAACTGTATGAGAGAGAGGGCAAGAGTGCGCTTATTACAAAGAAGAATAATGATGCATTACGTCAGTGATTATACCAAGAGGGTGGTATAGAAAAGAAGGTGACGGAGAAGGAGAAGTAGAAGGAGGCTCACCGGATTAATGTACCTGCATACCCAGTGTCCTTTTTCTCGTGGAACGAGTCTCATCCTGATGTAACGCGATGCTAAAGAACTAGCATCACGGTTCCGGGAATGCGTGCTGAAACTGGCATGAAATCTTTCAGGCGTTGAAGGGAGCGCGTTTCTGGAACGCTCTCCCACCTTCTATACGCCAGATCTATAGAGGCTTTCACGATGACGTTATATAGAGCCTTTCCTATAGTAATGCAAGATTGAAATGCGTGCGTTGCGTAATATGATGGTATACTTTCCTCCTCGCTCCTCTATTTATTACTTGACTCGACTTTTATTTTCATTCGTTTTTTTTTCCTTATTTATTTAAACACACTTTTCTTTTCTATTTTCTTCTCTATATCAAGGGTTCGTGAATACCTACATTTAATGGAAAAAAATGATTGCGTTAATGTAAAAGAGTTTTATTGCGTTAACTCTTTTTTTTATAGAAAACTCGTACCGATACATTGTTTCCACACTGCATACCTACCACTTAGCGTAATGTAATTAATTAACTAAGATTTGATCAGATAGCAACTTGGAAAATGATTTATGCCTTTGCTTGATGTAAGTCTCTTGCATATTTAGATATTAAAGAGAAAAAACAAATTTATAATTCGAATGTTAAGGTTAAGAAAGGTTGACTACGACAGTCACGTGTTAAAAATACAATAAATATTTTTAGATTATGCGATGTTATTTCAACTAAAATGGAATTCAATACATTATCTTTAATAAATTCAAAATTGACCTAACAGCAATAAACATAGTGATAAAAAATAGTCGATTACACAACTGTAATTTACAAGCCATTAGATGCAAACAAACGAACGATACCCCAGTGCATCGTCGTTAAACAGACATTCAGCCAAATTCCGAAATTCCGCAACGTAGGCGAATCGGTCGAGCATGAACGCGCGACCGAGACGAAATCCCCGACGCATTAACAATCAATCGATCGATTTACCTCGAAATTGCCGGATTAACCGTCTAGTGCTTAGTCAACAGTAACCATCGTTTCCGTACAGATCGAAACAATCGACTCCTTAGACGATCTTGCGAATCTCGAGACCTCTCCTATGTATTAATCGCAAATTTACAAGACCTTTCGCTCTCTACCATCATCATTCCACCCCCTCCCCTTTCCTCCTCTCCCCCCTCTCTCGTTACAGTTGTACGTTATATCTATATTCAAAATTTCCTGCGGTTTACCAGACTAATTAACACCTAGCTTCAATTACTTAACGCGGTTAACCGGAAATGCAAACTCTAGGCTAACATCTTCGAAATAGACGGAGAAATGTAGTCATTCCAGATTAAATAAGGATTGAATTACGTCCTCGGAGGTAGCAAAAAATTGATCGGATCGAGATGTCTATGAGGTGACCTTGAGGAGAATGAAACTTTCGTCTATAGGTGTGTGTGTGTGTATATGGGTTTTACTGTTTTTTTGGAGAGTGAAAGTTAACCGGTTATCCAGATCTTCTAATTCTTTTCTTTTTTTCTTTATACGTATATATACCACACACATTGTGTGTAGGGTCTCGTTCTTTCTTGTAAGTTATTAATCATTGTAATTACATTTTATAAATGGACTTTACTTTCTTTTATTAAATTTCACTACTGTCGAGGAAGACTCGAAATATACGTGTCTTTCACTCGAATTATGTAAAATAATTTACAGTGTAGAAGAACTGCGTTTTAATGAGTATGAACATTAGTGTACGAAAATCATAAGGTGTGTTCGTTATATAAAACAATACAATATATTGCTGCGAATGAACAAAATCAAAAATTCATGATAACTGCTTTGTACTTTAAAGGTAATGTATATGTACAATGAGCGTATATAAAAAAGGGAAGAAATAAATTAAAGCTCTATAAATTTATATAAAATATAAAAATTAATTTAACCAAATATTTATATCACCCAGTAGAGTAAATGCAGTGCTCTCGCATCGATATAATCCGTATGTTTTCTTTATTTGAAACTTGTATCCATTGATTCGAGCAGTATCTCGGTTCAATTGCCATTTAAAATCGAGTGTAATCGATTTTTTCCTTCTAGTTTCTTTTTCATCGACGCGATTAAAGTGCAAAGCTTTAAAAGAACTCTTACATTTGCATGTAATCGGATTAATGTATTGGACACATTTGCCGTTGCAGCCGGCAAAAATACGCCAGATGTGTTGAGTCGTCGTTTGTATATATCCGGAAACGATTTCGAAAAAAAAAATATATATATATATAGTGTATACTTTCTCTACTGTTAGGTCGGAAATCGATAAGCGCGTGTTATGTAAAAAAAAAGTTATTTTCCTTGTTTTAAATAATTTTTTTATTGTCCTATTAACTTGTACCCGCTTCTGAATTAACGTAATCCAATTTAGGGGAAATCGCGTAACTGCGACCGTCGTTTTAAAATAAAGGAAGTTTAAAGTTAGAGATTCAAGAAATATTGATAATCTTTGTATATTTCCGCTTTAGTGAGCGCAATGTTTTATCTCCAGAGATATCACACCAGGAAGTTTAAGAAATGATATTTGAAGTTAATTATTTTGCGTTAGTACAAATTTACTTTATTAATTGGTGCATAAAGAACAACTAACAGTTTCTCTTATATGTTGCTATACGTTTATTTCGAATTATTAAAATAAATACGCGAATATTATAAAAAGTATATTAGCGATTTTCTTACTCGACGTTGCTGTCACCGTACTTTAATAAATCTAACAAAGTTTCTGTTTGTAAATTTTTAGTTAATCTGTGAGCTTAATTTTAAGGTAGTAGATTTATTTACATTTTTCCTTAGATATAAATAAATATTTGATTGTTTGGCATTGTTCTTTTATTCACTATTATTATTCGTCTTTTTTCGAAATATTAAATCATCAATTTCTGCTGTTACATATGTGTATCCATATATATTAAGTAAACACTTTTCCATTAAGTATTCTCAAATGTGTCTTGCAATTTAAAGAAAATTTACATTAGTATTCAAAAACTTTCTTTCTCTCCGGAATATGTCATACATATATACATGCCAGTGTTTACTTAAAATAATTCCGCGTAATATGTCTTAATTTTTAGTAAATAAACCGATGAACATCCCATTAACATAATATTAATTCAAAGGTCATATAATAATCTCTTATTGCAACTGGTCACTGTATCATTTTCAAAGCAACCTTCTCCAAAGAACGCTTATTTTCTTCCAACGTGGTTTTTCGTAGACACCATACTGTACGTATAAATGATAAGATAAAAAAAAAGCACGACCGCAACATAACCACCGAACGAGTGGGTGTACAGCGCTACTCCAAGAGGAAAAAGGAGAAAGAAAGAGAACTCGTTGAGCACGCACTCATCTGACCCTGATCCAAGCGTCTCAAAGTCTCGCCGATCTCTCGAATCGACACACATCTCTCGCGAGAGTGAAATACCAAAGTGAAAGGAGACCGTCGTCGGCGCGTCTATTACCTCACTGTTGTACACTACGCCGGCAGTCGCCAGCATAACGCGTGCACTTTTTGCCTCTCTCTCCCCCCTCTCTCCCATAGCTTTGTTTCTACGAGTGTTTCATTCTTCTTTTTTGCGTGCATTTCTCGTCGGAATAAATTATATTGTGAGTTTTTTGAGGCATTTAAAGTTTGTGCAGCGATAGTTTGTTTTGTGCGAAGTGTTCTTTTTTTTTTGTTATCGTATACATCTAAATTTGCTTATTTTTTTGCGTGCACGCGCGCGCGAGTTGAAAGTATTGGTTATTTGGCGAACGAGAACGTATTTGCGAAAGTTAGTCGAATCGAGATACAAATTTAGTTCTTTTAAATTCGTCTATTTGAATCTGCGAATTTTTGTTATACGAATATACAAATATATGAATGAAGTTCTATCACTGTTCACTAATTAAAATCATTTTTAATACTTTGTGATGTAATTAAATAGATTGGAGTTTCGAGTAAAGTACACATAGAAATAATTGATAATTAATCGCATATGCATATTGAATTTAAACTAGTGTTTAAGTTCATTAATTATGTGCTTTGCATTTTAATTACAACTTTTAAGACCGGGTTTAATTTTAAAATCCAACTATTTCAAATATGCATTTAATTTATTATCTATATTGTAAATTAATTAAATCTCCAACGAGTTCCCGTCGAGATGTAATACAAAATTATCAAAACACGCATATAATAATGTGTTAATTAATATTTTAGGCTGATTAATTAATTTATATTATGCGATTGCTACATTTATTGTTCTCGACGCTTTTATCATTATTACATTAATACTGTTTGAAAATAACGATTGCTACAGTGTCATAACTATTTTATACAAAAATATAAAGTATAGTCAATTCACAATTAGAAATTTTAATATAAAATTCATTATTTTAAAACTTCTACTTTCAGTTAGATTTCCACGTTAAAAATGTTCAAATTCACGCGTTTTGGAATTTTGAAAAATATGCATCTTAGTCCTTCAAAAATGCTCTCGCAAACTTGAAAAACGACCCACATCAAATCAAAAAGTCCGACTTTTCGAGTTAAGTCTGTAACTCGCAAAGAGGCGTGCGCTCAACTCGCTGGGGTAGAAAAAGGAAGAGAGAGAAAAAGAAAGAAACGGAAAAGAGTGAGAGGTACGAGAACCACCGATCGATCAATGACCGACTCGACGTAGAAAGAGAGAAAAATACGCAGACTGAAATTGCGGTACGTTGTTATTTCGTCGCCTCATATGGAATCTCTCGCAGGCGTTGTTTCACGATGGTAATGAGCCAAGTTTTCAGTTTTACGGTACCATCCTGCCTTGAATTGTCCACCACGCGTTAATATGATTTTAACGAACTCGAATGACGTACTTGTAATGCAGTAAAAAATTATATATGATTCTAGAGATTATTTTTACCGTTGCATTCAAATGCATCGATGTATGTATACTTGAACGTTATTTCGTATTTTTGACAATCGTCGTATTGTTCGAGACTCGAGAGACGATGTTTATTGTTTTTTAACCTTCGTACATTTGTAAATTTTGCTAATCCAAACTGTTTACGATTGTGGTACGACGATATAACTTAAACCATTAAATCTCTGATATTTCTCAATTATTGATTATAAGTTTTATACGATTTTAACATTGATTTAAATCGTATAAATTTAAACTTTATTAATATATGTTAATTTTTTAATAATTCATTAAAATTATAGTGTTAATTTGATTTTATTTAAATATAATTATAATCACAGTACTTCATAAAAGTAAATTAAAGGTGAAATCTAAAATAAATAAAAATTCACATATAATCCTGAAATTAGCAATTGTACATCTTTCTCATATATCCAAGGTTTCTAATAAAACTGGTCCATTACTTCCTGTCTAAGGATGATATAAATTTTGAAATTGACAAATTTGGCCAATGTTTCATTTTAGTCGTACTGCGCAGGATGCGATAATCGAGGCAGTGGCGCTACTTAGCTACCCAACGTTCGCCACACACACCTGCGTAGGATCGATATTTTCTCGACGCTCTATATGTCATTCTCTCTCTCCCTCTGTCTATCTCTGTCCCTCTCTCTCTCTCTCTCTCTCTCTCTCTCTCTCTCTCTCTCTCTCTCTCTCTCTCGCCTTTCTCGTCTTGCGCGTAGTAATCTGGAAGTTCTCCTTTTGCTCCTCTTTTCCTCGTTTTGATGACTAGCTTGTTCCCTGACCAAAGAGAATTTTCTCACGCGAATCGCCGAGAAATTAATGGTAAACATTATTCGTGCTTCGTGAATGGGGGATTAATTGAGGTATTTTCATCTTTATTATTAGCGTATCGCATATTTTGTGCACGAATTACAATTTTGTTCCTTGATAGTCAATTTTTTTTGCGTGTTGACAGTATTTTATTTTGAATAAATATTTTGTTGTTTTCCTTTTCCCGATTTGTTTTACTTTTTATATTTGCTTGGTTTTATCAATCTCCAATATTTATTCAACTATTATTAGAAAATATATTTTATTTTTTATTATTTTATTATTATAACTTTATTAATGTCCATAAAAGATAAGGTTCTTATTATATAACATTATTCGAAATTTATAATAATAAATATTTAAAAGTATTCGAATACAATAGAAGAAAATAATGTTAAAAATGTTGAAAAACATCAAACAATATTCGCAATTATTAAATTTTTATTAAATATAAAATAGTAATAAAAAAAATAGTTATTATCTTTCACTTCCGGAATATATTATTATATCTCTAGAATGTAACCTTGAGAAATAACAATTTGCAATGTGAATCATGAATGTAAAACTCTAAACTAAAACTAGAATTAGTGATGAATTTATTTTTAATAAATAAATAATGTAAAATTCAATTTTCGCTAAAAGATCTATCACGAAAAATGGTATAATTGAAAATTATACAAGCGCCATTAATTAATCCAATTAAAGAACGACGACAAGATCCAAGTACGGTATCGGAGAAAGAAGAAAAAAAGAAGGAGCTCTCGATCGTGAAAAGTCGCGCGAAATCGTAGGCGATGAGGACCGGAGAAACTGAAAGTTATTTCGCCGAAATCGGTGAGTCTCGAGGAAGGCTCGTCGCTCTCGCCCGACGAATTGCTCAATCGGCCGCGTAGAGAAAAAGAAAGCAAAAAAGGAAGTCGGCCTAACGGTGTGACGTAAAGTGGGTTAAGGGGACCGCGAGTACGCGAGCTGCCTATCCTTAAACGGGGGGCTGATCGATTAATTGCGAACCGGTCTTTTTTAATCAAACCCGCTGCGGCAGTTCTCTTTATCTCTCTCTCTCTCTCTCCCTCTCTCTTTCTCTCTCTCTCTCTCTCTCTCCCTCTCTCTTTCTCTCTCTCTCTCTTCTCTATACAAGACGGTTTCCCTTTCTCTTGGATTGTGTCGCGTGCTCATGCGACAAAACTCTCGGCGCCCTTTCAATTTCTTTCGTGTTTTTGCACTTGACATTTTTCACCTATCGTTTCTACGATTAGCCAGGTAATCAGGTAACGCGAGAGTTTATTTAAATACGTACTTTTAAGTAAGTGGACATATATGTGATTAAAGTATAGTGCGACGTTTCATTTTAAAATAAGTATAATTCTTCAAATTTTATGATTCGTGCATGTTTTTGATATTGATTTAATGTCTCTTAAATGATAATATCTGTTTTATTTCATCGTTGAGTTGTGTAGCATTTCCTGTGGTACGTGGACGAATCCTTTCGTTTATCACTTTAATTCATTTTGACACCTTAATTACAATTAAAATTGTCTTGATGAAAATAAAGAAAACGTTCGATCGCCCAAGCCAACCTAATTACACTGAATAATAATTAAGCAAAGTGAAATCTAATTTCAGAAAAGTAACTTTCTTTTTTCGAATTTTTAATTGGATTACATCCGTTAGAAAGTAATAAACCATGGTGCTCTTGCAATCACGTAATACAAGTCATATAATAATTAGCGAGAATTATTACAGAACGAAAATCGCGCTATAAATTGCGTAATTTTCATTGTAAAAACGTATAATAGGCGAGGTTTTCTTTAAAAATAAAAAAAAAATTCATCCGTTTCCTGTATGTATATACGTGTAGATGTAGAGATCCATCGGTTTAAAATATTGCTCTAAAGATAGCCCGTAAAAGTGGCTTGATACAAGCATTTGATTCGACCGGCAAAAGTTTGGTCGGCCCTCGCAAGGACGACTATAATCGCGACGAAATTTCGAGGCACTCTCGCTCGCGAACGGAATATTTCGAGAGCACGTCCGCCGGACGTCAGACGGCTCCAAGAGTCTCCGGGCGCTTCTCTTCATCCCCACTCATTCTCAAAACTGAGAGGAGAAATACGGACTCTCTCCGACACTATATAACTGATGTTAGACTTGAGGCTCACTTTTAAACCGTAATACGCGAGTTGTCACCTTTAATAGAACGTTCGATTTCTAAAAAATTATAATGCACGCTTTGTTAAAAATTAATGTGTCGATAACGTAAGGATAATAGAGTGAGGAAAGTCCTCGATGAAATATTACTGCTATTCTTAACACATGAACTTTTGGTAGATAAATTTTAAATATATACGTTCTCATTTAATTTTTATTGAAATTCTGATTAAAATTTAATACACTAAAATATCGTACACTTTTCGAGTATTCTTACGAGTCCCATAAATCTAAAATAATAATGTTTTTGAAAATAAAAAATAATATTACAAATAACATAAAATTAATTACATTTAGTTTAATGGGTCTTTTGGTTCGTTACATTTTGTTTTCATGTTTTAATCCAAGTGACTTCAATGTACATAAATAAAGGTATATGTTGTAGATATAAATTGTTAGTATTTACACAAAATGTACATTTTCTCTAATGATATACATTTAATGCGCATAGCACTGTAATACCTTACCTATTATACATTGTATGCAAATCTCCTGGAATTACTTTTTTAATGCCCTTATTATACATATTTTTGCACAACTCGCGTAGACATACTTTTATAACAATTTATTTTCTTGAAAATATGTTGATGCGAATTACAGATGCCTACGTTTTATTACATACAATTTTCACGTAGTATATTATATATATAATTTTTTAACTCTCTTAGTTCTATTTGCTGTAACTCTAACAGTTTTAAAGAAAAATGTTTAAAATGATAATATAAAATATATTTTTAATAAATCAATATCCTCTGTTAAAAAGCCAACCCACGAAATTCATGAACCTGTCAAAAACTATCGTTAAATATATATCTATATACGTGTACGAAGGAAGAAAATTCTCGAAGATCTCGAGTACCAAAAACTCGTGGCCATGAAGTTCCGAGCTATATATTCGATAGCAGTGTGCGGTCTCTCCCCTTTTCTCTCGTTTCTCTTGCGACGTATAGAGAGAAAAATAAAAGACCGCGAGAGAAGCGCAGAAGGAATCGGAAAGAAAGTAGACGTGCTCTCGGTTGCGGTGGTATTCCAAGAAGATATCCGCCGCCGCCGCCGCCGCCGTCGCCATCGCCGCGCACACGTGTTTACGAGGCTGCCTTTCGTCGCACGATGTATTAAACAAAGAGCCGTCTGTAAAACGCATCGCGAGGGGAATTAACTTCTCGATGAGAATTGCCGTTTACCCGTTTAGCTCGTTAGGAACACTGATGTCTACGTGTACACATACACATTATACTGTGGAAAATTTATACGTTGATGGATTTGTATTTTTGGTGATCGACTCTCTGTGTATCAGAGTGATACACACCATTTTTTTCAGTTATTTATAAAATTAAGTAGGCACTACTTAACGCGCGTCGGGATGTATAAGTAAAAAACATTAAATTGTTAAATTGATCGAACGTTACAAAAATAATGAAATTCGTTGGAACACGTAGGAAAAAGGATGAGACATGAGCTTATAATAACAAGAAAAGTTTCCTCGGAGAATGCATCTTCAAGCGCAACCTAGAATTTTTCGTTTTTCCCTTTTTCACGAACTCTCCAGAATCCGACGGACGGAAATGGATGGGTGCACGCGACTTCCGATCTCGAGGGACTTTTTCTTCCTCTCGATACTTTTCGAACGTCGTTTCGATTATGACGGTTCATATTTCGAAAAGGCACGTATACACAAAAATTGCATTTCTTCATATTTGTAAATTCAGTTTTTTTTTCACTTTGCTATTTCATAGTTGTCAATATATACATTTTTTTCACACTATCAGGAAATGTATTAAGTTAAATAGTAATTTAACATTAGCGCAGTTTGTAATTATAAACATCCTTAAAGGTGTATAATTTTACAAATTACGTATACACTTAGATTAATGAAAAGTAAAATCATTTTGTCAGTAAACTCTTGATTATGTTATATAATTCATTAAAACATAAATTTTTTGTATAAAAACATCGTTTATGACTTACGAAAGTAGTTTACTTTCGAATTGACTTTCTAAAATTAATTTTTTTTTTGTTTATCGCTAACTCGAAAATTTAATTTAATTTAGATGCACGTATGTACATTTTGGCAAGTGGTCTACCTCAATAAAAAATCTTCAGATAAAAAAAGATTTAGTACCAAGACGTACAAGATCAGCTGGATTATATATAAATTGATTGGAATTCTTTTTGCGCGTCGATCGCAACGTCAATAACGCGAAACTTTCTAATAATAGATTTATATCGATATCCTAATATAAGCATTTACAGTAGCTAAAGGTAATTTTACACGTTACGTTTAACGATTTCCGTGAACTATTACATACATATATGTATACGTTTGTTATCTAGGTAGACCGTAATTACTTCAGGGAGCGAGGGAGGAAGAGTTTAAAATATTAAAAAATTAATCGATAACCACGTGATTAAAAAATAACATTTTTAAAATAAATTAACGTCGTGTAGCGAATAACAAAATTATCAATGGAAATTAAAATAAAGGCGTATTTACATTGTTACTGGTGGGGAAATGAAATGAAGTTAAAACGTAGTGTAGAGCAATTGGTCGAGCAAGTTCCCTCCAAAAGCAATTATCGAATTGTTATTAATAATCATAATTATGTACTCAGCGGCATCAAATTAATTTTCTACTGTTATCAATGTTAATTTTATTGAATCGTTAACCGATTATATTGACTTATTTGTGTATTCTTCTTTTACTAATGAAGCAATAACTGTGTATTTTTTCTTTAAATATTAATTTGATATAATAAAGTGTACGTAGAAACTACTAATGAATTAATGTATCCATATCTTGAATAATATTTGATAAGGAAATTTTTCTTTACAATTAATAGTTTTTACTATGTCTTCTAAAGTCATTTATAAAATTATTAATATCGTTAATCTTATTTTCGCGTCATTAGATATCGTAAATAGGTGCGTTATTTGAATTATTAGTTTGACCTTATATGTTTTATTTTAAAAAATTCATTTAATTAATGACTTTTTGATCCGAATTAGAATTAAAGTAAAATGTAAACATAGATCTTCTAGAAATACGTGACATTATTTTAAGTAAATCAATAAAACAATCGGATGTGTACTGATTATTACGTAGCAATAAAGTTAATAAAATTTTATCGTAGTTGTTGCAAGCAACATCAAAATACATTTTAAAATTAAAAACTCGAAACAACGAGTGTAATCGGAAAAAAAGTGAAAAAGAAACTCAATCACAACTCATTAACGCAAAAAGAAAATGCTCGAGAAAATTCAAATGATTGTACGATTGGTTGTATTAAATAAAATGATGTCCCATGAAATCCGTAACAGTGGTAGGCGGTTGTTGCATCACCGAGAGAGGAAATGCCGAGCGGGACTTGGCTCCTTTCGATTAAGAACTCTGGGAGAGAGGGAGAGAGATAGTGCATGCTCGCGCGTTTTCTGTCGATTACAAGCACGCGATTCATGCGCCGGACCGAGCGTGACGCGCCGGCAGCCACATGCTTACCAAGGCATTAGCTTAATGCTACTCTCGTCGAGGAGGAGAGATGCCCGTATAAAAAGAATTAGTACGGTGTGTGGAATTGAAATTTGCGTCGCGTAATGCGTGGGCGTATCCCGGAGGTGATTCGTTTTATTTTTGTATTTTAATGGGGGAAAAAATTTCATTCGCTTAGTTGTCAATTACCTATGATTTTTTGGTTATTATTAATGTATATCTCACTTGTATTTATAACTTTTTATTATTACTTTCTTATATATTGAATCGTGATAAAAGCTGACGCACAGTCGTGGGCTCTGCTTACTTACCAGCAGAGCATTAATAATTTAATACATTTTATATTTTTATTACATATACAATAATTAATATTTTTAATATGATAAAAACTAAACAAAAAATTACTCTAGTATTAGTTATAACAAATTAATGTTGATGCTTATAAAGAAAAAAAGTGTAAAGTATTAATAATAGTAATTTCGTAATAGCTATATAAAATTAAAGTGATTCATGCGCAAATACAATTTAAATTGAAACAATAATTGCTTGCATTTTCACTTTAGCTTAGTTTAAACTCTTGTATCTCATGTAGTAAGAAATGTTGTATAAGATGACTATAAATAAATTTTCTACAAATGCACGTTTACTTTATAATAATTTTTTCTAAATGCAGTTCCGTTCAATTAACTTTTTTCAAAATATTATTGCCTACTGTAACGTTACAAACAATAGTTAAAATTTAATATTTAAATAAATCATCAGATTTAGTAAAATATTTCTCGTATCATGTATACTTCTGTAATGTACAAAAGGTATTTACTATAACATATTGTACTGTTACACTAGAAAGTCAAGTTGTAAGAGTTATGAAACTAAATACATATTCTGTTAACTTTTCTATGTTTGGTGTATATTTTACTGTTTTCACGACTATATTATACATACTAAATTTTCGATTAAATATTTTGCTTTTATTGATAGTTCGTTCCGTTTGATGATTCCTAAAAAGATAAATAAATGCGCAAATAAATCAATGCCACAATTCTTCTGGCAATGTAAACTTTTCGTGTATATTTCCACCAGATCTGTTATCAAATATTCATATAATCACTAGCACCATAATAAAACCAAACGTATATAAATATAACAAAATCGTTTGCAAAATTGAAAATTGAATAAATCCACGATCACGATAATTCAAATATATCACTTGAAAGCCGATAAAATACGTTGATAAAATGAAGTCCAGTCCAAAAAAAGCTCGAAATCGACGTAACTGAAATAAAATTTGACACTCGGAGTGTAGGGAAACTTGGTTAACATAAGCACAGGATCGCACGAAAAGTTGGAATGTAAAAGCGGATTTAACGGTAAAGAGGAGAGCAGGTAGTTCGAGAAAGGGTCTTTTGAGATGCCACGAGGACGTCCGGGGTATTTTCAAGTAAAAGTTTACTGCTGAAACGCCAGTATGTATGTATATATAGTCAAGTTAGTTTGCCCTCTGTAATGCGAGTGATTTTTTTTCGCGCACTTTCAGGATATTACGTATTTATTTTACCAGAGGCTCACAAGTTGGAATCGTTACACTTTGAGGTTAAGATTTCCAATCTTTTTTTTTATCACCGTTTGAGCAATCGTACATGATACTTTTCAATTTTTTTTTTTAGTGTGCTCCGATTGTTAACCATAATGTATTCGAGTAATTAGACAAAAGAAAAATTAATATAGAAAGCGAGAAAGTATATATACATATAGAAGAAAATCTATATTTAAAATATAATAAAAATGATTTATACATCTTCATGAATTAATGCTTTATGAATCTCTTTTTTTTATATACACTTTATTTTCTTACTTTTTCTTTAAAGGTGTTCTTTAATATGCTTGTGCTACACGCATAACCTTAAATTATAATGCTTCATAAAGAAGATGTAAAAGTCGATTTTTTAAGTAAACGAGAAAATCGTAATTACACAGTAATTAGGTATTTAAAAGACTATTTCATTACGCGAAAAAAAAGTAAAAGTAATATATACTATCAGCTTTATTTAAACTGTCAATTCTTCGTTACGAACACATTTATTCATTCTTTCTGAAATTATAGGTATGAATATAATTAAACGTTAAAATTAATTAATTAATATAAAATAATTATATTATTACAAAAATATTGGTAACACTATATAATATATACCAGGAAATGATTCACGTTATACCCGGCAACCAGAAATTATATAGGTAAAATCGACAGCCAAGGTAGAAAATGGAATAACATTTGAAAAAGAAAAATTGCAATTGTATTTGTATAAAATTGGCAACAAGTATCAAGGAAAACGTAACCTCATCAAGGGCATTGCAAAAGTGTTCCAAGATTTTTCGCTCGATACCGCAGCATCATCGTGTTTTTTCTAAACCGATGATAGACGGTCGAACGCATTCCTAGGGCACTCCAAAGGGTGGGGAGGATATACAATGAGATCTTTTCATGTCCTGCCGACGGCTGTCATTCCTCTCCATACTCGACCTCGAAGGTCGAAGCCCCTGGCCTTGACACGCTTTCCTTTTTCCTCTCCTTCGTAGACGTGCTCGCGGTCTTTCTCTCTATTCGTATATGTGTGTATATATATATACACGAATTCACTTCGCGGTCGCGCTCCGTAATCGAGTTGTTGAGAAACGCGTGCGAAAAAAAGTGTCGGCACGTTCGCGAAATTCGCAAAGATGTATATGGTTTCTTTCGGCTTAACTAGCTGATGCAGCGGGTTTGGATAATGGGTGCTTAGTCATTTCACTATTGCCGAAGAAATTATTTAAATAGTTCCATTTTTTTTGTCAATTGATAATTTATAACTTAATAACAATGTAATATGCGCCTTGCTAATTATTTAAATAATCTACGTTGTTTACTGTAGCATCCCTACGTGCATATATATGCATATGCAAATGCTCTAGATCCTAAAGTAATTTAATTATTAAAATTTGACCTGAGACTGATGTCCGGTCGTCACTGTACAGAGTATTAAATTAAATTAAGGTATATAATTGAACATTGTAACTTATAAAGCGAAAGATATACCATGTCACACATTTAATAATGATTGCCTTTCTTTTTTTCTTTGTTGCAGGTAAGCATCATTACTCTTAAGACCGGATTTACCACGTCGTACGTGTAATAACGTAAGCATGTCATGAAATAATATCCTTTCGTTAATCGAATTAGCGTGTACACCGAATGAATATTAAAATTGATACCAATAAATCCCTAAATCTTGTTGTATCAGCTGACCGAATTAAAATATTCGAAATACATTAAAACTGCGTTGATCTAGAAATTTTTCAAGGTAAATACGAAAATTAAAAATAAAATTCGGTTTTTACATAATCTAATATACCTGCTCGTAATATGAAGCTCATTTGAAAGCTGCTAAACAGATTACGTCGTTTAAGTGCTACTTTAGAGTCAAGTTTTTATATACTTAAAAGTATCTCTTTTCCGTTTAAATATGGCCGATTAAATAGTTTTGAAAACTTGTTTTTAAAACGCGCAGATACCCACAATACACAAGGTCGTGACGTATTTTCAATTACGAAACTTTCACCGTTTTACGGGCAGTACGAGTAAAAGTATAATTTTTTGGTATATTTGGAAAAGATATTTTAATCTTCGTATTTTCTATAAAAAAAAGAAGGAATCATTTATATAATCGTGATACATTTTTGACGTAAAATTTTGCCGTTAACGTAATAAGGTAATTTTATGTTTCGCATATTTGTTTATAATACTACGTTTCGTGCGCAAAAAATTTCACGTAATCTGATAAAAAGTGTGTAATAACTTTTATATACGTTAGGTACCACATTTGTATTCTCCATTGAATACGTACGAAATTTCGCTCTTTCGCAGTAAGACAAAACAACCCATTTTTTATGCTCTTGAAATAAATAATAAAGTCTTAGTTCGCGAGACATCCGAAATAATAGAGGAGTCTAAGCGTGTAATAGATCTCAATAAAGTGACCCTCTTTTATTTAAAGACGAAAGAGAGACTGAGATATATCCCCTCGTCGTACACACACGTGGGCATACGCACATACACACACACACATTCGCAAATATACACAAAACCGATCACGTGTCTTATCGGATTTTTCGTAGCTTCGATACAACCATGTCATTTCTCCTCTTTACAAAGGAGGATTTTCTCTCTGGCTCTTTCGCGTACATATATAGATATAAATATAGGTATATTCAACACAAAACTGGGATAATACGAAAATTACGAATGTAAATAAGGTTTTCAAAGTTATTTATTACAACGTACTAAATGAATATTTCGTTTTTCCACAGTTGATGTATATTTCAAGTCTTACCCATCCGTATCGATCGGTCTCGAGAGAAAGAGAGAGAATCGACTAGTCCGATTCGGTCGGGCGAACCAAAGTGAAAACTGCTTGTATATACGTATACGTATATATAAAGTTTTTCGCGACCACGAGCGATTATGTTACCGCATCGCGAGAATTGCGCGCGTGCAAAATGTTGAAAGATAAAGGGTGCACGGAGGAGGGGGGAGACCGATCCTCCTATTGTTGCTGTTTTTCTTTGTTCCTCACTAATTGCTGAGGCTAAGGAATAACTCGTAATATTGACCTAGCGAGACAGAGAAAGTGTGTGTGTGTGTGTGTGTGTGTGTGTGTATTATTGCGCATTCGGGGTGCATTGTTACTTATTGCGAGTGTTTGCTCGGCTTCCACGGAAAATTTCAAGTTACTATGCTATATACTGATTTCATTTGTTCTATTACTCTTTGTAAAACGCTTAATACGATTTGCGGTAAGGTATTTTCTTTCTTTAAACTAATATACAATTATATGTTAATGTAATGTAATAAATTTTAAATATCAGAATTCGTAAGATAAGTTTAATAATTAGAGTTGAACGTGTGTACAAAGTCACGTAATACTCTGCAATGTGTACTTATCGATAAAATCAATTCTTTTTTTTTTTTTTTTTTTTTTGCGGAAATATATTATGTCATAATTATCAATTATTTAGAGCATATTAGTAACCATTTATACTGCCAGTGTAAGATAAAACTTGACTTATTTTTTTTTTATTGAATTGTAATTTTTATATTATTCGCAAATATACGTAACGATTGTATTTAATCGAAATTTTTTGTATTTAAAAGTCAACCCAATTACATACAATTTTCTTACAATATTACTATACATTTTAACAATACAAAATTTTAAATTATGTAGAACAATACATAATGTAAATTATTTACATTTTATTATACCCTCCGATGTAGAATAATCAATAAGACTGGATGTATATTTTTATCGTAGCTATTGTCTTTCGCGTTATAGACAAAATTTTAACAGTATACAGCGCAATACTACCCAATATTCGTTCGTGATATTGCGAAAAAAAAAATGAGAAAAAAAATAAGAACGCTCGATAGTGTCTAACATTTCATACGTAGAACTTTCGTAATAAAGGTATCGTAATTTCTCAATCAGCGTTCTCCGATCGAAAAGAACAAAGTATATAAGTAAAGAAAAAAAAAGAAACTCCACTGAGCCGTTTGGTTCGATTTAACAGCGATGTCTCTTCGATCCGCGAGAAGCCAAGACATTATATTTCATGTGGCTTGGGGCAAGATTAACTTTGTGGACGAGGGAAGTTACCTAACGATCGCCCGAGGTCCAACGTGAACTTAATATTGAGCAAGACGATGATTAGCTTTCGAGGCCCGGAGCTCGTCATTGTAAAATCTCGGATTCGCCAATGGTTTCTATTCTTTTGTCTTTCAACTATATACATACCGTCTTACTTTCGTCTTGGACGATTATTTTTTCCCTGCGTCGCCGCTTGTCTTTTGGACTGACAGATTTTCAGAGAGTCGAAATTCAAAATCGAATTTTCTTCTGAAATTTCATAAAATTTTGGAGTATTTTAATGTAAGATTTGTTTGTATAAAAATGACACGTAATTAAAAGTAACGACTTGTTTAGTGTACATCAGTACGACTTTGAAATATATATGTAATATGAATTAAGCCATTATTTATTTAAATACTATAAAATCTAAAAATAAAAAAGCAAACAGTCGTATTTATTTATTTAGTAACAAATTTTATTAAATGCTTTACATCAATTTCGATTATTCTGAATAATTTAAAGTATTATACACGTTCAATTATTAATGACTTGGTGTGTAAAGCTAACTATATAGAAACTTTTTTTAAATTAACCCATTGTAGAAAGAGCCCATGTTAAAACATCAATGTGCATTATAAATGTGATGAATCGGAAGAAAAAAAGATCAGTCGCGTAAATATCGGTATATATAGAAACCACTTGAAATATATTTAAAATACAATATTCACAGAAAATTCACGACTATTTACCAATAGTTACTTAGCTAAACCACAAATTTTTCCCTTCGCGTACCGCGAACGCTTTCTCTGTTATTTTTTTTTGCTTTTCAAAGCGCTCGCGCTAAACCAACGGCGCCGTTTTCCCGAGCTGCTGTTTCCGAAAGGCAGTTTTGCTTACGTGGCAGCGGCACGCGAGAAACCCGCCCGCGCCAATTCACTTACGCGCTCGCGCACGTCTATTTATATATACATATATATTTTGATTATCGATTTCCCTTTCTCTTTTGTACGAGACTCGAGGTATTTATACGTTTCTACACCAACTATCTCAGGCATTCGAGTTGGTTGTTCTCTTGCTAATCTTGATCAATCTTGATATTTTTGGATATTTTCGTTTATACGAGTACTCTAGCTTTGTTTGTTTTAGAAATTTGCTAAATATTGAAGGATGCTTTTATGCTTTTTTCATTGATGTAGGATTTCTGATTAAATTATTGCATTTTCCTGAGACAAGAATAACCAATACGATGATAAATCGAGTAATGTAGAAATTCCGAAGTGAATATTGCAAAGTTGAACTGCAGTTTATATTTAGGATTTGTTTTATAGCGTTACATTTGAATTCTATATCAGTATTTTGGTGAATATACGTCAATTTCAATAAACAATATTATTGTGGCAATACATTCAATCAGATATGTAAATGATTAAATTTAATGCAATGTCTCGTCGGTTAATATTTGATGGAAAAATATCTTATATGTACTTTTCTTATCAGTACAATGTAATTTATAATTTTTCTTAATTAAATTGAACTCGTATTTAAACTGACTTCAACAACTATAACTTGCGCTAAAAGTATCTTTATTTTTTCGCTCGTCAGCTCAAGTACCAATTGTGTACCTATATCTATAATCTTGCATATCTAACATTCCGAACGAGCAAACGAAATACCCCCCCCCCCCCCCGGAGTAAAACCCTGAAAAATACGAGCGTCATTACTTGGAAGTCCGTATGCACAATGCGGCATTAATTGGCAAAGATCGAAGCCATCGCGTATATCCGGCACTGGGCGTCGTCATGCCCGGCTTCCGACAACGAACTCTAGAAACAGTGAGCGAGGAGGGAGAAGCCACAAGGAGCTCGATGTTTTTACGCTCCTCATCAGGAATGATGATTACTTCGTTCTGCGAACTAATTGACAATCTCGATGGGCGATCCGCACGGCGACGCTCGGGTCAATTTCTCGGATTGACAATTCGCAAACCCCTGAGACTGCTTCGATTCAATCCCAAAGAGTTAATTTTCACTTTGTCGTGGATAGAATTTTCGATTCGCTTGGAAGGTATCGAGTATTAGTTTATATTTCGTTAATCCAGTTGATGTTCTTTCTTTACGCGTGATGAACTATTTTTCTGGATTGTTACTCGCTTAAAGTACTGTATTAAATATTAAAATGTTAATCAACTTTAGGCTTTGATCGAGTCTATTTGTCGTTTTAACGAATTCTAAACACATAATATCATCGTCAATTTCGTGATAAATACCATTAATTGAGAGTACACAATTGTCTTACACAATAAGAATTAAATAACGCCAACGTCACTTTAATCATCAAACTCGCAGACAATTAAAAAAATAACATTTAATCATAATGTACAAATGAAAGTATACGACTGTCGTATTACTTTCATAATATACAAAGTCGTTCTTAATTTTGATTGCGAACGATCCACGTAATTAAAAGACATTGTATATGAAAAATAAATTAATTCCCGAATGGAATTCTTAGCAATTAGCGATGAACACTAATTTTGAGCTCTATCAAATAATTGATTCTAACCTACCGCTAAATATATACATGTATATACATCTTAAGAAAGAAATAAATTATTATCTTTCTCGAAGCTCTTGGAATAATTTCTTAATCAAAGTATCAACAAAAAGAATTGGGTTTATTCACGTACCGTGGATTCCCCGTGAATTCTCTCTCCTTCTCTGTCGGTTCTCTTTTTCCTCACTTTGTCGTCGGCGAACGAGCGAGAGGCTCCTCGGTATTTATCTCTCTATTTCAAGACTTTCAAGGTCGGGTTCCAGCTGAACTTAGCAAAAAGCCTTTTCACGTCAACCGGGGCACAATGTCGCCGGTACTTTTCGTCGTACCACAATGGGAAAAGTAGTCTCTAATCAGTTACCTACCAGATTCTCCTTTTTAATGCTTTTCCACAGATTTTCCGTCATTTTCTTCTCTTTGTCCTGGAAATCGGTCGAATGAAAACAACGACGGAAGATGTTTAGTTCTAAATCAACCGAGCGAAAGCTGGGCTTCACTATCTAAATGAATATTTTTTTAAGCTTCTCTTTTTATATTAAAGTTATACGTATTTGAATTTTTTAATTTAGCTTATTAAATTGATATTAAAATAACTTACGATGGAATTTAAAAATTTCTTTATAATTTGAAATTGATCGTATATTTTACTGGTTTAGTATTACTTTTTTTATTGGTAAAAGAAAATCAATTATTTACACATATACGTAACGATTTAAAAAATTAATTAAAATGTAAATTTGTAAATAAAAAAAATTTGATGACTGTATAGTAAGTTTAATTTACAAAACAATCAGTTTAGTTTTATTATTCCTTCGAAATGTATATTAATGGTTACGTTTAATGGAAAGTAAGCACACAGCTCATGAAATATTTTTGAAACTCGCACGCGGAATTCGCGAGCTTTTATTAGTCTATTTGCAAAACGTAATGTACAAAGCGATAAAAGCAACTCTAACGAGCGTTAAATGTATCCTCTAGTTAGAAAAACACATACAATTGGAAACTCGAGTCCCTGATACGCAAATGAAAAAGGAGGAAACGCGTCCGCGTGCTCGGTCTTATCAAAGGAAGCAGTAAACGGCCACAAATTCACTGTATAATCTCGAGTCAAAAAGCACAAACACGTATTTTTTATTTTACATTCTTTTCCTCGCTTTTTACCATTAAAGAATACAAAGGTGCTTCCGATTTATAAGAAAATAGCAATTGTAATATATTACCCTGCATTTAATTGTAAGTTTGATGTATTCTTTTTTATAATTCACGTAATAAAAAATAGGATTGCAGTTTTGTTTCCATTCAAGATGGAACATTTGCATTGAAAACATTTGATTTGAAATTGTTGAGCGTTGAAATCATAAACTAGACAATTTTGAGTTACGTGTGCTCGAATAGCTATCCAAATATAGGGACGTATTGATGGTAAAGGACGTAGGTATATAGGGTCCTTCATACAAATGACTAACTCAACCATTTGGACGATGTGGAGTTCCCCTTAACACATGCGCCATTTTATATTCTCCCCTTCTTTATTAATACCGTCTGCTTTTATTCTCTCTAGTCCGGCCGTCGTTTCGTTTTATCGGCCACAGCTTAGGTAGTTTTTACGGGATTCTTTATAACATCCTTTTTTTTCGTGATATTATGTACGTTGCTGTCCTCCTTGAAAGCTCACTTCCAAAGGGAACATCGATTTTATATTTTAGCTGGCATTTACCGCCCTTAAATTCTTATTATGCCGTCATTAATTTTCGAAATAAAAAAAATAATGTCCTTTTTTTTCTTTTAAGATCCAAGCATCACCGATAAAAATTATACGATTATCGTACCCTAAGTGATATTTAATTTTGCATAATTCAATATGAGAAGTTCGAGTATTCGTGAAATATAAGAGGAGCGCATTTTTGAATGACAAGTGGGTGTCCAAGTGTCCTTTTACACGTGTGAGCCTAAGACAAAAATATTCTCGAATGATATTGATATGGATAATTTTAATTATTATTGTTAGCTGCTATTTTTATTATGCGGTACAATATTTTTTTGAATATTTTATGTAAAAATAAAATATAGACGAATGTTTGCAGAAGATCAGTATTTTGTTTACGGCAAAAATAAATACAATCAATAAATATCACCTTCTACTATCTGCTACGATATTTGTAAGATAAATATAAAACAATTTTACTGGGTTAATGGATACATCAACTATTAATCATATTATTAGGATTGCTTCAATTTTATAATCTTTAACAAACGCACAATCAGTTATATTTACAGTAAAATATTCAGATATTAAAATTATCGCCTTTAAAGTTTTGGGAAAGCTTTTAATTCTTTCAAAATTTATAATTGTATAGTCACAATAATGATTGGAGAAAGTTAAAGCAATTATCTAAAAATATCCAAATATATTTGTAATCTCTTCAAATTATTGAAACAACGAAATGTTTTAAAATGTTTATTACAAATATATTTTAACCAACCCTCTACTTCATTAGTCACCAATCAAAAACAACCCTAACTTAATAAACTAAACTAAACTTAATATAAATAATTTATATTCATCTTAAAATTCTTATTAAAAATTGATTTAGTATTCAGTATATTTTATTATGAATATTTTAATACAGCAGTTTTTCTTACTATAACTTATACTTTTGCAAAGTTAATTTAAAGTATCGATACCTAGGGAATTTAGACAAGTTTTATAGAACTGCTTTTGACTATAGTTATAAAGTAATTTAGAAATATAAAAAAATTTGTGAAGGTGTGAAGTTAACAGAGACTGACACGAAACAATTTATTAAATGAAAACAGGCATATCAGATCATAAAGCGTAAGATGGAGACAAGTGATGAATTATCATCACAAACATCGAGTCAAAAGCGATCCAAATCGAGGAAGCGACCAGTTGGTCGACCACGAAAAAAAGGTACGAAGAAAACTCAGCCGAAAACCAAGCAGCAACGAAGAATGCAAAAATCTCTGGAGATTGGAACATCGAAAGAACCAACCAAAAAGATAAATGAGCTAATCAGCGACGAGGAACGCAATCAAATAGAATCATATTATTACCTCGACTTGACCTTTGTCGACAAGAGAAAAGTTAAGAAGAGTATCTTTTACGGCGATCGAATATACCGTTGCAAACTCTGCCAGACTGCCTATCCAAGACTCGACAAGTGTCAAGTATGGGTTGAACGTATAATTTAACCATTAGTTAAAAACAAAAAAAGCACAGCGCGATGGCATCGTGCGATAATCTTGGAATTGCCTGTTCTAGGTGCATGTCTGGCGCCACTACAACATGTTGCCGTACGTGTGTTTAGCCTGCGACTTTAAGACGCT